>JAJPWW010000758.1:0-500000 GCA_028673005.1 Tanypteryx hageni
CATAATAAGAACCCCAGTTGCAAAAACACTCTAACTATACTTAGCGCTAAAGAATATTAAATTGGAAGAGTGAATAATTCATTTCGATAGAATTATCATGTCGAAAGAATTTTGAAATAAATAAAAGTGGTAAAATATAGGTAAGTGTACTAAATTTAATCGCCCAAAGAAATTTTTAGAATGAGATTGGAACATGGCTGAAGGTGTAAGAAGTCGTTTAATGCCAATATTGAAAAAAAATGTCCTTTTCCCCGCAAGGACCTACAGGAACGCTCACCACTCGTCTATCCGTTCACACTACTCGAGGTCTCTTTCCCTCCTCTTTTCCTCTTGCCTCCTTTCCCCTTTCCCTAAACGAGACCATTTCTCCCTCATAAATCAACCGTGCTATTTTCCCTTGCTTAAGCCTTGAGCCAAACGGACAGTTTTTTTTTGTTTTCCGTGGACGCTACCAGTTCTTCCGATCGGAGTGCATAAAGAGCTTCTCATTTTATTGGGGGCCACTTACTCCAGAGCAGATGTAAGGTCAGACGAATATGTGCGCAAAATCTTTTGCTCAAGTATTATTGCGAAAATAGACTATAGTGCTTATGTTAAAATCTTCTTAGTATGGCGATCAAAATTTCAGCTCCTTAAGAGACATTTTGTTATATTGCATTAAAGGTTTGATCAAATTGGAATATCTTCATAAAAACAGATTTATAATTTTCATTCATCGTATACGTATACCTATATAAGGATAAATAAGTAAAGATGGAGACTACGGCGAAATTGATATTAAATAGAATTTTAACTCCTTAACCGTAAAATTTTACGTTTAAGGAGTTAATTTCTATTTAACTATATAAGGATATTCATGGGAGAGAAAATTTGAACTTAAAATGGTACTGCGATAAAGTTGTTATTTGTGATGTTAATTTGTATTTAAAAAATTTCATATCCATTTTCATATTATCGTTTTACGAGTCACATAATTTCAGAAATTTTCGGTCTGTGTCATATATATTTTTATTACCTTTTACCATGTATGAGCATTCCATGGATTTTCTGCAATGCAAACCTCTTTTCCTTCTCCAGGTTCAATTCAAATTTGATTCGAGGGAACTATGATTCTTTTCAATTCTGCAAAGAGTGTGAAGTGATATTGCCATTTTGACATCTAGTGCAGTGTGTCTGGACGACATTCTCAAGAGAAACTACTGTCAACGTATAAAAGCGAACCTCTTCCATCGCTGGAGCAAAGGTAGGGTCCTCCAATTTTAATTTCTTTTTCGCTTTAGTAGACTAAGTTGCAAGTCGTTGCAACCAAGTCATCGAAACGAGTGTCATATAGTATACCCTCGATAAGTATGCACCAAAATTACACTTGGAAGGAGGAGTAAGGCAGCACAGACATTTAGTTGCAGTTTAGACTTTTAAAGTTAATAGCATTCATTTAGCCCGCTGTTCAAATGCGGACACATAAAACGAATTCTCGTAGCGCTTAAGGTATTTCGGTTGAAGTTGTTCCGCTTTAATCCTTTCAATAAGTTTAAAGCGACATCCTAAATATTTTCTCCCATAGCTAAAAATGTATAATATTTATTTTCGCAGTATGAAAATTTCGATCTTTCATTTCTGCGTTTTAGATATTTGCTATTTCTCCTTCGGTTTCATGCGACAACACTTTAGAATGTAAAATTAAATATTTGTTGGATATTACGCACTGTAGACTAACACGAGCTGCAATTTCAAATCATATTGCGTTCTCAAGGGCGGTTTGTCCCTCGCGAAGGTCTCTTCTTCATTATTCAATCAGTTGGGAGGGTGATCTTTGTCTATCATAAATAATTGTAAAAAATAAAATATCCGTAAAAATATTTCTAAGTTAGATGAAGTAATTTCTCAGAATTAAAATGACAGAAATAACTTTTATAAATAAATACTCCCATTAAAGTTGCGCGTCACTTTGATAACTTGGTTGTGTCGAAAACTGAGCGGTTGCCCAACAAAGCAATAAAAATGTCTCAGAAGGATTTTTCTCTCTTTAGTCTGCAATATTAATATTTCGTAATATATTGAAGTAGTGCAATTCAAAATCGCTTTAAAATTATATATTATCCGACCGCATTTTATCACTCTTTCAGAATGGAGGTACCGCCCTGTTCGCAGGCACGTGCTGCACCTCTTGGCAGTCCTGCCGACCTTGTAGCCCTTGGGCCTGTCGCGCCCGTTAAATTTGGCTGGGAGGAGAGGGGGAGGGAGGGGAAAGGAGATTAAAGAAGAGGAAGTTGTCCTCTCGGTATCAGGGGCAAGAAAGTAGGGAACGCGGGTCGTAAGACTGCGAAAGGGCGAAACGGACGAGATCGGGTCAATATGGGCAGCCTTTGCTCGCGTAGGAGGACGGAGAAATAAAGAGGATGGGTCAGGTGGGACAAACGCTGGTGAAAAGTGTTTGAAGGGTCAAAATGGCGATAAATCGAGGAGCGGTGTTTTTTTCCGTTCCCAGAATGACATATCGATAGGGGATTGAGCGAAAGCGGATGAATTGCATTAGAATCGGTCATCAAAATGCGCTGGAAATACACGTGTTGCCTATCCTTAACGGAAATTTTTTTGCGAAAGCTTTGCCTACGTTTGAATTGCATTTTTATGCAACTGTTTCTAACGAAAATATAAAAATGGATCTATATTTTAGATTATTCACAAAATTTGAACTATTGTTTTAAAGGATTCTCTATTCTCAGAATATTAATGAAGTTGGATGCGTACGTTCGTTTCTGATAAAGGAATGAAAAAATATTCACTGGCTAACTTTAATTCTTCGTACGAGTGAGTAATAAAACTATACTATTCAGTGAAAATTTTTGTAATGGTCCTTTTTAATGGATTCCAGAAATTCAAGGTTACCTTAATGAATTATATTCCTTTCTGATATTTTAGAAGTAAATTTAAGCGGTTGTTTATAATTTAAATTTCATTATTGCTAAATTCAATCAGAATTTTTTCCATTTACTTATTTTTCTATTTTTCCTGATTCGCCTTCCTACAGAGTTAGAAACTCATTTATTTCCATTAATTGTCATTAAACTTACAACAACATCTTCGGATCTGAACTCTAATAATATTTTCACATTACAAAGGAATGTTATCCAATTCTTCGCCCCTAGGATCTCATTAACACGCTCTAACTCTGTGGCATCGCACTATCTCCGAAGTATAAGTAACAATTGGAAACGTCCAAGTCCTTGTTTATCGTCGCCACAGTAATTTCATCGAGAATGACGTAGGGAAAAGGGAAAGAATAACAGACATAATGTTTATAGTTTAAAAACTTAATAAAGGAAGATTCCTTCGAATTAGAAATCATATTAATCGTATTATTTCTTTCAAGGAAACTATTACTTGACTAGGAAAACTTAAAATAGCTTTCTAAATAATTGTTTTAATTATGCCACGATAGTCATTAAATTGCAGTTTAACTAAGAGTATGTTCGAAAACATTAGCCAAATTTTTAAAAATCATAGTAATTATCATTTTCATATACTTAAATTTCCGCAGTAATGGTTGATTTTTATGATCTGGAAATTTTGTAAACAGCATATGAATCGAATGAAAGCGAAAAAGGTCGAATATAGTTTATACGACCATATGTTGTCCTTTTGATAATAAATGATAGGAAGGAGCGCTTAACTTGCTCGTCCGTTTCCGTCAAAATTGAATCACCCTTTTAAACGTAGTAGCCAGTCTTTTGGGAAACCCATTGTCTTTCTATTATATCAATTGTTTCAATGCCAATGTCTTAGAACGAATTAAAATTTGGCAGCGTGAAGTATAATTCGAAAGGATTCGTAGTTAGGGCCCAGGAGAGGGTTGTGTACCAGGTGAAAAATAGCCGGGGTCCGTGCCCTAAGGTGGCTCCAGCTCAAGCAGTGTTATATAAACATTCCTACGTGTCTTATAAATCCACTTGCTCTTCGTTAAGAGCAGACTAAAAGCCGGAAATTCATTGCGCGAAGGAAGAGGTGAATCAGCTCGGAACATACGATTAAACGATCAAATCCACTTATAAAGAATGAAACATAATAGACAATGGAGAATTTGAAAAGGTTAAATCTTGGTAACGGATAATTATAAAAATGATTATGGTGGTTGAATGTGTGACGAAGGGCCCGGGTATAGGAGAAGCACCAGGGTCCAGTATTTCTCTCCCGGACCCTGTTCATAGCTGCTGTTGACGTGGCAGGGGCCAGAGTGAGTGGCTAGGGACGAGCGGTTTGTTCGGATGCTCCTTGGTGGTAAGTGAAGGAAAAAAGGTAGGAAGGAAAAAACGTAGGGAGGAAGGAAGAGGAGAGAGGGGGCGGGGCTACAACGATGAACCAAACCGTAAAACAAGTAGCAGGATCCTCTCTGGCTTCCCTTGGACCTCATTGCAGACTCAATTCTCTCTTTTCCATTTCTGCCCTTCCTAATCCCACTCGACCACGCCTCCTTCCTTAAAAAAACTATCTTCTCTCCCCCTCTCCATTCATCCTCCCAATGCCAGACCCCAAATTGTCGAAACCACTCCTCGAATCAATCCCAATTCCCTTCGCCCGGAACCGTCACTTTCGAATGCAACACCTTCATTTGTTTTCCCCCCTTTGGGTGGAGCGAAGCGATGTAGGCATACATATTATGGGTGCGTCGAAACATGGATATTCTCGTTTATGGTTAATTTCCTCCCGAATATCTACAATAGTCTCTTTCATTTTTTAGATATCTTCATCCACGCCTGTTTTAGGTCGCTCAGGAACGACCTTATCTTCGATCGTTCTAATTTGTCGATTGTGAAAGAGAGGTCTCTGTCGTTGAACGATTTTCAGGCGACCAGTTCACGGTTTTCGAGAAGCCATTGCTAATATCGAAGCGAAATAAAATGGCAAGAATATGAAAATTGAGTGATCGAAAAGTAGGCGCTTTAATTGTAAGTAGAAAAAATTAAAGTATTACTTCGAAAACAGTAAGAAATAATTTTGTTTGTATTTATTATTCAATCTTTAACTGTCAGCTGAATTGAGTACGCTCGATTTGTATAGGCAATGAATTTTTCGATTACAAATATGGTCTAGATAAGCGAAACGAACATTTTTCGCGTTCTCTTCCTAAATAAACGAGCTTTTAAAGTGTTCTCTATTTATAAACGCATCAATCATTAGCAAAACCACGAACACTTAATTTTTCAAGGTTTCCTATCTTCATCTCACGCAGAGTGATCCGGATGAAAACTACGAAGCGCCCGGGAACGCCCGATGCGCTTATCTTAGTTTGCTTGTTTATTCGAGTCAACTTTTATGTGGACACGGTCCCTTATGGCTCACAGCAAAAGAAAGGACTTCCTGCCGAAGGGAAAGAAAAAACAAGGAGAGACCCATCAATGTTGTCCGAGAGGGCGCGCTCATATTCCCTCCGCTAGTCACGTCCGGGGCCTCTCGGACGCCTAAGTACTTCAGCGGATGGTCTTTTGTTATCCACGCCTCGGGAATCGAGAATTGAGGACCTGAGTAGGAATCCATCACCTCCATCTTTTTACCCATTTTTCATTGCGCAAACGAATAGCGAAAATGCATCGTAAATGTATCGGCAAAAGTAACGTAACTCACCTTGACATCAATAATATTGCGGCGAAGGAAATTTTCGGTTTGGAACTAATTGGATTATACATCGACAACTCAAGAACAGTCTTCAAGGGAGGGAATAGTTTCAGCTAAAGCAGTGTTAATTCAATCGTTTTATCACTTAAGCTACTATCTTGTTCTTCGCTTACGTTACTCAGTATAATTTACTGCTTTGGGCGATATTTTGTATACCTTATGAACCATAATGATAAATAATATTCAATCGATCATGCTGTAAGCAATGAACCCGAATGTATAATACTAGTACAAGATGCTTGCATTCTGCAAGCATATCATCTCACCTTCAAAAAAACCTTCATTTTTCAGACAGATATTTCATCATGAGAAATATTTTTTTAATTCTAAAGATTTCACCTCCGCAGCGATTTTCGTTTTTCCCTTATGTAAAAATAATAGATTAAAACAATCCCCAAACTTTGCAATTTTAAGAATTTTATACTTTCTCCATTATGGGGTACTAATGCTACACATTTCAGCCAAATTTTGAAGTTGTAGCACTTAAAGAAGTAAAATAATATTTTTCTAATTGTTAAAATTTTAAAAATTTTTAACGGCCGCCGCAATATATTTATGGAGAGATTCAAATATTTATTTGTGCAAATGCACTACTCTGTAAATAACTTGAAAATTTCAGCTTCCTAGCTCATCCCGTACTACCTAAATAGTTATCTATTTGTTTAAATTTTAAGAATTTTTAACGGCAACACAAATTAAAATACCAAAATTTCTATAATCCCTATTTCGTTTTTTACAAATCCTACCTCTAAAAATATTTTCAGCTCCGTATCACACTCGTAAATACATAAACTTTGAAAATTTGTTTAAACAATTGCGAATTTTTAGCGGCCGCATTGTTGCACTTTTTCAAGATTTTCGGTTTTTCTAGTCGGTTTTCCACAAAATCCTACCTAAGAAAAACATGTTATATGTTATATATATGTTATATGCTATATCCTCCTCTTTAAGGAACGTCTATATATAATGATGATATCCTCCTCCTCTGTAAGGAGTGTATATATATAATGATAGGAATGAATGGTGGCTTTAAGTAAATAAATTTATTATCGTCTCGTACGCTCCTCATAATTCCCATCGTTAACGAGTGGCAACAGTTTAAGATACCGAGATTTTTTTCAAGCTTTTTTATACAATAATGCAGAACAAAATTCTTTATGATATCCGACCGGGAAGGAATGGAGAAATTATATTTCAGAAATACAGACGTAGACGATGTTGGTCATTCAGCTGAGCACGTCGTCATTACTCACAGCGATTGATTATTTGGATTGGTGACGACCTCATATTACGTCTGCAGAGGCGTGAAGAACTCGTGTCCTGGGAATTCTTAAAAAGGCGCAGTTATGCGAATACAATGGATTCACGATGGAGCAATCTCGTAAGCTCGGCGAACAAGTGAAGATCGGAGCCCCTAACTCAAAAATAGGAGTCTCTTCCACAATGCCTGCTGGAAAACGCATAACCGCTAAACAAGCCAGAGTCGGCTCTTCGGACGTCTCTTGCGAAGTCTTGCAAAGTTTAATACTCTGGGAATCTTTCAAAAAGATTTGACTCACCGTTAACTCTCTCCCTCTTTCTCTGCATCTGGGCCTCTCCTACTTTCTTTCTTTCTCCGATTCTCTATCTCTCAACATCGCACGCCTCCAGACTCACTTTTCCCGGCCGTAAAAATTAGCCCTGCGCCATCCGAGTCATCAACACCCGCATAAAGTATGACGAATGGACTTGCGCATGCGCACAAGGTGCGAATAAACGCCTCGTTTTACGAGTCGTGAGGGTTTTTATAGCGAAAGAGAGAGAGAGAGAGAGGGAGTGCGTGTGTGTGCGTGCGTGCGAGTGCCCTTTTCTCCCGCGTTATCCCCCATCCGCCCGGACCCGCCGCATTCGGAGATTTGCATTTAGATTGTTCGAGGGCGGAATCGCAAGCGAGTTCGCCGCCGCGTGGGTCGTAAGCGGAATTACGACCCTCTCGCGAATTTCCCTAATTGTGGGTCGAGCGCTCGTTCGCGGCCATTAAGGCTACTTAGGAAGTGGGATGGCGCTAGCAGTCGACGATTCTCCGTTCCCGGGGAGGTCGAGATCTTCGGGGTTTATCTCTCTTCCCTCCTTCAGTGGAGGGAATTGCGCGGCGCTGAGAACTTGAAGGGTATGACTTAAAGTGTTTTTTAAAACTCCTTTGCGTTATTGGTCTCAGCGGAGCGGAGTGACGGCTTATCCGCCGTGTTGTTTTTGATGGGGTGCCGGGTTCGAAGGGCGCTCTCTACATTGTTTTCAGAGGCGAACACCTGGTGCATCAACTTGGTTCGCGAGCCTTCGGAATCGCGCTGCGTCGGCTGTGAAAACGCGGACATTTCGAGCGGAGTTGGGAATCTCGAGATTACTGATCCCTTTCGGCATGCCGACATGTTCTGTCGTTTTTCCCATAACATGACGCTTTCTGCGAAAAACTAGTACGTCTCTGTTAACATTTGTCGTCGTCCACGCCCCAACACCGCTGGAGCAAGTATGTAAAGAGACTTCAGTTGCGAAACTATAACCGTGAGAACCATGCGACTAACATTTGTCTTCTCAAAACTGAGACAGAAATTAAATAGAATAGCCTTTCGACGATTTATGACCGTTGCAAAATACAACAATGTGTGAAAGTCACAGAATGGCTAGAAATGCAATATGTCATCTTTAAAAAGTTGACGTATTTTATGGTTAGGCGAATGAAATCATCGCATTCTATTTTCCTCTAGTCAAAAAGATTATTTTTTAACGAAACAATCCCTTCCTTAAAATCGGACTAAGATTTCATTTGGAATATACACGATAGCCCAAATATGATTAATTCAAACAACGATGACACAAAAAGTACTGGTAGTATTTTTCGGGCGTAACCCTTTAATAAATATTTCCTTTAGAAAAAGCTCTACTGTTTTGATCTCATCCTACCCAGCGGCGTGCATGAGCGTTAACTTTGATATTAAGTGCTATACACGCATCGTTTCGACTCCTGGAGAAAGTTCCCGTCGCTGTTTCTACACAAGTCTGACTCAATAACACAAAGCTCTATGCTGGGGCGTAATGGATAGAGATAGAAAGGAGGAGAACAGGAGAATAGAGAGCGATATCGAAGGGAGGGGATGAAAGGATGGGGGGAGGGGGGAGGAGGAGACGAGGAGGAGGGGAGGAGGAGGTGAGGAGGATGGGAGGAAGAGGTGAGGAGGATGGGAGGAAGAGGTGAGGAGGATGGGAGGAAGAGGTGAGGAGGAGGGGAGGAGGAGGGGAGGAGGAGGGGAGGAGGAGGGGAGGAGGAGGGGAGGAGGAGGGGAGGAGGAGGGGAGGAGGAGGGGAGGAGGAGGGGAGGAGGAGGGGAGGAGGAGGAGGGGAGGAGGAGGGGAGGAGGAGGGGAAGAGGAGGGGAGGAAGAGGTGAGGAGGATGGGAGGAAGAGGTGAGGAGAAGGAGGGGAGTAAGAGGTGGGGAGGAGGGGAGGAAGAGGGGAGGAAGAGGGGAAGAAGAGGGGAGGAGAAGGAGAGGAGGAGGAGAGGAGGATGGGAGGAAGAGGTGAGGAGGATGGGAGGAGGAGGGGAGGAAGAGGGGAGGAGGAGGGGAGGAGGGGAGGAAGAGGGGAGGAGGAGGAGGAGAGGAGGAGGAGGAAAGGAGGAGGGGAGAAATGGATGCATACGATGATGAGGATGGCAAATCCCTCGGAAGGAGACTGCCATCAGACGAACGACGAACATTTTTTCGTCCTTCGCTTTACCGTTGGAGGTTGCGTGAATGATGGCATCATTAAAATTTCCAAGACGATTATCTCATTCCGGCAAGATAATCTGATGATCCGCGCGAAAACTGGTTACCATAATATTTCAAATCCTTGCAAGCGATGTATGAAACAATAAATTTATGCACCTTCGCCAAAAATCCTATTAATCCTTGAGGACTTTTACGATTTTTTGTGGAATTTTACCGTCACCGCCATATGTCTGAAGAAAAAATTCGGCGAGTGTTTTAGTAAACGGGTGCTTTAGAATTGGAAACTCCCCATCGTTATTTAATTGCAACTTTGATGATAAAATTACCGATTAATGAAACGCATTATTTTTTCGGCCTCTGCAAACAGTATAGAAATTTTGAATGAAATTTGTCGTTTGAGAATTCACCTGGGTAATTTAACAACACCGAAAAAATACAGAATCAATATGCGTCTGTGAATATATATCAAGTTATTTTATTCAAACTTGATGCAATGTTACCTATATTTATCAATCTTTATGATGAAATAGAATGGAGTGAAAAACTTTGTGGATTTTGCAGTTCATAAATGTTAATAGGTTCGAATATAATACTTTATTTATAAAAATTATGTTCAAGCTATGAAAATTTCACAAATTTGAATTCTTGGAGATTCTCACTTACGAATTTCCAGCCTTAACACACGTTTAACGACATTCCTCGCTGAAAAATCAATCCAATAGCACACCGGAATGGACAACTTGCAATATTTTTTTAAACAAACCACCCATAAATGCAGCACCAGGTAATATTGATAAATTAAGCGAAATATTAAATGCGGTATCGCCGTCATACGTCTTAAGAATTCGGCTACAGGACAACAAACGAATCACTCCGAAAGATTCGTGGTCGATGACACTTCTAGCCGACAGTCAGCGATGTCGCAACGAACGTAAGAATATCCCGAAAGAGAGTGAGTGAGAGAGTGAGCGAGAGAGAGAGTGTGTGTGGGGCAGAGGGGAGAAGGGGGCGTTTCAAACGCGCAATAAATTTCTTCAAGATTACGAACAAGATCGTCAGACACTTTACCTCCCGGACGTTAATTCGTAGAAGGAAACTCAGGGCGAAATAGTCGCCGCGGTTCGCAGCCGAGTGATTCGAGAGATAGAGCCACACAAGCGGAAGGCCGAAACGGTATGCGGGAAACCTAATCCGAACGAGACAACTCACACCGCTTTAGGTTTTCTTTTTTGGGAAATAATTAACTCTGACGCAATTCCATTGAATGATTCGAGATATTTTTCCACGTCCCGAGTTATTACTCATTTACGCTCTCCGTGGAAAGGAGATATAAAAAGGGTTTCTTAGTTTGGGTCATCGGAAGACTGCGTCACTGAAACGCCACGTCTCTCTTTCTTCCTCTCTCTTTCTCACACACACGCACACACACACCCTTTTGCGGGTTCGAATGGAGATATATTCCCATCGACGCGACGAAGGAAAGGGAGGGAAACAAGGAGGGTGCCGGAAGGAGATAATGCAGAGGGAGAGAGAGATGGTGAGTCACATGGCCTACGAAGACGCCTCATCGCTTTAACCAGTCGACCGTCGTGATGACCAATCATTATCGCGATGACGCACGCAAGCAGCACCGTTTTACGCACCGTGTTCGATCGCCGCCGAACAATGGAAATCACCTCCTCGCGGCTGACCTTGCTTCACGCGCCCGATCGGTTTTAACGACATAAAATCCATCCTCACCTTTAGGTTATGAAAAAATGCCTTTTTTTGAACACACGTCAAAATTTATGCATAACATTAAATGTTCCATTCAAGTGCATATCATTCGCGTTATCAATTTTCATAGAGCCTGATTACAAAAGAGTCATAATTAAAACAAAATTAAGAATACGAAAAAATATTTTTAAGAATGACTTTGGATAATTCCACATAAATAAATGAGAAACACGATGATGGTGATTATTCACCGAAGCCGGTCGTTTGCCTAAGTTATTATTAAAAATACTTTTTCGTATTGTTAATTTTGGTTTAATTATGGAATTCTACAGTCTCGGCATCGTCCATTAATTTCATTGAGTCGTTATTAGATCCTAGCGTCAAATATGACGGGATTATGATATAAATATTCCAAATATATTTGATTTCGATATGAAATATCAGTGATATATGTTAAATGATAATAATAAATAAATAGTAATATTCCCTCCCTCCCTCTCGCTGTCCCTCTCTCCCTCCCTTCCTCTCTTTCCTTCTCTCTCTCTCTCCCTTCCTCTCTGCCTCCCATTCCCTCCTGTCCCAATCCATAGCTTTCCTCTTTTTCTCCGTCTCCTTCATAATAATCTCTTTCTTACCGTCCTATTCTAATTCTATACCTTCCTTACTCTCTATGTACTTTCCATTATATATCCTTCCTATCTCTCTTCCCACATCCCCTTCTCTTTTACTCTACATCTATATAGTTGTTTATATAAGCAATAGAATCCAAACTAAATCCCAGTTCCATTAGGATTACGTATTTTCGCGAAAAATCCTACGATAATTTAAGGCAATCTATGCACTCGTATATATTACACGTATGCGGATTGTGATGACAATTGACTCTCGAAACTTAACAATGATGTGGTCAGCAAGGCAACCTCCCGTTAAAAGCCGATATTTTCCCAAATAACGGATATTTAGAAAATCGGCCGGGAAAAAGAACGGGAATTTTGAAAATCGGTAGGAAAAGTTTTTGGAATATTTTACTGCAAATTGTTTTTTCTCAATTTTACTGTTAAATAGAACCTATTGCAAAAGGAATCAGGTCAAAATCTGGTTTAGTATCCAAGTTATTCAACTTCAAAGAGCGTTTCGAACAGAGAGACATAAGCAAATTATTATATACCTATTCTGTGACAATGAGTCGAATGTTCGAATGTTGTCGCAAGCAAGTTGTGCGCGGTACGATTAGCGAATTCACGGTTCCTAAGCTAGTATCACTTAATTCTACGTTCCGCCATAGGTATCTTTCTTTTTCTCTCGTTCGTGCAATGACTCATAAATATTACGGAATAGTTTATCTGATCTTGCTGCAGTAACATACACATTTAATGCGGTCGTGAATGGCTTTGCGGGTGGTGATCGTCGTCCCAACTCGTTCTCTTCTCGCAATTGAAGGATATCCTTCGACATGATTCTCTTTCCTTTGGTGCTGACCTACGCAGTCGCTTTTGATTTCATTCGCGCACTGGATTAGTGAAAAAGGGGCATTTAAAACAATCGATTCTGCAATATTCCTCATGTTATTACTAACTGGCATGAAGATCATCGACTAAATTCCCTGTTAGTAAATATTTGGCCACCTGCTAAAGAAAAAATGGCGAATTGAATTGATAAAATCTTGCGACTTCTGTGCATTTTTTTATATTCCCTCCCAAATTCCTAAAAATGTAACTTCTGTTCTCCAGAAATGTTCAGCATCCTTTGATTTGTATACCTCGATGTCTACCTTTATCGATCTCAAATAACGCTACAAAGGTATTGATTTTCTATGAGAATACCATCAAGTCATTGTCCATTCCACGGGATTTTAATGACAAACAATTTATTTCGAACAAGTTTCGTTGTTGGAAGGATCGTTTTTCCTGCATTTCGCGGCGATTGTGTTCTGCATTGAAAATCGAGTTCATCTACGGCGCGCTCAGAGAGCGGGGTTCGATCCTTTCCCAACGGGCGAGGAAGGAGCGTGGGATGAGCGAGCGAACTGCGCTGGTACCGAACCATTGAGGAGCGGCGGCAATCTCTTTTGCGACGCATGCGTGCAGGGCCGACCGGAGGACTGGGCAAGCCGGGCTAATGTTGCAATTCAATTAACGCTGTCTAGTAACGTATGACGTTGAAATGGGAGAATCTCAATAGCATTCCCACAATCTATTCTTGGCCAGTGTTATAATTATCTAAGAATTAACAAATAAATTAACACGTACGTTTAAATGTCACCTTAAAATGATGTGAAAGAGGCGCTGGGATGCAATCTCACCATGGGCGTCGAAATACCTCGGACCGCTCTTGCGGTCTATGTGTGATCGCGAAAGAGTATGAGTATGTAACTAACGACGTATGCGATCGAACGGAAGTCGTTTGTCATGAAGAAAGCGACACATTGAGATTGGGAAGGCAGGACCTTTTTCCTTTGTATTAGAAATGGCTAATATTTTTTTTTGCCTGCTTGCCAAATTTGCAAAAAGATCATTTCCTTTTCTAACTTAGATGCCAATTCAAATACATCCAAAAATAAATAATTTTATGGTATAACTATTATAATTCATTCTCTCTCCACAAAACGGTAGGTTTGTTATCTAAATTCAATTTATCATTCAAAAGTCTCATTGTCCTGGATGATTTATAACCGAGCGACAATTATGGAGCAACAAGCATCTCGTCCTCGGACAAAAAGTCACTATCATTGGAAAAATATTAAGGAGGCAACTAATAAACAATTTTTTCTGTTGCGTATCAATCAAAATCTTCTCGCGCGCCAAACATTTGCCATTCCTACTCTATATTTTTTCTTTTTTACGTATGTCTCTCCCTATTCTCACGTATCTCTCTCAAACTTCTCCAGGCTCTCTAACTTACCTCTCCACCCTTTTCATTCAAGCCATATTCCAATTCCGCTTTACCTCTCATATTCACCTTTCTCTTCTTCTAATTACACCAATCTCTACATATCTTTTTAAACTTCAGTGCACATTTTATTGTTTCTCCCTCGAAACTGTTACATGTTCGTTCTCCCGTCGGACCATAGATCGACTTTTAGATGAGTCGGGAACATAAGCGATTTGCTTATCTTTACGGATAAAATAAAGGGAATGTACCGCAAATAGTAATCCACCTTTGTTCGCGATTCGTTTCCATTGCTTTTCCGACTCGATTTCCATTTGTGCGTGCCGCAACCCACGCCCACGTAGCTCACGAATGAAGTCCCGCTGCTACTTCATGTAGAGATCGTGCGATCCAGTTATCTCCACTTGTGTATGTTCAATCTTAAAGAAATAATGCCATTTCTGAAGCCGCTCTACAATTTGTGATACAACTGTTGGTCAACATGAGTCCCCGGTGAAAAAGAAACTGAGTTGCCAGGTTCTGCTTATGGCTTAAAGTAAGCAAACGATAAAAGGTGTACAAAATAGCCATAAACTATATAGGAATTTCAATTAAAACCTACTCACCCTCGATGGTAATTCACTGCTGCAATTGAAAAGCAAATCTCGTTTGTCCTACCATTGATTGTTTTGGATGTTGTTCTCTTCTATGATATGGACACTGAAAAACCATAGTTACAATATTATGAAAAGAAGGGAAATATAACATCGGTTTTAGAGCCACGGATCCATGTATCGGTAACTTCCTTCTTCATTTTCATACAATATTGCCCTCTTCATTTATCTTGGATTGTTTCAAATTAAAAAATCTAAATTATGTAGCCATTATTATCACAGAGTTGAACATTTAACTTATTTACACGCTGAACTTCATTTAGCATCGCTTTAAAATATACTGAACTGATTCCGAGAAATACTGAAAGGAGAGATTCAAATGAACTTAACTGATTGAATCAAAATTTGCCCGTTAAGTTTCTGGTGTTGGTCGAAGATGTGAAGTCAGTGATCGTTTAATAGCAAATATCGAATCGCTATCAGTTTATCACTAACATAAGATTGCACGTCGCAAAACTTAATAGTCCGTAAAATGCGTCAACCGCTAAACCTAATGAACCTTGAAAAAACTCAAAAAAATAATAATATATTTATGTTGATTCAGTCGAGGTCAGGGTTGGTTACCATGCATCTTGCAGGATTGGAAACATGTTCAAGACAGCCGAACTGACATTACGTGCGTAGATAATCAAGGAATCGAAGCTTCTCCTCTGCGGTGGCCGAGAGAGAAATCGATATTTTTTCCTCTTGATGTGGATCGTGATCGGCGCGGCGTGTTGCACTTTGAGAGAGGAGAGGGAACGAAGGCACGCGGCCGCTCGCGTTTATGCGTGCGCTCTTCCAAATGGGAGGAAGGGGAGGAAATGAGGGAGAGGAGAGAGAGAGAAGCGAGGAGTGATGGAGAGAGGTTCTAGCCCATTGGAAGCGAGGTTCCCGCCGCCTGGAGATTAATGGCTGCGTTCTGGGGGAAGTAGTTGCGTGCGACAATTCGCAGCAACAAAACGCACGACGCGACTCGATTACCTTCTCCTGGAGGATCGGAGGGAGAGATGAAGGGAGCAGGATAGAGAGAGAGAGAATAAGGGAAAAGGGAAAATTGGACAGGGATAGAGAGAGAGAGAGGATAACCAACGACAAGGGCGCTAGTTCCTTAGTTGCTATAGGGGCGGTCACGTGGGTTTCCCTTTCCCTTTTCTTTCTTCTCTTTTTGGAACGCGTTCTCTGCCTTTTGAGTTTACACAAGAAGGGCGCGGAAAACCACCTCTCTTCCCCTTCCACGAACGTTCATCTTTTCAAACAATGGAAGGGAGAAACGGGGTTGTCATGACTGAATGGCTCTGTTGCGCATTCGTTAAACGCATTAGTCGTCGTCTATCTAGCATTTGGGCCAAATTCGCTAGAAGTTCGAGTTCTGAGACTGAAATCCAAATTGGCGCATAATTACAGATAAAATTCCGGTAGTTTTATATTTATATTATCGGATCGTAGATTATCAGGAAGAGAAATGATAAAAGTCCAAAGGTAAAATTTCCCATGTGACCAACTCGTGCGTAATAATGTAATATTTGAAAGGCTACACATTTATCGAGAGAAATGTCAAATCACGGACAAGTTCCAATTCTTCTGCAAAAAAGTACCGTCAACGATAAAATAATCCGGGCTACCTTTTTATGGTTAAAATCACTTAAAATTTATTACATACGTACAGGTATTAAAACTGCATGCATACAATAATTTCCATAGATATTATGACGCAAAAATTACTAGTGTAATCCATTGTACATATTTGATTATTTTATGTGAATGAATAGACCATGTAAAGTTGTCCGATATCAATGAATGTGTATCGCTAAACGCAGCGGTGAAATCGAAAACATTTTTGGCCCTTCGTTAAAAAAAGAACCTGAAATATTTCAATGAATTTCAGATTCACGAAAACAAAATAGGAACAACCGTATCGATAAATAACTTCATAAGGTTCGCATCAGTCTGTCGCGGCGGCAGCGACGATCGTGATACCGCAACATTATCTCAGGGGGCACACACGCACGCGCACACGCACACACGTTCGGTTTCCTTTCCCCTCCTCCTCCTCGCCGGAGCGGAGGCGGCGTGGGCACGGCCACCCGCGCGAATGTGTCGCAACACATCCCCAGACGAGGAGGCCATGTGATCCTCGGCGGAAGCAGTGGCCGACTCTTTACCCGATTACCCTCAACCCCCCCTCCCTCCCCCTTCCCCCCCTCCCCTCCTCCGAATGGCGGGCATCGGAGGTTAGGGCGCCCCCTTCCGCCCCCGACCGGGCCCCTACGTCCCCTATCTCCCCACTCCAAGACCTCCCGCTCCGTACTTTATTAACCCGATCGACTGGATAATTCTTCGCAGAGCATCTGCGGGTGGTCGACATAGACAGGTTTTCCTCCGAAGATGGCCACGGTAGCAGGAATCGAGGGGCCCTCCCGCCCCTTTCTTACACGGCCACGAGGGCGGGGTACGGGATGGAGGGTAGGGAGGGGGCGGGGGTGGGGGGAGGAACGGAACGAGATACGGGGGAGGGAGGGGTGAAATCCAGGGCGGCCCCCGTTGCCGCGGTAACTCGCTTCTCCACGGGGATCCGATATTGGGCGCGAGTTTCAATTAAAGCGCCGCCGCCTCCGCTTCTGCCTCGATAGATGGAACTGCGACCCCTTGCGGCCCCTTCCGCTATCCCTCTCGGCCTCTCCCTCCGACTCCGCCGGGGATTAAGGACGGAGCCACCCCGGGGAAAGGCAGAGCGCGACGCTATCCGTCCCTCGGTTTCGACTTTCGCACGCGTGCAAGATACACGCGAGAATAATCGGTTGCACGGGCCGATCGAATACCTGAGCACTAATTTTAGCATGTTCAGTAGGTTTTTGATTAATGTAGGTGCGCTGTCGAAGGAGTCGCACGATGAAGGCAATAATGATGAGGGTTTCGAAGGAAGTCTCTGTATTCATCGACATAAGTTGAATAAAAATTAATTACATCGGTATGTAAAAAGTACAGTGCGTCCGATGTTGCGCTATTGTTTGAATATCCTATATGATTAACTTGATACGAGCTATAAATTTAGCTCACTAATTTATATATGAATATCTAAGCATAATTTACAGTGGTTTTAAAAAATGTTAAAAATTACATATTAAGTATCAATTGCATATTTTGAGTGGAAAAGCATTTTTAGCATGCTAAGCAAAATATTAGAATCCAAATTGTGAGAGGTGAATCAATATGATTCACCATGAAAATATTATTATCAAACCTTTGAATTTAATGATATTTTGCGATCCAATAATGCATAGTCCAAAATACTATTGTTATTTTGGGGAACAATTTTTTTTATTAAATAAACATAGAGTAGTAATTATACCAGTAAATTAGAAGAAATCGGATAGTTTGAACAATCTCACATATTCCTAATATGTTCTCGAATTTGATCAACAAAAATATATTTATATGAATAGCTCCAACATACGAACATTATATTTAACAGGGGCTCTCTCCCTGGTCCCTTACGGCAGTGCTTACCAAACTGGGTGCCGCAGCTGATTTTTATGAGTGCCGCGGTAAACGTTTTAATTAAATAAATCAAACATTTGGATATGTTGATGGGTAATCAGTGCTATAATTTTTCCTCTAACAAATTGATTATGGTGTAATACCAACAAATGGATGCGTCCAAAGGTTTTAATACCCGTATTTAAAAATATAAAAAACGTTGTTTCAAGACTTGGATGCCGCGAAATTCTATTTATCTTTGAAAGGATACCGTGCCTACAATAAGTTTGGGAACCACTGCCTTATAGGACCCGATGCCATCTGACAACTCGCTTCGGTCGCCTATTATTTTCAAACTAATTCAACATGAATATTTGAAGAATAAAATAGATTTTCTTTGCCTGATTTATGCCAAAAATTAAAATATTTTTTAAAATAAATAAGAGAGGGATGGCCAATATGGCGCTGAGCAGGAGCCACAATACTGCAATGGACATCACCGAAGAGCCGTAGACACATGTAATGGGCCGATAAAATATATTTTACGCACTCTCTCAAATGGTTTCCCGTCAAAACAGAGCGGTACTTGAATTTCACATGGCTTAATGTCGAGAAACCCCAATCACAAGGATAGGTCAAGGCAAGCAGAGATTAATTTTAGGGCTGCATATCTGATGTCAGGGTATTTATCCTGATTTTAAAATGTAAGAGAACCCTGTTGTGTGAAAATATTTCATACCACCATCTTCCAAAATTTCTAAAATTTCCAACTGAATATGCTTCAGCACTACTAAAGTCTTATTTGAGGTCTTTTCTTCTACAATGCTTTGAATCTTTCCTCAAAGCTGTCCTTCAGATCTTTAATAATACAGTCAAACCAGGATTTACCGCCCTCCTTTATAGTGCCACCCCCGCATACCGCCCATGAATCGTTGTGATCACAATTTTCACCTTAAGATTAACATAGAGCAAGCATATGCCTCGATTTGCCGCCACCCCCGCTTTAACGCCTATGTCTGTGGTGGACAAACGGTGGCGCTAAATCGGGGTCTGACTGTACTTACATATCTCGTACTTGTACCATCTTTTAAAGATTCTTCCGCATCTCGTGGTTTGAACTTTTGACATTGAGGGAAAGTTTGTAAGGTATTCCTTGAGTATTTGTCTATGTAACAGCAAAAGTTTGTTTATGGATGCTTGGCGCTACTTTAATTTCCTTGCAATTCCACTTCTAATTTATACAAATGCACCAACATGTTAGCGAGGAAACCCAAATATAGAACCCATCCTGGATTACGGTACCAGCAAAGTTTCAAAGAGCCACTGTCTGGCCATCCATGAAATAGGATATTTTGTTTTTTATGATTATATATATCTTATGTTTACGTCATTGCTTGAAATCCAAGGTATTATAATGAAACATACTAAGCCCCATTAAAAACATTAAACCAGTGCTATTGTAATATAATATTGCAATTGCCATTTCCCATTTTAAATGTTTGGACTCGTTGCCATGAGAGTTAATGTTTCTCATTGTTAAAATCCCTCTTTTTTCTCTTATTAAAAACAAATTGTTTGAATTGGATTTGAATTTGTCTTTTTTAAAATTAACTTCCTTCTTTCAGCTTTAGAACTGTTCATGCCCAGAGTTAACATCTCGGTTTTAACTATTTCAAAATTCTATTTCCAGGCTTTTCTTACGAGAGTAGAAATGAAATAGTGATCGGAAAATTTTTTTCTAAAAGAAAAAAGTTTGTATTCTCGGAATTGTCCCATCTGTTTTACCCTATGACTTACCTTAAAATAGAATTAGAAACACCTTAGGTTTCATGTCCTCCTCCCTTACATGTAAAAATCAGCTATTTACAATAGATATATAAATATATGAATGAATGGATATACTTATTGCAATTTCTATTCCTCCAGACGTATTTGTTAACAAATACGCCGCTTTGTGAATAGTAAATTTTAATATATCCGTGAGCTGAGGATTTATAATGGAATAAATTTTAATCCACAAAATATAAATGGATCAAAATTTTTATTATCACCTTTTTACTATTTAATGACGTGTGGATTGCTGGTGTTGCGGAAGAATCAAATCGTCGCTCGGAATGCTTAATTTTTGACTTATCTTTCCTTAGAGGAAAATTTTTATTTCCTTTTCAATTATTTAACAAAGACATACTTTTTAAAGACTCGTTTGCGAACCGTTTGTCTGCGGTAATTTTCATTTTATATTATGAAGTAAATAACCTAGGCAATCGAATAGAACAATAGAAGAATCGAGAACGGCAAGTGGCGCGTGCCATACCAGAGGAGATAGCGCGCGGAGAACTCGAATCGCTGCAGAGCGTCCTGGAAACGGAACGGGGTTTCTCGGAACTCGAGGCGGCGGATGACGCGCCGGGAGCTCGCCGGGGCGGCCTATCTCTCGGCCGGGAGAATCTTCGCGCCCTCTCCGCGCATAACTCCACGCCGCACGAGAGACTGCCGCCGTTGAAGTATATGTATTCGGAAATACAGCCGAGTCTGCAAAGACTGCGTATCCTGAGTTTACCATCTTCAGGCGTGCGTGCTATTATTCGAAGCTTGTTTGAGCTGAAATTTTGAATGCATAGGAATTTGACGCACTTGGCAGACATTATTTTAGTGGTCAGAACTGACTCCCTCTCGTCTGTTATTATAAACGCATATGTCTACACCTTATGCATTCGTGTTTCTATACTCTTCGGACGGTACAACTGACATGTCCGATAAAACGTATACGTATGGTACTTCGGTAGAGTTAATTTACATGATAAAATAACTGTCTTAGCATTTGCATGAATTGGTCATTAATTTACGAGACGCGAACGTTTAAACTTACAGGTGTAAAATATCGTTTTATTTAATGTCCGAAAATGTTAGATGATTATCCGTCATTTTATGCCCAACATTCCGTATACTAATTAACTTTTAAATATTTAATTTATCAAACACTAATTAACCATCTCTTTCATACGGCTCCTTTTGGTCGTGATGCACATACGAGTAACAAGAGATTTATATTGATTTCAAAACAGTTTATGAAATGGAGCATTTAGTATTTCGTGTTGATTTCGGAGTGGAAGTACTCCAAGTATCGATTATGTGTAATTGACGATCACATGACGATGGGATTGCAATAGAAATTACATATCGTTCTGTGACGAAAAATTTTATCGTTTATGCTTCTACAAAATAATAATGTATTCAAAATTATAATTTATAAATTCCAAAGTTTCGAATATATTACAACCGTTGATTCAGATTTAGTTACAAGTGTACACTGCTTGAATAAATATAAATAGTGTCTGGCAATAATGTTGCATAGATGTTCTGTGCATTCCTATTACTGTTTACGCGTGTGAACTGTATCGTTCAATCTCGTTCGTAGCATTTTATTATAGTTACATTAATTGCCGTGGAGTCAATGGTTGAATTGCCGCTTACGATAGCTGCCTCGGAAACCAATCGGCCCTTTTGCTTTTTTCAAAGCGTTTCATGGCCCCTTGAGTTATTTAATCGATGGCATTTCAACCAAAAGATGAGCTCAATAACTCACTTGGGAATCAAACTAATGCTTGTCAGTAGCTTTTATGTGTATTTGTTGTCATAATCAACGCGAACAATAACATACTCTATTTATTGCGATCGATTTCATGCTTAGAAAGATTTATTTTACAAGTAAAGTGCCTTACACAATTATGATGAGTGGGGATTTGAAGAATTTTGAAAACACTGAAATTCCGGAATTTTGTGCGATATTTTATTTCCATTGAAGGAAAGTCAACCTTTAATATCTATAACATACTATGAATTAAAGGGACTACTGTTACTGTTATAAACATAAATAGGTAACAGTATTTCATGTGTTCTCAAAACAAGGACATACAAGTAATTTTTAGATAGAAAAAAAAATAAAATTAACGCATCAATATGGACATGAACAAATTATCGGTTATCTTTATATATATATATTTCAATACCTAGGATAAGTTATAAAATCATAAGAAAATTTGTAAATACCATGGTCAATAGAATGAAACATTTCTGCTAAAAATCTTAATAAAATGCACAATGAAAGCTATTTTAAAATCACAATAAATAAGCGATTTGAAAACTGAATAGTTAAAACCACCATACCACAAAATTAGGCATAATAAAATTCTCCCTCTTCTACAGATCTTATCGTCACCTAATGGCTTTCAGTGAAACTGTTTAAAAAAAGGCTTTATAGCTACTTACAACAATTTACTATAATCTAACTTACAAAAATTTACTAGAATCTAACATTTCAAGAACTTAATATGTATTTAAAACATTAATTAGTTATAAAACTCATCTTAATTAAGATGATATTCATTTCTTTATGAAAAAACAAATACATTATGGAATCTGACGAATTTAATAGATTGGATATATTTCAAGACAGTGTATATTATTCTTCATTTTGTGTATTGTGTGTTTCAGAAACCATCTTAAAATTTGTGAATGTGGAATTCATCGAAACCTATTTCATTATAATATGAAACAAAATGATTATATATGTGAAACAAAACATACTCCACCAGAAATGTGAAATCCGGTGTCTTCGAGAGCTGTATCGTCGTATATACAAAAACGAAAAAAGGTTCTCGCGAGACAGAATCGGAAGTTGTTTACATTTCAGTTCATATTTCTCGCAAAAACACATTCGAGATACTCAATTGGTCTTTCAATAGATGACATTAATTTATTAGTCTTTGTCGGTTGAATTTTAGTTTCGATGTTTTCCTCCTTTCCGTTGACGACGCTGAGCTTTTAGCTGTCGGGTCGTAGCCACGTTCCTCCGAATACCCGGCGGGGGTCGCGCCTTCATAAAACGTCAGCCAGCTACCGTTGCTGCCCCATTCACACGACCATCACGGCCCGTTTGAATGGAGCTCTCCTCCCAGAGACTTGCTCCGGAATATGGTTCATAAAGACGCGGACAGCTTTAACAGTTGATAATACCAAGCAACGAAAAGAAATTTCGCCTTTTTAATTTTGTTTTATTGCTATCTTATTCAGCGGCAAAAAATCCAGATTTTTTTTCCAAGCGTTGAAATCTCACGTTTTTAGAATTTAATATTTTTAACGAGCGTTGAAGTCTCTAGATTATTATGCCACAAAAGCAACAGAATATGTTTTCTTATTATTTCGTAATCATATTTATTTAAATAAGATGTATTCTGGCATAATTTTATAGATTTTGTTTCTTCATTTTATTTTTAACAACTTCAAAAATCATAACATATTACAATTTATTTTTGAAAACATTTGTCCAGCTGAAATACGTTTTATAAGCAAACTATAAAAAGATAAAAACACGATGTGAGTAGCTTTCAGATATGTTTAATTTCTCTCTCAGTGCAAAAAAGTTGTTCTGGTGGGTATTTCAGCTATGTATGACAATTTTAGATAGAATACCGTGCTATTTCAGTAATCGTATCTTCATAACGCGCCACGTGTATCTCACACTAGATAAAAAAGTTAATTTATAAGTTGATTTTCCGAGAACGGCATCAAAGACGTAGATTTTTATGGTAAACAACACTGCGTAGGTACGGATGCGGTGATTGAGTTTCGTTCCGTTTTGTTTTCTTTACTATCCATGTTCATTTTGTCATCCCAAACATTTGGGGCGACCGTGCGCGAAAAATAAGTTTACGTCGCCGCGCAACGTACCGCCATCATTCGGATGGATCGAATATAAGTCTTAATGAATACGAACACGAGAGGAGAGCATAATAGGGGGCGTGCTGAATGACATGGAAAGGGAAGCGATACGTAGAAAGAGAGGCGTAGTTAGTAACGGGAGGTATTCGTCCTTAGGAGAAGAGGGAGGTGGGTGGATGGGATTAGGGGAGTGGTGTGGGTGAAAGAAGGAGGAGAGCGTGTGCGCGTGGAGGAGGGGCAGGGGGAGGAGGAGAGCGCGTTACGCAAAACGGTAGCCGGGAGACGGCATTAAAACGCCAACAGCGAACAGGGAAAGTCGAACCGGTCCGCTTCATTATAAAACGAACCGAAAAAAATACGCGCGCGGCTCTTAAAAAAAAAGAAATAAGCGTAACTTCAGAATCGCGATAAACATTTCGACGCTTTTTAAACGCACAAGCGGGAGAGTACTTTAAAAAAACTCGACTCACCTCAACGCTCCCGAAAGACTGCCGTCTCCAGAAATGAGGCAACGATGTTCGCCGTGCGGAACGACGAAGGAAGTCGCGCCGTATGCCAAAGCGTCTTCTGGTCGACTCCGTGGGATTTATTTCTCTCTCTTTTTCTTCTCCCTGAGCACTCTGCGACTGTTGGGTACCGCGTCTGCCCTCGGTCTGACGGGAGTTGGCTGTACCTGTGACTCCCTCAGGAGTCCAAGAGTAGGGAAGAAGAGGAGGAGGGCGGTAGGGAGAGGTAGGGCGGGAGGGGAAGAGGGGGGGGGGGAGAGAGGAGGATGGGCTACCCAGGCGGCCCCTCCCACTCTTTCTCCTCTCCCCTCCCCTCTCCCTCCCTCTTTCACACTCTACCTCTCCTCCAACCCAAAGCCGTACGGTCTGCCTCCGCTCTCCTCCCTCCCCTCCCACCTCCCTAGGGTGGGCTGCCGTATGTGCTGCTATGGGGACTACCTCCCGAGGTTGCGAGAACAAAAAATGACGGCGAGGGCGGACGGGAGGGTGGGAGGTAGGGAGGGAATGGAGGGAGAGCGATGGGCCGAAGGCGAGGAAGAGAGGGAAGGGTGTTTCGAGAGTCGGTGTGATGGGGAAGGAATGGAAGGAGATGAGGAGAGAGAGGGTCAGGTAAGGGGAAGGTGATATACGGATCTGAGAGGAGGAGAAGAGAGCGGCAAAGAGTGCGGGAATTAAGGAATGCCTCGAGACGTGTTGGAAAGCTGGCGATTTTTACGGTGGGAAGTTGAGGAAAGGGTAAAAGTGAGATGGAGTGGTGAGACTCCTGCTCCCACAGAGGGCGAGGGAAGGGTTCCCGATATCCGAGGGCATAATAACCCGACCGATGTCTTTGAGAAAATACGTTCTCGATAGCCGTGCTTCCCTCGCTGCGGCCGACTGGATCACGGCGTTAAAAAGTGAGCTGCCGATTTGCTTTGGGCGAGTATTTGTTGAGGAGAACGCTGATCGTAACGGATGGAGAAGGCGCGAAAAAGTTTTAATACTTTTATTATACTCTAATTTTAAAAAACTAATTCATTTGTCGAGAGAATTAGGTGAGGTACGTTCAATCTTGATAATCGTGATTAGGGTATTGCGACCACGATTATTTTAGCTTGAGTATTGCATCATACTACTTTGCATTACTGTACGAAATTTGAGCATCAAACTTGAAATCTTTTGCTCGAATATGAGTTTTTGAAAGAGTAATTCTATGAGTTAAATACATATTTTCTAAAATTTTCGCATAAAAATCTTTTTTAAATATTTACCCATTATAAAAGTAAAAAATTTGATTGTAAACAATAAAAAACAATGATAATTTTTGTATATGTTTGTAACATAATGGGAAGACAATTTGTTTTTTATGAATTACGTTCATATAGTGACATTGGCTTTTTAACGTCATCCATAATATAAATCCGTGCCTCTAAATCTGTTATAGTTTTAATGTTCGCTGGCATTCATACTGAGTGAAAATATTTCCTACTAATTTATCTAATGATTCTATGTAGCTATTGCTACTATATCTGTTATAAAAAGGCATAAAATTAACATATTTATTAACTTTACAAATTTAATTTGCATTCAATTAACTTCAACGAAAAATTATTAATATTTTACGTTCGTACGCAATAAATCAATGAAGTTATAGTGTATAGGTTTTATTGGTTGCTATTAAATGCATGGTAAATACAAGTGATGATGCATTAATTCAGTCTTTCTGATCTAATTCGCCAATTATTTTTTGAAGTAACTACGACTATTATACATATTGATCATCTTTGAACATATGAAAAACTCATTTTTTTCAGAATCTGATCGAGTTTTTAGGCATGTTCGAAGCAAATAAAAATGACCATAAATAGGTATGAATTAAGTCACTTAAGAGAAAACGCCGAATTCTCGAGTTTTTTTATTATTCTGCTTATTGGGTCCCGCAAAAAGTACTTTCGGTAAATTGAACCATTCAGGCATCGAATGATCTTTTAAATGTTGAAAAAATTGTTTGAACTTTATAATTCAATAGCACACTGCCGATAAGTAATATGGGAAAAGATGAACCCTTGCAAAAAACCTTTTTCATATGTTCCTGAGCCTATGATAATTTTATCGCCATATCTTTAAATTCAGGGCCATATATATCGATCGTAGCTCCGTTGAATTCTTTGAGGCAACTCTTTTTCATACTGACTTCTAGATCTGTTTATTTAAAAATATATACAAGTTGCCTATTAGTCAATGTCTGAAAGAAAAGTACACAAACTTGGCCAGCTTATGCGCTAGTGAAATGCATTAAAAACTTAAATAATTAGTTATCGAAGTAATTTAATGACCCGAGTTCGGCAGGTCGCATAAGATAGGTAACACCTCGATTCATTAAGTGGAAAATTTACCTAGACACCGTGCGGTTGCATGAGTAGCGTTGGTCATATATTCATTCCAGATAACGGATAAATTGAGACATTTAACCAGCTTATTTAATATGACCTAGATTGATAAGGAAACGAAGTACCGTAAAACCGCAAATCTCACACAGATATATCTTAAAATACCGAAACTAATAGCTTTTTCTGCAACCAACTTGAGTTCTTTGCTGCAAATCATCGTTCACACTTCCAGAATACTCGAAAGAATTGCAAATTTAATAGTAATTTCGACCATTCAGTTGGGCGCATCAGTAGGAATAAAGCGGAAGAGAGGAATTTCTCGTCCGGTATGGCTACGAGAGCGTGATTCATGGTTGTCATTTGGAACGCATCCCTTTACCGAGGGCCCGCGATGGGCGAGCCGTTCGCCCTTAACGGCAGCCTCGCGGTGAAATCCCGTTCCCGTTCGGGGCCATATCGGACGGCGACTCACTTATTTGCGCGGAACTAAGGAAGCGAGTGGTTTTCTTGGAAGAGATTCCTTCCGCCTGATCATCCGCCTTAAGTCCCCCGCTAAGTTCCTCTTCGCTCGCGTCATCGTGATGAGGAGGAAAGAGAGAGAGAGGGAAAGAGGTCGGGAAAGAGAGAGAAAGGTGGCTTTTTATGCGCTCTCCTTTCTCTTTGACCTTCTCACGACCCGGTCACGAGTGCACGATGCCTAAAACGATCGCATTCAAATGTTTTGTTGGATTTTTGGGAGGAGAAAGGAACGGGGAAACGGCGAGCGGCGGAGTTCGCGCTGGAGTCATTAAACGGCTCGCCGTATTTGGCGGTGTCGTCGCTTGAAGTTAGTATCTTCCCTTGCCTTAAAAAAGCCACAACCTCAAAGTCGCGCGGTTCGATTATTCAAATATCATTTTCAAGATTTCGTTGACTTGTCACGCACGAAGAAAACAAACTGTAATCCTTCGCGAATCATAACTTGCAGCATACCGTGGGTTGGTATGTTGCACGTTATATTTCTCAAAATTATGAACACATATTTCCGTATTAAACACTAATCCGAATTTATGGAAATGTTTTTCATATGATTTTCTCATTTGTAACGGTCTTTTACTGCAATATGTACTTGCTCGTTGAATTGCAATTTATCTGAAGGATTTTTCCAACATTTATTTTCTTTTTAAATTTAATTCGAAAATTAATGATCAAGTCCCATTTTAGCTGAAATCCAATTGATAATATATATGTAAGTATTAATAGCCATAAATACTTGATCAACCTCGAAGAACGCTTCTTCGGTGGTGATCTATTGGCAATAGATACTAAAAAGAAGATAGGTAACATTTTTCGATGATGTAGTTTCACAGTTATATGTTAGGATTACTGGAAAATGCTGCAATAGAATAAAATATTGTCAGAGTTAAAATTCCGCTTATATTTTCATATTAATCACTGATACGTTAGAAAAACAAACAAATTAGCTTCCTTGAATCGTATTTAAATTACGGAAATAACAATTAAATTGTTTGATTATTTCCACAACATCTTTACTATCTTTCTTCCATAGCTCAAACATTGTTAAAACTACATTGATTACATTATCTTTTTTAGGAGCTTAGTAATCAAATGAAAGCTTGAAAAAAGGTATTTGAGTTAAGGGCAATTTAGCAACATTTTTGCTCTAAGTGAGGGAACTGAAACTTTTTGCTCCTACGGTTTTCCTAGATCCACAAATATTACCCATGGTCCCCAATTACATAATATATATTTTCATAAGGCTCCAGTAAAAATTGGAGATAGAGAGAGCGAAGGAGAATGAGACGTATTTTAATTTTAATTTAATAATTTAATCATGCACACCCGTCCTTTATGAAGGGCAATTTCATTTGTACAGTTTATTTTCCATTGACCCTCAACGGACCCCCTGGACTTACCCCTTGGACCTCGGGTTAAGAACCCCTGCATTAAGTTAAGACCGAAATTAAAATGGAATTGAATTTCATTTAGAATTTTTCGGATTGTTGCGCGACTCAACAATGTATATTTCTATGAAATAAAATGCATTTCAACTTTATTGTATATCATTATAAATAGCTGCTTCTTACATATATAGGACATAAATAGGATATAGGATATATATAGGATAGAGGATATATCATATAAAACTTAAGGTACTTCTAGAAGAGCTACAGAGCTGACATTTGGAAGGAAGATAGGTCATTGGGTGCAATCTCTGAAAAAATCCAAAATTCCGAAAAAGTTATATTATTGGGTTATTTTGACCCCAATGTCCAATTTTAAACATCCATAAGAAAAGCGTTGAAAATGGTGCAGGGCTATATAAAATTGCTTTTTTAAATTATTTACAATTAAGATACAAAGTTGAGACATAAACCATACCGTGGCTGAAAAAACGAAGTTTATTTGTTTTGTAAACATACTACAAATCCATGCTGAATTTGCGTAAAAATTTGATTTTAATCGTAAAATTATGAATTTTTTTTGTTTTCGACAATGAAAAATATAAACTATCATAGCAACAATTCATATCCCTTTCAATGGGAATTGATTTTCCATACTTCAAGAGCATTGATTTAATGCTTAGACTGGATTATAATCCATTTGATTTCAGCCTACGACGTGTACATATTTATGATGACGTGATAATTTTATATTAATTTTATTATCCGGGTACGTACTAAAAGGCACGGACGATGACGCCATTATTCTAACACAAAAATATCCTGATTTTTACATAAATTTTAGTGAAACATATAGAATATTGTGTTAATTATGATTATAGTTTTTGTTGAAACAGGGCGATCTGAGCAATGAAATTTGAAATTCAAAAACTTGGACGAGAGCCGATTGCCAGAGAATTTATTAATTCTGGATAAATGCCTTAATATCTGGGAAAATGAAAACTCTTATCTTATTTAAATGGGCTCTGTGTAGTTCAAATGATGTCGCGTTGGTTTATTTACGAGTTAAGATCTTGGTGTAAGGTGATATATAAAATATTTATACACACATATAAGTATATATATATATAACGATACTATGAAATTTACTGTAGCCATCGTATGAACAGGAGTACGCCATTGGAGGATGAGTGTGAGTGTGTGAACTTTACAGCATAATTAAAATGACAGTTTTACCAACATTGAAAATATTGTCATGTCATCTAAATTGGCGTTAGTCTACCTTCCATTATATTCATATTGACGAAAGTTGGAACCATTTTAAGTTATTTAAACATTTCGCTCTCGAGATGTTAGCAAAAACAGTCTCGTGACTTTAATCCTCTCACTCTCTTGGATACATGCTATTATATATTTACCGTGAAAGTTTTAACAGCAGGAGTAGATTTGTCGGAAGATCTGTCGGGAGAAATCATAGCAATACTAACGATCACATCCACTATTTCAGCGGTGGAGGCACCATATTTTATAGCTTTACCCTTTGGAAGATCATTAGTGGAAAATATTTGGTATTTTCATGCGATTTATACTCTTTGTGCATTCTATAATATATCATAAATGTTATTCATATTAACCTTCCACATCTGAAAACTACCAGAGTGAATTTAATATATTTTTATATGCGCGAAGTTTCCCATTCCGCCTTTCTCAGCTCCAATATTACGGACGGAGAAGGTTCGAAATGTTTAGCATAACAGTCCATGTAAAAGCCGTTCCAGAATAGATTATTTTCGTGACGCAGTTATTGATGATTGCATTGGTAGTATGTGGAATTTTATCACTCGAAATTTGTGCTGGTCGTATATGATGTACGATTGATTTTGGATTATATTGTTTAATACGCCTCATAATGAATTCTTTACCAGGTTCTTCAATTGCAGAAGACATAAGTACCCCTATGGCACGAGCATTTTGTATAAACCTATTTTATATCATAATTTTTTTCTTTAGTATCTCTTTTATTTATATTTTTCTGATGATCGCCTTTCTCCAAATGCACCCTTGGGATTGGTTCCTGCAGGCCTCCCCCATCTTGAGACCGCATCACTTCCGGTTCCCTCATTCCCGCTCCGAACTCTGCTTTCTCCCTCTCCAAACCTCCCCTTTCTCCACTCACCCTTCTCCTCTCTCCTCTCCCTCCCCCTTACTCTTTCCCTCCCCCTTACTCTCTCCCTCCTCTCTCCCTCCTCTCTCACTCCTGTCTCCTCTCCCGCTACCTTTCTCCTCTCTCCCTCCCCTCTCCTCCTCCCCCCTCTCCTCCTCCCCTCTCTCCTCTTCCCCTCTCTCCTCTTCCCCCTCTCCTCTTCCCCCTCTCCTCTTCCCCTCTCTCCTCTTCCCCTCTCTCCTCTTCCCCTCTCTCCTCTTCCCCTCTCTCCTCTTCCCCTCTCTCCTCTTTTCCTCTCTCCTCTTCTCCTCTCTCCTCTTCTCCTCTCTCCTCTTCTCCTCTCTCCTCTTCTCCTCTCTTCTCTTTCCCTCTCTCCTCTTCCCCTCTCTCCTCTTCCCCTCTCTCCTCTTTTCCTCTCTCCTCTTTTCCTCTCTCCTCTTCTCCTCTCTCCTCTTCTCCTCTCTCCTCTTCTCCTCTCTTCTCTTCCCCTCTCTCCTCTTTCCCTCTCTCCTCTTCCCCTCTCTCCTCTTTTTCTCTCTCCTCTTCCCCTCTCTCCTCTTTTTCTCTCTCCTCTTTTCCTCTCTCCTCTTTCCCTCCCTCCTCTTTCCCTCTCTCCTCTTTTCCTCTCTCCTCTTTCCCTCTCCCCTCTTTCCCTCTCTCCTCTTCCCCTCTCTCCTCTTCCCCTCTCTCCTCTTTCCCTCTCTCCTCTTTCCCTCTCTCCTTTTTCCCTCTCTCCTCTTTCCCTCTCTCCTCTTTCCCTCTCTCCTCTTCCCCTCTCTCCTCTTCCCCTCTCTCCTCTTCCCCTCTCTCCTCTTTGATTCGCTGTGTCCATTCCTCGTCCATTCTCCTGCCTTTTAAGGTCTCTTCGACTCGACAGACGATATCTGACGATTAATCTCCTCCGCCATGCTTGCACAACCAAAAACTTCTTGAGCCCTTCTCCTACTCATAATCCTCGTCCTATCTTCTATCCGTAATCCGATTTCCACAAATTTTCGGTGACCTGAGGAACAAGATAAAAAGTTACGGCGAGATAAACGATATTCGCTCATTTCACTATTTGATGCTGCCGCAATGTGAGTACGGGAGAATTTCTCAACTCAAAAAATATTTCACGATTCTATGCTCTGATTAACTTCGTTTGGAAGTGAAATATTTACGTTAGTTAGCGAACGCGTCACCTGCGAAATTAAAATAATCTTTTAGGTGATATTTAGGTTAAGTGAGGATGTAAATAAGATAGCTTTGTGTCATCTTCTTCAAGAATGGCGATACTTGTCTGTTATCCAATTAAATGCGCTCGTACCTTCTGTCAGATTTTACGAGCCGTTTTAAGTGTATTGAATATATCATTATTTTTCCAAAGGCGTCGGAGAAAGCCTGAATATATGAGACGAGATTTTCCAAGATAGAAATAAACAGTAAATAGATCATAATCTAAAATCATTCTTAGATGATAAAATTAACTTAATTATATTTCAAAAACTAATGATAAGAATAATTAATAGTACATTACTGTCTTAAACATCTATGCAACAATAAAACTGCTATGTTACGTTCATCATCGCACCTAGTATCAAGCTCAAAAATTCTCGATCATACTTCATAGTTTGAATCCGATAGATGATCTTCGTAACTCTCACAGAAGACTTATATTGATGGAATATAACGAGTAATTTTCATTTCTTCGCTTTTGGATTTTACAGATTTTTCTCAAGATTTTAAATATTTCCTCGGTTTCCGCTAGACGCTCCTTTAACAACCACCTCCAGTGTCTCCGCGTTAACGACTTATCAATGTGCAGACATACTTAGATGCCGTTCTATCTGTATGAGACAGCAAAATGATTCTAAAAAACACTAAGGCAGTGGCATTCGGAAGGAATGTGATAAATATTTTTAACGCTGATTATCGATCCTTGTGGACACAATTTCATGGCCGATAGCTAACCGAGAACGAACAAAAACCTAATTCCAGACGGAGAAGAGACTTCCTCTTGTTTTGACACGAGAGAGAAAGAGAACTGCTCGCAGGTAACAGTAGCTGCCCGCCTTTCGGAGGGTCCTGTGTTCGACGCGACCTGATGTGAGGAAGACAGAGGAAGACGCAAAATGGAAAGGAGACTTGCGTAGTCATTCTGAGCCGTTTAATCGTTCCTTAGACAAAAAAGTATACTGATATATGTATATATATATATATATATATATATATATATATATATTATATATATATATATATAAGCAGAGGCGCCAACGTTGAATCCTTGCCTCCTGAATAAATCGTGAGATGGCGCCGGGAAACGAACTCACACGGTTCGGAGGGAAAGATAGGAGTAGGGATTTCGTTTATCTCATGCTTTCTACCCCCTCCCTCACCTCCTTTCGCCTTCACCCTCCCTAGAAGGGGGTAGAAGAGAGGGAAGGCATTCGATCGGATGCAGACGAGGGGCCGAAAGCTTCGAGAAAAGGCTTCGGGAGACCCGAGGAGAGCCATTCTTCCCACGATACCACCCACACAAACCCCTCCATCATTCCACCGCCACCCACCCGCCGACTCGCCCCCAACCTCCTTCCCTCGAACCCTTCCTCGAGACCCCTCCCTCCCCTCACCTCGCTCTCCCTCTCCCTCCCCCCGCTCCCCCTCCCCATCCCCCGGCTCTCCTTCCTCCTTCGAAGCTTCTCATTCGGCCCTGCGGCGAAGCTACCCTTCCCGCCTTCCTTCCATGACCACACCCCCGCTCTCCCTCCCTTTTCCTCTCTCTCCTTCTTCCTCCCTCTCTCCCTCCCTCCTCCCTCCCACCGTCGCGTAATGTACCTCCACTAGCTTTTTCCCTCCTCCTCCTTTCTCTATCCCTGCTCCCACCCCGCCCACTCGACGACCTCTCCCTCGCCCCCTCCCTGCCTCCCCCTCCCCCAGAGACTCCCATTCCCTCCTTTTCCTTAACCCCTTCCTTCCTCTCTCTTTCCATTCCTTAAGAGCACGCTGACTCTCCTCTTTGGCTCTTCATCTACCGCTTGTCGTCTCCATTAATGTATATGTTTATATATTTTTCTGATTTTGAAAATTGCCTCCCTGCTCTTTCTTCTGGTATCCATAGCTTTAGTCTGTTAAATTTCTCATTGTCTACTTCTAGTACTTTTATGTCCACATGCGTGCATGCCTTCACCCTCCAAATTTCGGCGATACTCTCTTCATCGATTCTACGAATTTCTCCTTCCTCTCTTTATTCCCATGAAATTCCTCCCCTCCCCTTCATTTTTTCGCGTTTGTCCAATTGACTCAGCTCCCCTCATTTACAGAATATATATCTCTTTAACTTCCCTATCAGTCCTTTCTTCACCCTGTTCTCCTCTCCAACGACTCTCTCTCTCTCTCCTTCCCCTATCCTCTCTCTCTCTCCTGCTCCCCTTTTCAACCCTCTCCCTCCTCTTCACTCCTTTTCCCATTCCCTGCATCCAATCTGAAGTCCCTCCTAGCCAATCTTCCCATCTTTATTTTTGACCTACTCTATAATTTAGAAACCGACGAGAGATACGTTTTGAGTGCGATATTTGCCTCTATGGCGAAAAAAATGACTGAGTAAATAGCTTATTTCCGTCCGTCTCCATATAAAAGGCCTTTCATCCCATTCAATTCCGTGGATTCCTTATATTTTTTGTGTTGCGTGTGGGAGACGATGTGGGAAGGAGGCCATGGGAGCGAGCTCAGAATCCTAGCGCGCGCGCACACACTCTCAAAACAATCTCGTAAGAAAATTTTGTTCCATTTAATCAATTTCTCGCCGACTATCGCGCTCTCAAATTATATATTTTCGCCTAAGGAAGACTCCAAAAATAGATTCGTCGAGGAAGGAAAATACAAACCTTCGTTTACCCGTTTTCTCTTTTTTCTTGGAAGTCTCTCTGAGGAACAATGGCGTTACGGACGAAAGAATGAACTTGTAAAGAGAGATTCTATCACGAAAGTACGTTACGACTTCTGACATGTTCAGTATTCAGATTTTAGCCATTTTTTCTGAAAAGCCATTTATATAGTATTTCGCGGTGCTAAGCAAATCATTGATAAGTTTTTAATTTTCATCAAATTTCATTCCCACATTCCGGACGCTTTCTCGGAGAATTTCGTTTTTAGTGAATTTTGAAGATCCTGGTTTTCCATGCATGGATTACTTATTCAATCAAAGGAGGCATTGATTTAAAGCATTAAATTATAAAATACACTCGGCTATATTTTAACTAAACAAATAACTATAAATCAAAATGTAGAAATGTAAAAGAAACAATTAGAAACCATGGTTTTATAAGTCGATCAAAGTTGGGGATACAGGCTTGCAAAATTTTATAAAAATTGAATTATCGATATTTTCAACGAAATCGCGCTCTATTTAGCAGTTATACGCGGCCATTCTGATTTTTCGCAGTTTGGTTACCGCGACTCCCGTCCAATCGAAATTCTTTTCATGCTTCCGTATCTGGATGGCGATCTTCCCATTGACATTCAATTCTCCCTCCTGTGCACAACATGGACGGTTTCAACGACGCGTCCGAATATCCGCGCCAGTAAATCGTCCGAAACACACACATCAGAGAAAGAGGCGCGGATCAAAGGGACACGATCGCCGAGCGATTGATTCCGTATTGAGTTTCTTCGTCTCCGAATCCACCTCGGAAGAAACGACCATCAGGGTTATAAGCCGTAGGCCTAAGTTTAGAGACTACCTCCCCTATCATTTATTAGGTCCCACCGAAGCGGAGTTAGATGGATGCCAGGGGTTTAAAAGAGGGAGAGAGAAGCGGAGGAGAGAGAGAGAGAGAGAGAGAGAGAAGAGAGATCGAGTGGGGGAGGAGGAGGTTAGGCGGGGGAGGAGGGAGGTCACGGAACATTCCAACGGGAGGAGAAGAGGTTACCACGGCCATCCGAACGGGCAACGGCCAATCAAAAGATTTCTCTCCAGCACTCATACTCGGATGTCTTTTTTGACGCCGCCCAACGCTGGACCAGCCCTATTGTGGTGGGAAGCTGAAGGGAGGGGAGGAAGGGGAGAGGTTAGTGCCGTAGCCGGAGGCAGCGGCGGAGGAGTGCCCAGGGTGCTCTCCCACGCGGCGCCCTATCCGCGGACGGCCATCCCGGCCGCCCCCGCAGTGTAGACTACTCGCCCACCTTAATGGGGATATGGGAGCGAGTGGGAGTTGTGTGGGAACCCAGAGGACGGCAATTAAGGGTATTGCACTGGGCGTGACCGTCGCCGCTACAGAGATGGATCTCTGCTGATATCCTCTGTCTATCGCTTTCTCTAATGAAACATCGGCGTCGTAAACAAAGTTTTAAAACTCACGGCTTGGCCCAAAAACTCACGGCGGATCCGTCTTAGAGGTTGGAAATTCTCAGTAAATGAATAATAAATTTGCAATTGTCGTAGTCAGCGGATTCGCTGATTCTTTGGAGTAAATGTCTCAATAGAAGTCACGTTTGCTGTTCATGGAACAAAAACGTAACTTAACGAATAAATGTAATTACTAAGCAGAGATTCATTTCATGGTGATTTATTTATTAGCAAATTACAGATTAAATTGACTTGTAATAAAATTAATAAACAAATCTAAAAATCTGTCTATTTATTTTACCGATGTTACAATATGAACAACATTCCATCACCACATAACAGCTTAAACTGATGGAGAATAATTCTTTTTTTAATAACTTTTATATGAACTTGCCTACTATATTTCTATATATGTATACACATACTTTCATCACTTTTAAAAAATTAACCACTTTTGCACTTTTGAGATTCGAACCTCATAACATCATCTCCAAAGCCGTGTGAGCTAACCATTATACCAAACCATTCATTTTAATGTAAAGGCAACATATTATAATATATAATATATATATATATAATAATCTCATCTGTTGGTGAGTTTGAGAACTGATTTTGTTTAGGCAAATTACCATTGTTGTAAATTCTCATCTATTTGAATAAATAAATGATTATCTTAATTTCAGTTTATTTGCACTGTTATTCGTTGATTGGCATTTACAAATGTTTATATTTACCTGAGATAAACCAAAAAATAAAATAATTTATGTTGTGATTGACTCGGAATATACCTGTGGTTACACGATGTTTGCCGTAAGTTTTTGTGCTTTTTTATATTGTTTATCGTTTAGCGATAGTTTGTTGTGAAATTGAGTTTGGAAATCCTCTGTAGCGGTAATTTTCATTCGTCTACTCAAATCCTATGTTTTATCTTCGATTTTCGAACACGATAAACTATTATTCTACGCAGTTTGCTTAACTACGCGAAAAATATCCGATTATCCGATTTACATAATAAATACATTATTATAGGGAGGTTCGATTTAGATTATATTTTTTTCCGACTGATTGGAGGTTATATCGAATCATAGTTATTTCTTTTTTATTCTATTCGTATTGATACATTAATTAATAAAAAACATCCACTCTCTCTTGCCTTATATGAAATGATTAAGTGATCAACGTTATTAATATCACTGTCGACGCCACAAATATTATGAGTAATCAAAACAGTAAAAATTGGAATTCTCACGTTTTAACTCATGCAGCTTTATGTTACTTTTGGTGAAATTTCTCGATTACCCTCGGAAAAGCATTTATCGCAAATTATCCTTAAGATAATTCCAAGAAATTTGAAAAATAATATATAGCCTTAGTAATACTAAGCGACTTCCACTGACAATCCGTTCATTACAGTTAAAAACCTAAAGGTCTTGTACAATGTGCATATGTAATTCATTCCACTCATTAGTTTAGTTGATAATATTCTTATCTCATTCTACTCTTGCACTCAATTAATATGACTATTATAGCTTCGTGTATTTCTGCTCTCTATCCCTATTCTACGCTAGAACCTTTCACGAGCCACCCTACTCTCCTTCATTGAGTCTTCTGACCTTTCTCCCAGGTCATTCCACACCTCTCAACTCCTCATCTCTTCTTTGCCGCAATTTTCTTATCATTCTTAATGCTCTCATTCTTCTAAAAATGCCCAATTCCAGTGGTGAATTCAAAGGAGGGAATTGGTGTTTCGACCTAATTGGATATCCCATTCCCACCCTCTTGGAATTTATTCTTAAAAACATTCCGCACAATTTTTTTTTATTTTTGCGCCTGATATTAGGTCCATAGAACAAGGGAAAGAAAATCTTGAAAGGCAAAGATATTCAGAGTAAAAAGTCAATGGCGGGTTCAAGAGGGATCCTCTTACACAAGCCATTTCAAATGTTTATCTTTCGTGTGATAATATATTAGCTATTTCTATCCTTCGTCTACTTGTTTTCCAATCATTATACCAAATACCTCCTTACATTCCAAAACCGAATACCGTATATTATTTTCTGTCTAAACGGTGACGATGAATCTTATATTAGAAACAGTTTTAGGACGAAGAATATCTGTAAATCTCTGTGTCTATATGGTGTAGAGATTACGATGTTTATCTTAACCCAAAGCAGAGTATCGCTGGAATCAAAGACGTCGCGACTTGATTGGAGACTATATTGAAAAACAAGTGAGGAAAGAATTGCAGAGCAAATTACATAAGGAGCTTATTTCTCTTGCTTTAGGATTATGACATAATCATAAGAGCACATATTTGGTAGAGATCGACGGTGTCACAAGTACAATATGTATTTGTCTATAAATTCCCATTAAAAAGCATTATAACAATGCCATGTAATAACATGTTTTCCATTTAAAAGCAGCTCACTGGTTTCCATGGCAGCTGTTTTTTCACATTGTTAAAAACCGTAGAATTTTCTCTCATTTTGGATTAAAACAATTTTTCGCTCCTTTGCGACACATTTGAATTCTGTTTTTAAAAAATATAAATCTCGATCTTTCAATTATAGAACTGTTTATGTCCCGAGTTCGTATCTTAATTTTAACTAGTTTAAAAATAGTAAATTATAATGCCCTTCACCGATAACATGTTTTTCTTTTGGGGTAGAGATGAAACAAAGGGGTTGGAAGAAGACACTGATTACTGTCTACCAAGTGATCATAGATCCACCGAATTGACTATGTTTAGCCTTTTATATACCGCCCTACCCTGAAAATTTGGTTTCTCCAAGTTGCAGGATTCCAGAGATTTTGCCCGAAGAGACAGACGGACGGACAGACAAACCGGATAGTGATTTTTTTAGAAAAAACTCTAATTATGACATCAACCTAAGTGGAATAAAAACGTCGGAATGTTCTTCTTTATTATTGGCAAATATTTGGCACAGGATAAGCTCCGATCAAAAACCAAACTACCAGTTTTTCTCGTACTTTTGTAGTACAGAGGGATCACGTTGCTCGTGGAGAAACTCGGATTCAAGTAAACCTGTGACAGTAAAACGGTCGAGTAAACCAGAGGCGCAATTAAAAGCTCCTCAGAAAAATGACATCGCATAAATGTGATATCTGTATTCCCAATTGATTTTCCAATCTGAGACTGATTATAGGGCACGAGTGGCAAACCTATGGCACTCGAGACAATTACGGTTTGCACGCAACAGAAAACAATTGTTTGTTGACAGTCTTCTTAATACCTTTCCATTTTGTCACATTATAAAATACTACTTTAGTGATATTGCAATTGTGTTGATAACATAACTGAGTAATAGTGACTTTTGGTCGGGGAACGAGATGCTTGTAGCTCCGTAATTGCCGTTCTGCCATTAATGATCTGGGGCAATGAGTTTTTCCAGATGATAAATTTTATTTTATGTAACTAATCTATCGTTTTATGAGCTCTAACTTCGAAAATAAATTATCAAAGAAAAAGATTAAAATTATTTCTTTTCGGATGAATTTTAAATAGTTACGAAAGTTAGAAAGGGAAAGCCTACATTTTTAATTTTGGCAGGATAGCGATAAAGGTTTTTCCACCACCAATATAGGATAAAAGTAGTTCGGAAAGTATTTCATCTCACCTTGACAAAACATTAATTTTTCAGCGGGATACTTCATTATTAGAAAACATTTTTTTAATTCAAAAGATTTCACCTCTACACCGATTTTCGTTCTTTCCTTAAGGAAGAGTATTTGAATTAAATAATACCTAAAATTTGCAGTTTTATAAATATAATACTTTTTCCATAGTGGGGTACTAATACCACACATTTATGCCAAATTTTAAAGTTGTTGCACATCTATAAGTGATATAACATATATTTAATTTTTTTAAATTTAAAATTTTTTAACGACCGCAATAACAACTAAATGGAGATGTTGAAAAGTTTATCCTTGCAATTGCACTAGCCTCTAAATAAATTAAAAATTTCAGCTCCCTAGCTTGCCCAATAGTACCTAAACATTTATCTATGTGTTCAAATTTTAAGAATTTTTAACAGCCAAACAAATTTAAATATCAAAATTTCTATTATGCTAATTTTGTTTTTTTACCAAGTCTACCAGTAAAACAATTTAAGCTTCGTAGCACATTCGGAAGTACATAAACCTTTAAAATATGTTTAAGCAATTGCGAATTTTTAGAAGTAACATGTTTGAACTTGTTCAAATTTTCCTTTTTTATGTATAATTTGCGACAAAATTGTTTCAAAAACTCGAATCTATAACTTTTAGTTTCTAAGAAAAAGATTATTAAACTTTAATGTTCAACTGGGGTTTAAACAATCCCTAAAAATTAACATTTTTAAAATTTTCTATTTATATTTATATTCTATAATTCTGCAAAATTTCAGCTTTCTAAACTTATTAGATTGTTCTACACACTTGAATAATTTTTCCCATGCTAACTTACGGGAGATATTCCGGAGCATCTGGAGTCGAATCCTGGACACTGTAAGCAAAAATGATAGAAATTCCTAATAGACGTTGCGGCCCTCTAGCAACACTGAAAATTTCATCTTTCTAGCTTACCGGCAACTTTCATTTCCCCAGCTTATCGGAAATTGCCCGAAATTAATTTATAAATATGGTGCCATGATTTTCTTATGGTGGAGAACGCAAATTTCGGAATTTCTGGAGTCGAACCTATGTCACGTAGGTAAGAGGTCTCATTTTTTCTGAAGATTTTTCTATTATCTCTACAAACGCAGAAACTTTCACCTCTCTAGCTCTTCTAGTTTGTGCTGGACATTAGTATCCTCCTATATATATCCTATGTTATATCGTTTTCCTCTGTAAGGAACGTCTATATATAATGATACTGGTAGAAGGTGCTTGCATACTGCAAGCATTTCACCTCACCTTGAAAAAACATTAATTTTTCAGAGAGATATTTCATCATGAGAAATATTTCTTTAATTCTAAAGATTTCCCCTCTGGACAGATTTTCGTTTTTTCATTATTATGGAACAGTAATGGAGTAAAACAATCACTAACTTTTGCAATTTTAGGAATATTATACTTTTCCACATTGGGTTAATGATGTCACACATTTCTGCCAAATTTTAAATTTATGGCACAATTATAAGTGAAATAACATTTACCTAATTGTTTAAATTTAAATAATTTTTAACGGCCGTAATAACAATTTCATGGATACATTGAAATGTCTATTCGTTTACATAGACTTAACTCTAAATAATTTTAAAATTTCAGCTCCCTAACTTGCCGCGTAGTGTCTAAACATTTACCTATTTGTTTAAATTTTAAGAATTTTTAACTGCAAAACAAATTAAAATATCAAAATTTATATAATCTACATTTCGTTATTTTTACAAATCCTACCTCTGAAAATATTTTCAGCTCCGTAGAACATTCGAAAATGCATAAACCTTGAAAATTTGTTTAAACAATTGTGAATTTTTAGCGGCCGCATTGTTGCACTTTTTCAAGATTTTCGTTTTTTTAGTCGGTTTTTCAATAAATCCTGCCTAATAAAAAAATTTCGAATCTCCAACTCATCTGGAAGTGCCTAAACATTAGTATCCTCCTATATATCATCATGATATATAGACGTTTCTTACAGAAGAGGAGGATATAACATACATATAGGAGGATAGTAATGTTTAGGCACTTCCAGAAGAGCTGGAGTTTCGAAATTTGTTACGACGGTAGGATTATGTGCAAAACCGATAAGAAAAAACAAAAATCTTGAAATTTTTCAACAATGCGACCGCTAAAAATTTGCAAATATTTAAACAATTTTTCAATGTTTATGTATTTCCGAATGTGCTACGACGCTGAAATGTTTTTAACAGGTAGAATTTGTAAAAAAAACGAAACGAATTTTCTTTTCTACACAGTTTTGCAAATCATCCAATACTTCATACATATTTTCTCCATCTGATTAATTATCTAAATATCTTGGCACACATTCAAGCATTCTGACTGTTTTGGCAGTACTTGGCGAGGACAGCACTTTGTCATTATCCTCATCGGAACTTCTGTCACTCCCAGTTTCAGCTACGGCTGAACTTCTGTCACTCCCACTTTCAGCTACTGACTTTGGTCTAACAATTTCTACAATATCAGTGACTGTTAAAGTATCGGCGGTACAGATCTGGTCACCCACTCCAACATATTCACTAATGATGATTTCCTCAGCCAAACTCAAGGTGGAGGACACACGATCAAATATATTGGCTAAATCACATTCGGCATGTGTGTCCTTAAGCATTGTCAACGGCGCCGCGGTTCCATTCTCTCCCACAAAAGGATCGTTTGCCTGCAAAATGTAGAACCCTGCGTGACGAAAGGAGTTTGCAATTGTTTTTGCTGTGACTGCCCTCCAGGTGGCACGCAACAAATGAAGATAGTCCAAAAGTGTCACGAGTCTAAATTCCTCTTTAGATTCGATGCTAGATATATATTTTTTTGCAGCAGTCCTTTGCGATAGTAAAACTTAAATTTCTAATTATTACCTGATCACATGGTTACAATACGCTGGTGGTATTTGGTGGCAAAAATATCAATTTGATGGACTTCAACCTGTCCACCTTCGGATGTCAAGAACCAATACAATATTACGATTTTCCCGCTTAGAGCGCTTATCCAGTGGGAAATTTGAAAACCCTGTTTCAACTTCCATTTCGTGTTATCTGAAGAATTTCCCATCGTTTTACTTTATTAGGACCAAAGATTATTTTTAGGTTAACCGATATTTCGTGTTAAGTGAATAAATATACACTGAAAAGTATACGATATGGAACAGACCGAGCATGCATTTCGTGTTAAGTGATTTTCACTGCGTGTGTGTGTATATATATATATATATATATATATATATATATATATATATATAACAACTTACGGAAAAGGAAAGGTAAAATAGATATATGGATGTCAACAATGTGTTGGGATGAGGAAACCCAGTGAGCACTCACCAATCAGACGACTTCAGGTTGGCGAGGCCCCGGGGATGTCGAAGCGACACACGTAAAATAACACAAAAACACAGAAACATCACAAACGTAAAGCTTTTGGAACTACTCCTTCTTCAGCTACAGAGAGAGAACTCCTCATCCCAACACCTTGTTGACATCTATATATATATATATATATATATATATATATATATATATATATATATATAACAGCTTACGGAAAAGGAAAGGTAAAATGGATATATGGATGGCAACAAGGTGTTGGGATGAGGAAACCCAGTGAACACTCACCAATCGGACGACTTCAGGTTGGCGAGGCCCCGGGGATGTCGAAGCGATACACGTAAAAGAACACTAAAACACAGAAACATCACAAACGTAGAAGCTTTCGGAGTTATTCCTTCATCAGCTACAGAGAGAGAACTGATGGCGGTGACACTGGGTGGAGGCATGGGGGTGGAAGGGTAGTGCGGAAAGGTCGAGGATTGGAGGATACGGAGGGGGTTGGGGATTGGTAGGGGGTTGGGAGAAGACAGAAAGGGAGTGAAAAGCTATCGAAGGTTGAGGCCAGGGGGAGTAAAGGAGTTTAGGAGATGGATATGCGAAAGCTCCCACTGACGGAGTTGGGGAGCCGAAGCATTGTCGGGGAGAGCGCGAATTTCTCTCACTGTGAAGCAGTTGTTAAACTTTAAATTATGTTTGTTCGCATGAACGGCCACCGGCAGCGGTCGTTTGAGAATGACGCTGTTGCGGTGGCCGTTCATTCGGATGTTGAGGGGATTGCTGGTGAGGCCAACATAAAAGGCGGGACATTGGGTGCATCTCAGGAGGTAAACGATATTACGGGTGTTGCAGTTGGTGGTGGAAGTTATGGGGTAGGTGATGTTAAGGAACCAAAGGAATGTTAGGTTCTCTTGTTACTAAAAACTTGTTTCTAGCTCCCAACATCATTGTCACTTGTAGCAAGTCGGGCAAAATGGACAAAGGCAAAATGAGAAACTGGGTGAAAGATTACCTAGAGTCATCATTTCAATGAAAGTGTCTGTTGCTTCTTGAAGCTTGGAATGGAATGCAGGACGAACAAATATTTGAAGGTGTCTCAACGACTTGCAAGCCTTTGCAGATTCCACCAAACACAACTGCGCATGTACAGTCTTTGGACAAGTTTTGTTTCCGGCAGTACAAAATTTTCCGAAAAAGATTCAGCGACATAATACTCTTGGATGATCGCCAAATAGATTTGCAGCAGCGAAATAACACAATAAAATTGCGTTCGCTTATTTATAATAAGTTTCAAGCGGATGCGTTCCAGCCAATGATACGTCACGCGTGGTATGCATGTGGATACATGGCATCTGGTCTTGAACAATATGATATCGTTGAAAAACTGTGCTTTGTAGCCACTGTCGATCCCATCTTTGTTTCGATCATTTTTTTGATTAAATAAAAATACTTATTATGTATTATGTATCACATTGAAAACTATTTTTTTGCTTTATTCCTTTATATATAGATGTTGCTCGGCCAAACTGCATTCTGTTCTCCAGTTGTTTATAATTTATCAATATTTAGGCCTTTTTGAAATTCAAATTCTAGCTTGGTCTACTTCTATGATGAAAATTGACAGAACGGCTTATGCAAATGCGGAATTTAGTTAAATAAATTTCATAACAGCTTTCGATTTTTCTTGAAATTAACAGTATTTCATGTTGAACTGACGCTGATTTATAATTTTATTCATCGAAATGCAGATTAAAATATTTGCGACTGAGCTAATTAAATTTTTACTCCATGCCGGACTGAAGGCGTATATGCAGACCAAAAATGTTATCTATAGAGTGCTGTTTTTGGGGTTAATTTTTATTTTAGGGCTTTAAACAAGCTGTTGACAGTATAACTATACAGAAAACAACCAAATAGTAGAAAGACATACTTATTTAAACTGCTTCATGGTTTACAATTCCCAATTTAAAATATGCATATTTATATTGTAAAAACGCGAATTTTCTCAACTTCAACTATGTTAATCTCGAAAACAACGCAATTCACAGATAAACGACGATCATATTCATGATCAGCATACCGGAATTAGTAAAAAAAGAAAGTTGTTTTTCATTTGGTGTTGATCACCAAAATAGTGTCCATTATGAGACCAACGAACGGACAACACAGCGTATTTCAGCTCTTTAGGTAGTCCTCCTCGTAAATACCGCAACGAACTATGAAAATCATTTCCCTCTCTTTCCCGTATTATAAGCCTTCAAAGCACGCTTAAACCCATAAGGATTGGAATAACAATATGACTTCGAGGTTTAACAATGTAATTGGTAGGCAAGGCAACATTCCCTTAAAATGGCAAGATTTACCCAAAATATGTTAATTAAACGTTTAACATGAAGGATTTCGGACTGTAGGCAAACAACGATGAAAAGAATAAGAAGCGTTGTAATTGTTTCTTTAACTCGATCCGCTGTAACAATTTTAAGATATTTTAATGTATTAAAGAAAACATCTCTGCACGATAGATTTGAGATTTCCTATATGAAACAAATGGGCAAATACGTTCCTGGAATCGAATCTGGGACTTCAATCTTCGCCAAATAAAATACAGCACGGAGGTGGGCCCTGGCAGCACGAGCCTCATACCAATTTTCACGAAAATCGGTTCATTGGTTCAAAAGTTGTTAGTAGGGGACACACACACATACACACAGACAGGACCATTTCATAAGACTATGTTTCCTTTGTAAACCAGTCTAAAAAGCGTGTATAAAAATCGTCGGATAACTGGGTTTGGCGTCTAATAAGCGAGTCAATGGTATTAATAATGAAGCGTCGGATACGCGAAACGTCGGAAAGCGAATCCTCGGATAACGAGAACGTACTGTATATAACATGTTATAACAGCCTACTTCTGTATTTTTGTCCTGGCCTGACCATAAAAAAACAAATCCTAGAAACCTAGATCTATTGCATAATATTTTTGCGTATTAATTGATGTATTTTGTCATTCTTTAAAATAAAAGAGCGATTACAACATTATGACTATTATTTATTCATTAGCACTTTATTATTTAATTTACTCCAGCGCTAAGTTGAAATTTGGTTTAATCTTTATTGATTCATATATTTAAAATATTTATAAAGTTAAAACTATGCTGATTTATATATATTATTTCGTCGTCTTATCTTTCAGTAGTGCCAATTTTCTGCATCTTTTCTCTTATGAAACGCAGTATGTGCGTGAAGGAAAATTAAACGTATTTACTCACCTGAATTCCCAGTTATACACTTTCTTTTTGAAAGTGTAGGATTTACTTAGGATATTTGTTGTAGCAACGAAAATAAACAAACCCTAGAAACCTCTTTTCATAACTGATTGTTGTATTTTGTCATTCGGAAAATAAACGAGTGATTACAACATTTAAAATCGAATCAAATAATAAGATTGAATTCATAAAATTGGATAATAACACAATTTTCGTTCCCGTCATACCGAATGGCTAAAATTCTAGTATAGTATATGTATGCAAGAAATCATGTTAACTCGATAATTATTTTTTATTTTCCATTCTTGAAGTACTTATTTAGTTATTTATTTTCACTAATGTGTCTACATCGATTAAAATTGACATACGTTTTTTCTAAAAATAATCGCTCCATATTCAATTATAAACTCTCGGTCATTTATCTAAATTTTGAACTTGCTTCTAATTCGTGCAGAGATTTCCGAATGTATGTGCAAAATACTGCGTCGAAAGCTGCTCTCAGGCATTGACGGATCCAAGGGGGAGGCGATTTCCTCCCCCTTGGATGACCCATTGCCCTCCACTTGGACCATTCTTAAATTAATAGCGCGCAAAATTCCTTGAACCTACGCCGCAGGTTCAAGGAATATATATCAAGGCAAGGGAAAGAAAGATTCTGATAGTGGTAAGGATTTTCAAAATATAGGGTCGACGGGAGAGGCGGATTCCAGAGGGGAGGAGGAGCGATCGCCCCCCCCCCCTCCCCTTCCCCCTTGGGAAGTCTCTGGATCCTCCCCCTCTCTCATACAACGCAGTGACTAATGAAAATCTTATTGTTTTTTCCAACAAGTTGTTTACAATGGTTTTAGAGCATATAACTTATTCCAAGTGGACAGATCAATTATCTGTGAGCTTTTGAGCACGTTGCTGTTGCGCTGTGAAGAGCTATTTATGTTTTTTAAAATTGTGATAATTAAAAACCTTTGAAGATAATACAGTAGTGTCCTCATTCTAAGTAAAATATATGTAATAGTTTCTAGTTCATACTATGCAGGGCTTCTGTACTTTTAAAACTATTTAAATGTGCATTTACAGATTCTTAGTGCATGTCGTTTCTTTTCGACGTGACGCCATGTTGAATATAGGTTAGGATCTCAATAACGTCCCCTAAGGGGTTCCCAATATCATCCAGGGGACGATATTAGGCACCCCATTATTTTTTCTGAATTTTTATTTAAGATGCCGCTGGAAATCGGGAAAAAAGATACGACAACAACGGGACAAAGATGCTATGATTAAAGCATTGAATACAGTGCGAATAAATGGGATGGGTTTAAAGAAAGCTTCAAAGCAATTTGGTGTACCGAGGGCAAGTCTAAAAGATTACGCTTGTAACGGGGAGAAACCCCCGGAAAATTTAATTTCTGTATCTTTGGGAAGAAAACCTGTTCTTGTTCCCATTTTTTAGATGGATAGTTTTTGCATTTTATATTTTTAATTTTTTTAGTAAAGTTAATAGAATATTTAGTTCTGTCTTGTTCTTGTATTTCTTATATTTTGTGTCACATAATTAACAACATTAATTGTAACAGTTTTTTAAGAATAAAACAGTTATTTTCATTTTCTTTTACAGTTTACTTTTGATTTTGAAATATTACATATATTTGTATAGGGGGATGATATTAGGATACCGATTTCCTAATATCGTCCACTTACCAGTTTTTTAATTTATGTGCTTATTATATCATTGACTTTAAATTTCATGTATTTTGTCCATACAGTATATTAACAAACAAAACTAGACACCAAATAGCTTTGTTACTAATTTCTCACATTATTAATTTTTCTAGATTTAGCTTTTTATAAATGGGGGACGATATTCGGGTACTTTCCACTACAGTTTTACAGGCTTAACACTGGCTGATCGCTTTTCGGACTTTCTTCCACTTTCAACCTTAAACTCTTTCAAAAATGTATTAAATAATTCAGCTCCAAAAATTTAAGATACTGGGATACATTTAACATAACCATTTTCTTCTTTTTATGCACAGGTAGATGTTTCTTTTCTCTATTCCCGTAAAAATCATTTCGCCTTGCCATGGCTGTCAACATATCTCTCAGATTCGTTCACAGTATCCAACCTCACATTTTATGAGGATATGCCGCTAGGTGTTACCATACATTCTCCCTCGTTCTATGCACTCCATTTCTCGCCTCCTTTCTATCATAACTTCACGCATCGTAGTATCATTTATTGAACTATTAAAAGTCCTTAATTTATAATTTGTCTTCCAAGCAGGGCCAGCCACAGTTAACGGCGCTCAGGGCAGTGAAAATCATGGGGGTGCTTTCCCGACTATCTCATCATCATCATTGGTAGTCTGTCCGTAAACAGGTCCGTGATTATTCATGGTTAAACCTGGTTCTCCATATGCTCCTATTTTCCCGTCCTCTTCATATCTTGATAACTCTCTTTCCCTTTCAAATCGTCTATCAGCTAAAACTTTTTCCTACCTCTTTCCCTTTTCCCATCTAGTTTTCCTTCTAACACGTCTTCAATCATACTCTCTCTCCTCAGGTAATGTCCAACCCAGTTTGCATTCCTCTTTCTAATAGTCTGTATAATCATTTCCTTCTCTCCCACTCTTCGTAGCACTTTATCGTTTTTCATCTTATCTGTCCGTTTTATCTTCAGCATTCTCCTCCAAATTCATATTTCAAAGTTTTCCAAGAATTTGATGTAATTTCTCCTTAGCGTCCATGTTTCTGCCCCGTACAAAGCTGTACTCCATACGTAGCATTTTATGAACTTCTTGCGCATATCTTCCCTTATGTTTCTTTATTCTAAAAGCCGCTTTTGCTTTTCCTATTCTAGTCCTGATCTCATCCGTACATTTTGCTTCTCTTGTTATAATGCTTCCAAGGTATTTATAGCCTGAAACTTGTTCTAAAGGCTTTCCTCCAATACTTATGTTCAAATTCTCTTCTTTGCCCAATATTCTATATCTATCTACTAGCAGAAACGCCCGAATACGCTCGGGAAAGAGCTTTATTTTAAGTTGCAAACGATTTTTATTATTTATTAATTGTGGTAGCTCTACTTTTATGCTCGGCTTTAAAAATCTTGACTTCATAATGGTATTTTGTAAAAACCATATATATAAAATTTAGTTGACATCCGTTTGAGCCAATTCCTTCCAAATCCGTAGTTAAGGAAAGAGTTTAATTTGTAATTGTGACACCCCTGTTTAGTTGATCGGGTCCAAATATGTAATTATGGCTTTATATATGTGTACATAATAAATATTATAACATGGTTAAAATCTATGCAGACAGCTCAACACAAACACTTATAAAAAGAAAATTTTATTACTTTTATTATGGCAGCCCTGCTTTCTATATCTATCCTAAAAATCTTATTTTTGTTTTTTTTTATCTTGCAAAACTCCTTACAAAATTTCTTTGAAATCGGTTCTGCCAATTCCTTCCAAATTCATAATTACCGAAAAGAGTAAATTTTCCATTGTGGCACCCCTACTTAGTTAATCGGGTCAACGTATAGCAATTTTAATGAATTTCTGTGAAAATTCTATGTACCGAATTTGGTTAAATTCGGTTTCGCCATTTCCTTCCAAAAGCATAACTACAGAAAATTTTATTTTGCAATTGTGGCACCCCTGCTTGGTCTATCTGGTCCAAATCTGTCATTTTGGTCATTTATTTATTTGAATATTCTATGTACCTACCTAATTTGGTTGAAATCGGTTCAGCCAGATCTTCCCTGATATATACGTACCTACAGGTAGACGGACATTGCCGAAATTTGGACCGACAGTTCCATGGGGACCCCTCGAAATCGTGAAATTTGGATCGACCATACATTACGACCAGGGGCGCACCGAGAGGGGGGGCTGACGGGCTTCACAGCCCCCCTTAAAAGATATCTTACTAGCCTTGTAAATGTGTATTTTTACAGGAAATATACTCTTTTGACTTTTTATATTTTTCTCAGATTGTAGTTTATAATCATTATACAGATTCTTCTTGAATTATGCATACTTATATCGTGCGAAGTTTCTAACAACTAGCAATATACCCATGTATTTTTAGGGCTGAGCCCCCCCTATGAGAAAATCCTGGGTGCGCGCCTGATTACGACCCTTGACCCCGTAGACCGATTTTATCCATTTTAGGCTCGAAAATGTATCTCATCAAAAGATTGATACTATTGGAGAATTCATCAAAATCGGTCAATTGGTTGCTGAGATACCTTCAAAAAACCCGGCATTTGGACCAACAATGGGGACCCTCGGGCCCCCATTGGCCGATTTAAATTATTTTTGGCACTGCAAATTTTAGAATCAACCTAAAGCTGTTGCCAAATTTTGAAGCTCCTATATTTACTTTCTAAAGAGTTATGGCTGCCACAGACAGACAGACAAACATTCTCTCTTATTTATAGGATAACTACATTATTTGAAAGTTTATACCGATTTGTAGGCTCGCATTTCGATAGTATTTTGTCATTTTTTCCTCAATATTTTATTTTTTCACTCGTTCAAAGGCATGACGAATAAATAAATTTAAATTATGTTCAAAATATTTTCCCGTGGCGTAAAAATATCTCGGGCCAGCCCTGCTTCCAGGCATTCGATATAATCTTCATATCCGAGAGAGTATTGTTAATTTTTACACGGCGTTACACATGCCGCCCCTGGATCTTAGATTGCCTCGGTTCCATTTATTCGCCACAGAATTACTGTCTTAATTTTTCTAACATTTTGTATTTTTTTGCAAATAATAGAAGAATCATTTTCATAGATCTGCAGAGCACTCAAAAACATATTTACCTCTTCAGATTAATGGTTTTTCTCTCTGAAAATAAGAGAAATAGTTAAAGTATGATTGTATATTACGAATTTCGCGAACGCACATAATTGGACTAGAATATTTTTCTATTTCACAACTAGTGTAAACAGATTAACTAGCGTTCACTAAATAAGTTTTTTAATGAGTATTAACGCAATCGTGAACAAACTACTCCTATTTCTTATCGATAATTTATGAATAAATTAATATTTTTTAGAAAATTGTTTGCTACACATTCCAAATTCTTTGGTAATATTTTAAGTATTAAAGCTAGTTCTTGGAGGTTTCTAGCAATTATTAAATCAGATAGTTCGATAATATATCTACTAGCAGTAGAAACGATTTACGATGACCTTGGTTAATGTAGGAGCACACATTATTATTTGCTTTCTACACTTGAAAATTTTCAAATATTGCTTCGACAGCGCCTATGTCTGATTCAACAGAAAGGCACAACACATCGCACACTTAAAATTTTCCCATTATGTTTGGCGCAATTGCTGCCACAACAAATTATTATAATTTTCGCTTCTTTCAAGTGTTTTATGATTCTCTTACAGCTCATCCTTTCTTAATATATTATTATCTAATCTATTCCCTGTTATTTCGCGTATTTTTTTTATATTTGCTTTTCCTAAACCTCTTTTGTGTCCTCGTTCCACAGTCCATCCTGGTTTCCTCTCCACTCAACTACCTTACTATTGATCTCTTTTTCTCCAATACGGCCTCCAATAATTTTTTTTCAAGTTGCCCTTTACCTCTTAAAAGTATTTTAGTTATTTAGATCAGTGGTTCTGAAAGTGTGGTCCACGGACCATTGGTGGGCCGCGAGGGTCTTTCAGGTGGTCCGCGGGTTGCCGGAAAATGAAACTTAAAAATACCGGTCACTAAAGCCGAAGCCATATGTGAGAGCTAACCAGAAGCTTTATCGCGCGTAACGTCACACTACTCGACCGACTCACGTAATTAATTATATTAGAACAGTAATATAATTTATTCCATTCCAATCGATTCGTTCGGGTAGCACAACCAATTACTCCTAAACGTTGAAAAAAGTAATTAAGACAGTTTTCGGAGAGAAAAGTTTAACTAACTTTTGGCTCCACATACGTCCCGAGCATCCTGAACTCACCGACGTGGCATTGAAGCGGTGAGTCCCATCTTATTTATTTCCTTTTATATCTCGCATTTTATTCTTCCGCTCTTATTAAATTAATTTTTTGTTAATTTCTGAGAGGTGCTTATTTAATTCGGTTGAACTTCATTTTTCTCCAATGGGATTCATGAGAAATTCTTAGAAACTATTATATTTTCTCTCCACGCAAGAGACGTCTTGAAAATTTGCTGGTAGTAACAGGAAAGTAAGACTGTGTTTTAGAAATTCTCCTACTACCGGTATGCGATAAAGAACGCCTTTTTCACGACTCCCACGTTTGTCAGTCCGTTCGTATGTCGCGAATTTCATCGGTTGAACCACACAAACTATTTCAAGTAGATCTAGTGTGAGCGATTCTCACACAAATTTATTGCTTAATCGTGAATTTGAGCAGCATGGGTTAATTAGATCCTCCGATTTTTGATAGACTTTAGTTAGCTTGCATTCGTACATCATTAAATGAATTTCCTCTCCCAAGTTATAATATAAGCTGAAAGTTATTCCATAAAAATGGATTCAAATAGAACAAGAGTTACTACAAAATGTCCGTGGGGGTCCTATATAAATATGTATAAATGTTGCAGAATAAAAAACTTACTACCATGCACAAATAATGAAAATATTAACTTACACCCTTGAAATATTTGCGTGTTCCATTTATAGTACGTAATTTGTTACCAGATCTTTATGGCGAGCCGGAGAATACAAGAAAGGTGTGCCGCGGGGGTCTTCGACTCGATAAAGTCGTCCGCAGACCGAAAAAGTTTGAGAAGCGCTTATTTAGATAACTCTCTTTCCTTTGCGTCGCTGATTCATACTCTTTCTGTTTTGCCTTTTTATCACAGTTCCACTTTTCCTTTCATGTATAACCTTGATACCTGTGACCAAAAGGCTATAGTGGCTGCTCAACTAAACTCTGTTTTGGCATTTCGTTGGAATGTTATTTAGTGGGATCGTGAGATTCTCCTCTTAAAACAGAATCACGGCCATCCATTAAGGATTCTACAACCCACAACTTAACAGCTTGGAATCCTCTCATCTAAAGAATTTTTCCAGGTCCTTGTCCATCTCTTCTCTTTTGTTTCAAGTACTAAAAATCGCATTTAAGAGTTCTTTTATCAATATGACTTGCAGTTTTCCTATTACTCCAATCCTATTTCCACAATAAAATCAATTATCGTGTTTATATTTTCTTTCGCGTTTCCAGCTTCATTGCCTATCAAAATTTTGATGCATTATTTACTGATTCATATCTTCTATTTTTGGTCCCGTTTTCCTATTCCAACATAAACCTTACGCCTGCAAAATCTATATTTCTGCCCCTCGAGAGAGTTGTTGATATTAGGTTACTAGTAGTTGGTGCTTGCATTCTGCAAGCATATCATCTCAACATAAAAAACATTCATTTTTCATATTACATCATTACAAATATTTTTTTAATTCTAAATATTTCACCTCCGGAGCGATTTTCGTTTTTCCCTTATGTAAAAATAATAGATTAAAACAATCCCAAAACTTTGCAATTTTAAGAATTTTATACTTTCTCCATTATGGGGTACTAATTCTACACATTTCTGCCAAATTTTAAGTTGTAGTACTTCTAGAAGTGAAATAATATTTTCCAATTGTTTAAATTTTAAACATTTTAAACGGCCGCCGCAATATGTTTATGGAGAGATTTAAATGTTTATTTGTGCAAATGCATTACTCTGCACATAACTTGAAAATTTCAGCTTCCTAGCTAATCCCGTAATGTCTACACAGTTATCTATTTGTTTAAACTTTAAGAATTTTTATCTGCCAAACAAATGAAAATATCAAAATTTGTATAATCCCTATTTCGTTTTTTTACGAATTCTACTTATAAAAAAATTCAACTCCGTAGCGCATGCGGAAATACATAAACCTTGAAAATTTGTTTAAACAACTGCGAATTTTTAGCGTCCGCATTGTTGCACTTTTTCAAGATTTTCGTTTTTTCTAGTCGGTTTTGCACAAAATCCTACCTAAAAAAAATTTTGAATCCCCAGCGCATCTGGAAGTGCCTTAACATTAGTATCCTCCTATATGTTATATCCTCCTCTTCCTCTGTAAGAAACGTCGATATATAATGATAATACCCATCACTGGGTAACCGTTGGTCTGCGGGTCTTCCTCTATACAATCGTCCATTCATCCCATCGTCAGCAGGTAGTGTCGCTTTGAATTAAATACGATTCACGCTCTCACTTGCAAAAGCTTCGGTTATCTCCATTCGGTTCTTCATTCTATAGAGAGAGAGAACCTTGGAAACACAATCGCCATCTCACCGCACACTATGAGAGTTCAAGAACAAAAGCTTAAAATATACTTTTCTCGGGTATCTCCAATAGCCACAAAAAGGTTATAAAAACCAGACAAAAATATAAAAATAGTATATTGAGTTCGCATTGTTTTCCATGGGCAGATACTGAGTCTGATCACAATTTGGTGGTCATGAGATATCAATTGAAATTAAAAGAAAAAGGGAATAGAGTACATAAATGGGATTTAGAAGTGCTCAAGGGAAGAAAAAAGAAAGATTATCAGGAGGCTGTAAGGCAAGTCTTAGAACATGCAGATAGGCAAACAACGGTTGAGGACTATAATAATCCAAGAGGTTGATTTGCAAAAAATATATACAGACACAGCGATTAGGACAACTGGGGGAATATGAAAATATTTATAGCACAAAGCGCAAATAAAACGCTAGGGAAAAAACGTCAAAGAAGATAAGACACCCTGGGTTACAGAGAAGAAAGTTGGAAGAGAGGAGAAGGTGGAAGCAGGTTAATATAGAATATGAAAGAAGAATGTATAGAGCTAAACAATGAGATTAAGAGAAAAACTGCAAACGCGAGAGAGTTGTGGTGGAGAGGACAATGGAAGGACATGAAGAAATATCTGAGACGAGGTAGAATAGACTTATTGTATGGCAAATTGAAGGAGTTGATGAGAAACAAACTGTATGCATTGTAGACGGTTACAATCTTGGGTCAGGAATATTGAGTAGAGATTCAAAAGACTCCCCAGAATTTGAAGTCAAGGAAAGCAATAGGAATTGATGACCTACCCGCAAAAATATTAAAGGAATTGGGAAAAGAAGGTAAAGAGTGTTTTTAATAAATAGTATCGTAACATAAATGAAGAGAGAGAGAGAGTAGCAAAAATAACCTCACTTATTTTGATTCCTTTGATGAAAAAGTTTAAATCAAATAAATGTCAAGATAAAAAAACAGTCAGCTTAATTTCACATGCAGCTAAAGTTATTCTCAGGATTTTATCGAGAGGCTAGAAGGAAAAGTTAATAAATATATAGGTGTAAACCAATTCGGTTTTCGGAGAGGTCGTACCATTGTGGACGCCATAGGGGTAATGAAGACATTAGTTGAAAGAAACATTGAATACAACCAGGATGAATTCGTGTGTTTGTTAGACTTCGAAAAAGTCTTTGACAGAGTTTTATGGCCTATGTTAATGGATTGGAGAGATAGACGTTTAATCATAAATCTGTATATAAACCAAAAGGGTAACAGAAAGATTCAGATTTGGCATCGCTAGGATGAGGCGTGAGATAGGGCTGCCCACTCTAACCAGCATTGCTTAATGTTTATACCAAAGAAATGATAAAGGAGGCATGGAGAGATGTAGAAACGGGTAAAAGTAGGATGGAGCCTGGTTAAATAAGTTAGATATGTTGATGATAAAAGGCCTGCAGATGCCTAGTTACTTCCTTAAAATGAAAAGGTAAAGGAATGTGGGATGAAAGTTAATAAACAGAAAACGAAAGTCATGAGATTTTCAGAGAGCGAGAGTTCCCTAATCAATGTTACAGTGGATGGAGAAAAGTTGAAACAGGTGGAATTAATTTACTTATTTAGGTAGTATTCAGTTATAAGATGGAAAAGTACAAAATATATCTGGACAAGCATAGCAAGAACAAAGAGGCATTTACGAGACGGCGAGTGTCGTTGACCGGCAGTCTGAATAAAGATATTAAAAAGAGATTAGTGAAAACCCTGATATTGTGTGCAGCACTGTATGGGTGCGAGACATGGGCAATGAGAAAAGAAGATGTGAGCAGATTAGAGGCGTGGACCAGAAAACATTTGTTGGACAGGGAGTAAAACAAATGCGGAACGCAGTAGAATAAGAGGACTTTAATTGGAGTAATAAGGGAAGACCTAAGAAATTGGTGAGTCAGATTTTGAAAGGGAACTGTCTACTGAAAGACGACATAGAAGAAAGAATGTTAGGAAGGAGGCATAGAGGTAGGAAGAGGAAAGATATATCAGATGCATTAAAAAAGGAATTGGGTAAGAGAACTTGGAGAGAAAGGCTTTGGATAGCACAGATTGGGTTGGGTGTGCCTAAAACCTTTTATTTATAAAGCATGTATGCAATTATATATTCATACTCTCTAACAGAATGAAATGCAATTTTCTCTCTATAATACTGAACTCTGGATAAATGCTCTCAGCAACTGATATCGGTGTCCAATTTCGATTTTTTATTAAAATGGTAATTAAATTCGCATTATTCCATCCTCATTAAGGATCAAACTTAATTTTTATATCTGGAAGTTATAGCACGTAACATCGTGTAATTATTTTAGTCTATTGTCAGCATTCGCCAGAGGGATCGCATCTCTCAAGATGGGATTTCGATCCTTTAGTCATTACTGAGACCCCAGGACGGTGATTTTATATTGGGTATTATTTCGGTTTATGGTAAATGTCAATATTAAAAATTTCATTCTCTTTCCACGCTTGTCTGATATTTCTTCATCTTTCCCCTTGCTAGTATGCGTACTCCAATATTCGTCTCTATTTATTTTACTTTCTCATCCTTTTAATACACAATTTCCCCTGCTAGTATCATCTATCTCCTGCGCTGCTCCTCACCATTCCACCCCTTTTCTATCCTCAACCACCGCTGCAATTTCCATTTCTCTGTCCCTCTCACTTCTCTATCCCTCTATTCCCACCCCCTCCTCTCCATCCCCCTCTCAAGTATACCATGCCTCCCACATCCCCCCCTCTCTCTCTCCTTCCTCCCACTCCTTCTCCCCTCTCTCCCTTCCACTCCTCCTCCCCCTCTTTCCCTCCTCTCCCTCCCACTCCTCCACTCCACCCTAATCCCATCCTCCGCTCACCAGACTCGGTCCCTGGTTGGACGGATACTTCAGTAGCCGCGCCTCCCGTATGGAACCTGCTTTCAACATTGCCGTGGGCGAACACAGCTCGTCTGGTCTCTCTACCTCTTTTCCTCCCCCTCACTCTCTCTCTCCCTCTCTCCTCCTTCGCTCTCCTCTTTCTCCATGTTTTACGCCAACATCTTCCAGCCCACCTACGCCTCCGCCCCGTCTCTTTCTCTCTCTGGTCCATCCACATCCTAACCTCTCTCAGATTTTCCCCTTCTCATCCGCGCATTGTTTCCACGCTTCGCCATAAAACTACGCTCCGCCACCGCTGAGGGCCGATGCAAACCAATGAGCCTATTTCCATTACCTCGTGCGGATTCATAGGCGTTTGTACTGTTAAATAACGTCTGAGCTTTCAGCACCTCGGACAGAATTTTGAACCGTTTAAGTTCCTACGGGAAACCTAAGTTAATTGTTAATGTTAGCCATATGTATATACACACTCTCAGGTATAACTTGACATTTAAAAAGTTAACCGGCATTGTTTTCAGTTATACAAGGTAATGTAGTGTAAATCATAATGTATGAGGAAATTCGTGATATTGAAGCCACTAACGAAAGCTTGTATATATGCAGTTGAATGACAGTGAGGTGATTTTGCGTAAAAGTCATCAGAAATCATATTTATGTTATGGGTAACAATATAGTTGTCATTAGTAGAACCCATCCGCAAATATTAATTCGGTTTGTTTAATAGCTTGGGAAAAATAAACATATGACAAAGTTATGTCATTATTTAATTTCTCTTGTAAACTAAATTATTTCATCTTACATTCAGTCCAAATTACTTCCTAAGGTGAAGGGTCAAAAGAAAGCTAAATTTCCTTTGATTTTTGTTTTCAATTTATTCAATGGATACTTGACTATTAAGTTTTACTTCCTCGAATAAAATATATTATGATCTAAACGTGCAAGTTAAAATATGAAATAGATTTTTAAAACCACAAATATTTGGAAATTTCCTATTAAATCCTAAGCTGCTTCATTGTAAACTAAGCTTATCATAGAAACAATCTTACTCGTTTCAGTAATCCAAAAGATCGATGGTCACACAAACACCACGCGTGGCAATGAAATGATTCGATTAATATAACTCTTGAAATCGTGGTATCAAATCAAGATGACAGTCTAGATAGTTGCAATACCTGTGCCAAATTTTAAGAAATACGAAAGATGCAAAGAATCAGTTTATTTCCAGAAAGTTTTAAACATATTATCAACAGAATGAATTTGTTTATAAATAGTTTCTTAGAGGAGATTGTAGAAATTTTGTTTCCAAAGTTCTAATTTGCCCTTTGGTTACCAAGTCTTTTTTTTGCGTTGGTTATCAAGTGACCCCAAACAATTTCTTACGTTTCATGGAAACAAAATAATTATTTTCTTCAAACAACAAAATAAGCTTTAATAAACTTATATTCTATAAAAATAACACATTTTGCGACTTATTATCATTATTATGTCATTGTCACTATCTTCTACGAAGTTAGCAGCAATTCTCTCAACTTCTGTCTCCGTTAAGAGGCTTTTTCGACATCATATCTGCATTATCTGTAATTTAGAAAAAAATTAATTTTAAAACGTTGGTTACCGAGTGGGGTCCTTTGGAGACCCTGTCAAGGTTTTACCTTAATAATAATTCCAAATATAAATATTTTTGTTCCAGTTTCAAATATTAAAATCTTCTACACATGAAGTTCACATACTAGGAGACTCAGTACTGCAAAAAAGAAAATAAGGTTTTAATTAAAGAAATTGTAAGCGTTGGGTCCTTAAATGACCCCGCTTGATAACCAAAGGGTTAATTCAGTCAAAGTTTTTCATCTGGTGTAGAATTTCCCCAGAATACTACTTATAGATTTGGGAGATTTTATCTAGAGTATTATAATTAGAAACTTTGTTGGGTCATGAATTAGAGTGTATTGGTCATACTAGACACCTTCTGTGTAGAATTTTGGCTTCTATGAAGGAAAAATTTCCCGACGAAATTAATTTTATATTATCCTATATGATTTTTTGTGAAATAAGAAAACGCTTTTGAGCTAGACATTTGACGTTATAATTATTGCGTAGACAATAGGCATTTGATCAGGATTCACATACCCTTATACGGCATGAAATAAAGGCTAGCGGAACTCGAATTTAGCCGACAATTGTGAATTGGTTTTACAATAATTATTTTGTTTTCCGCGATGAAATTATTTCTAGTGCTACATTTCGACTGAAAGATAATACGAAGAAAAAATATTCGGTTTAATAAATCCCTCTTTCTAACACCTACACAAATATCGCTTTTTTAATCCATCAAAAATTATGCCTAAAGCGTATTTCCGTCCTTATGCGTTCCCTCGTCCCAACAAGCGATTTCCTGATCCTACCTCCAAATACTCATTTCCCCCTCAGTAGTAGAAAGCATAAAATCGTAATTCTGAAGAAATTGTTTTTGACAACATACATCTTGGTATGGTTTTACGTAATTTCTCCATTTCTCAAACGGAGCATTATCCAAAAATATACGATACGAACGAATCCTTCAGCTCAATTTTAGAAGTTTTAAAATTAAAATCATTCATAAATCTGTCTTCATTTGGAAAAGCGATCCTTAAAAACCGAAAAATCACTTTTATTGGCCGTGGATCACTTTAAAAAACGCTATGCACGATATCAGCAGTGTCTTTGTAGACATTCTTTGATTCTTGAGATATGCAAAGTTGAATTTATCGAACATTTATCGAAAATTCAGTTTGAATCCGATCGGACATTATTCTTTCCCAACACACGCTTTGTGTATTCATTTAAAGCTAAGTCGTTGCTGGTCAACACGATATTTTTTTCGGAAATCCTGACAGCCCTTTTCTCGCATGTTTGCTTTTTCTTTCGAAGCAACACGTTGTAAATGGCCTTAGAAGTTTTGAACGGCGAGACGCGCCAGGGAATAAGCAAATAAACACCACGGCGCAACGTCTTCTTTGAGAAATGATTTTTCGGCGACGGCCGAGCTCTTCTCTATGCATGAGTCGCATCGAAGCCATTCTCGCCCCTCCGAGTTCGCACTCTGTCTCACTCACAGCCTTGGCTCAAAAAATATTGTTCGGGAGAATGTCTGCCACGACCTTCGGTGTTCTTGTTCGCTTTTTTTCCTTCGCCAATCTCCCAAACGACCAAATTACTTCCCTCCTTCTCTTGTAAGCTTCCATTTTTGATAGTTTTTTGCGAATTTTGTTTTATGCTCGCTATACCCAAGCATTGAATTTCGACGGAGAAGATTTTCAGTAAGCTTTTAAGAATGAATAGGTACCTACCTCAATACTTTTAGTAAATCGCATGAATATTTGCTATATTTAAATAAAATACGTATAGCAGGGATAGCCTGTGTAAGGATATTTTGCTTTTAACTCTTTATTAAAGTAAATTTAAAAATTTCAGATTAATTTTCATTATCAATTTAGAGGCATAAGGACTATTTTATACCATTTTGTTATGATTTTTATTTAGCGATTTTATTACAATATTTAAACTTATTCACAAAACAGAGCTTGTGTATTTTTAACTGAATTTTGATAAACTGTAAACGAAACAGATAAATCAATCACGCCCATAAAATTTTAGAATTACATTAATTTGAACAAAATTGATAGTGAATATGAAATAAACATAGTTGTGGTGACATTATCCGTCAATACACTAATATGGTAAAGCAACTATCTTCTTTGAGAGACCTTAGAAATAACTTCATCAATTATTTATTGCGATAAAAATAATGTTTCTTTGGATGCTAGGGAAAATAAAACAAAATAATTTTCCCCAATACGTATGAGAATATCGCTCGAAGGTGGCATTCACGGGCACTCTTTTGGCTTGCTGAAACTTTTATTGCTTCATAAGAGCATAGAGACATGCACGGAGACTTCAACGACCGAAGCCGAATCACGCAAGACTCAGAAGCTGGTTAAACCATAACACTATCGCAAAATCCAACCATCGAGGGGAAATAAACAATGTTCCCTTTGGCTGCTGCGCCTCGCAATAGTATCCGAATCTCTTTCATTCCCCGTCACTTTCTCTCCATTTTACCCGAGACTTTTCCTTCGTCTTCTCCCTTTACAACCCTCTCCCGACACTTCATCCTCCTTTCCCATTCTCTTCTTCCTTCCGTTCCCCTTCTCCTTCCCGCCTCGTCGCACTCCTCCTTCATCCCGCCATCAGCCTCCCAATCGCCGATGCCGCCTCTCTTTAATGCTCTCTCTGAGATTCACTCCCACGACCGAAGAGCTCTTCTTCTCCTCCCTTTCATTCTTCCGTCCTCCGCCCCAGCGGTCCTCTCTCGCTTCCACCCCGCTTTCCTGCCTCGCCTCACCTCTTCTCTTCTGATCGCAAACCGCCGGACCATCGCGCAACCCCACTCCCACCCTCTCCGTCTCTCTCTCTCTCCCACTTGCCTCCATTCTCTTTCACTCTGTCCGCACGCAACTCCACGCTCATCATGCATCCACTCTCGAATGCTCTTCCCAACCACACTTACAAATTACGCAATATTTCAGAGCTCTCCTTATGATCCAATGAAATTAAAAAATATTTAGGTACAGTGAAACGTAATGATAGTGCATATTTTTTTCTAATTTTAAAAACCATAGTTCCAGTTTTCTTCATGTAATAACCGATTTCACATAACGTGTACACTTACGTTGTAGGTATCTTCTGTTAAAATAATAACTTTATTTGTGATTCTGTCACGCTGAGAAAATTTTTCGTCTTTAAGGTCAACCGTATTGTTGTTACCTTCATGATATTATTTATACCAAATAGGATTAGATTTGGTACGACATTATGTGTTTAATTAAATAAATTACACGTGGTGTAGAACGCCATTCCTTGGGAATATATTCGAAATATATGAATGTTAAAAGTGTAAGACATTGGTTTCCAAACTTTTGTAGGCGTGGCAGCTCGAATAAAAAAAACAGATTTTCGTGTAGTGTACAATGTTTTATATTTATGCATACGGGTATCAGAACATTCGGAAGCATTCATTTGTTGATAGAACGCCATAATGAATTAATTATAGGAAAGATTGTTGCCCTAGTGATCTAACAAAATTTCCATTCATCTGTAATTCTGACTCAATTTAAAAAAGTATAAAAGTGGAGTGATAATGATATCATAAACATTTACTTCCTAAGATTAATTCAGTTCTTACAATAATTCATGGATTAGTATATTTACGTTGCTATTTTAAATATTTCATTCACGACCATCCGAGGGGCAGTTCTACTGGTATCATATAATTTTAAATTTGTAAGTGATAATTTTCTCTTCATTAAAACACTATTATCTAGGAATTCATCTTATTGTTGAAAGTTATATTTAGTTTTCAGCTTCCTGTAGGTTTATTGGGGAGCGCCGGAGATGATAGTCTCACCCAATCAATGAAAATTGTTCATAGATCCTAGTCGCCTCGCCGAAATATATCTTATCTTTCACAAATATTGATTAATTTTTATTGAATTAATACTTTTAATTTCTACTATATTATTAAAAAGGGGTGCTTCTGAAAATTTTCTGCCAGTAAAACTTTTCGCTCATGGCCTAGATCTAATTTTTCTTTGCGGAAATATATCACCGCATCAATCTAATTAAACAATTTTCTTCCTAGATAATTTATAGACATTCTTATTTTTCGCCGCTCAAAACTGGAGTTGCCTGTATCTTATACTGGAATATCTACTACTTCTACTGTCTTCTTTAATGTTTTTGAAATATACAGTTTATGAATTTTTATTATTTTTAAGTACGAAGTTGTTTTAAAAGCCTTCTCTTACATATTTAATTTACCTCGATAAATTATCTTCGAACTCATGTTTCTTAAAATTTTTGGCCTACACAATGTTTGGATAAAGTGTTTTATAGTCGATTTGAAACGAAATTATTTCACCGTATCTAAAGCGGATCGATCAGTTTTTCTAATTTCATTCAGTTCTGCAATTTTTGCACTTCTGCATAATTTGAAACTCTTCCTAATTATCTTAATAATATACAGCCGTAACTGTTAATCTTCAAACATTTTTTCTTATGCACATTTTAAGCAATCGATAAATTATATATTAATTGGCTAGTTATAAATAATAATAAATTTATTGATTTGCGTATGGATTTGGTTCAATTTTAAATGGCTATAAGTGTTTTAACCTCTGCGTAACTTAAAAAAATTAGTTCCTTTAAAGCAGCGATTTCCAATGATTACAAAGCCGCGCCCCCCTCACCTAAGAAAAATGCCTTTGCGCCCCCTCCCCTAACCTAAAAAAAACTGTCTTTATGCTCCCCCCTCTCATAAGAAAACTGCATTTGCGCCTCTTCCCTGTAAATCATGTTCAGTTAAAATTTATAAACTGTTCCTATTAGACGAACAATTGCAATTAATACTATAACCACCTTAAGAAAAGCAAGGATGCAAACGATACGTCTTAGCAAATTGAGGGCTAGGATTTGACGGCTGCATATTGTGGGTATTACAGTTAGGATGGCTAAACGGATGACAAATACACGCGTAGTATTTTGCGCCTCCCACCCCGATCTCTCCCCCGCACCCCTCTCTCCCAGGGGATCGCGCCTGACAGTTTGGAAACCACTGCTTTAAAGTAATGAATACGAAGTTATATTTATCTAATAGATAAAAGGTTGAAACTTGAAATTGCTTGTAATAAAAGACTACTATTATTTCACTCTAAGCCAAATTTTGCTAAGATTCATCAATAAATTCTTGAAAGTATTTACTTTTGGAATTCCATTCGCTACCAGTTGCAATTATTAGTATATTTTGGTGCTATATAACTAATGCTTTTGATTTTGCATTTGTGTATTAGAGGATTGATTTGATGGAAAATCAGTATTTTTTATCGCAAATGCGTCGGGTCGAGAATTTTATCAATCTTTTAGAAAATACAGAAATGGAACTCTTAGAAAGGTGCGACAGATTCGGAGTATTTTCTATAAAACCTGTGCAGAATTACAAATTTTAAGCATTTTTTATCTAATTCGAAAAATTATTAACTTACTTGAAAATAAAATAATTTTTATTTGATTGGTTGAGGTGCTAAACCGAAGTATCTAGCGATTAAACCGTCCATTTGATACAACGATCTATTAACCCTTTAACATTCACAACGTTACCAAATATTTCGCTATAGGGTTTCATCCCTTTAATATGTTTCTTTTGGTGATATTTGAAGAGATCTGGTATACGTGTGCACATTAGTTCTGCCGGGGATGAAAGCGTCCGAAAATCTCTTTCAAGACATGCAACAATAAAAAAACTTAAACAAAACTCCAAATTTGCGACTTTTCGAATCATCTATTTCGTCCGCTCATCGAACTTTCCTATCATTTATCCCTATTGGAGTTCCTTCATCCCTCGCTCTCTCTCTCTCTCTCATTCCTTCGTCTGCCCGCGCGCATACACCACACAAACACACCTCTCCAGTCAGCTAACTCTCCTAACCCCTCTCCACCCTTCCAATATCCCCTACTCCTCCCTACCACCTCACCCTCTTCCTCCCTCGCCTCTCTAACCCCCTCTCTCTCCCCACTCTCCCTCCCTCTCTCTCTCCCCACTCTCCCTCTCACTCTCTCTCCCCACTCTTCCTCCCTCTATCTCTCTCCCCACTCTCCCTCCCTCTCCCTCCCTCTCTCTCTCTCTCTCCCCCCACTCTCCTTCCCTCTCTCTCTCTCTAGAGGGCTTCGTGGGAATTGCACGGTAGTCGCCTACCTGACGGCCCTGCCCTCTGACGCCGGAGTAGGGAAACTGCGGAGGAATTGTGTTTTGGTGTCGGCCCACGAGGGGGAGGAGAAGGGCTACCCACGGGCGCGAGGGAGGGAGCAGGAGGATGGGGAAAGGGAGGAGGGAAAGGGTGGAGGAGGAAGGGAGATAGGAAGAGTGGCGGAGACAAAAGAAAGACGAATAGAGACCGCGTGGGAGGAAAGAGCGGCCATAAGAGGGCGCCGAGCATCGATCACCCGAAAGGGAAGGAAGTACGGAGCCGATGCGGGTAAAAACGGATGTTTATTACCGTCGGAGAAACATATTCGCAATGGAGTTGTTATTAAAGGGGAACGGACACGGTTTCTTTGTTACCGAGGTAAATATTGTTGCCGTTGTGATTGTGGCGGGTGGAAGAGATAAGAAGGGACAGGAAGAGCGGATTCGTGGCGGAGGTGGAAACTCAGAAGATTACGAGAAGATTGGCCGATGACCAGCGATGAAGGGAACGCGTCACAAACACTCGTGTTCGAGCGCAGACGTATCGAAAGTGCGACCCGAATATGGAGTCAATATCTCGAGCTGTCGATGGCTCGGAGAGATACCTTTCCTGTCCGCCTGCGAGGCAACGGAGTTCGATTACTCGAACTGTCGATAAATCGTTGCTTCGATAGATTGGACTTTTTGTCGTCAATAGAGGTTGTAGTCGTCGGATATTGACAATATATGGTAGGAATTGCTGACTGTAGTAAGATGAAGTAAATAGTAGCTTATAAGTCGATTCTCCGACTGATGTCCACCATGGAACGGCCGAACCATGACCGCAAATCGATTTGAGATGAAACGAAAATTATCATGTCGTGGATGGTCTCTTAATCCCGTGCATATTTCCTTATACTTGCCAAAGTAATGATCGTACATTCACGATATTTTGCGAAATATTTGTGCACGATTTACGAAACAACCGATCATGTCCTCCAAAGTTAAGTCGATACCAGGAAACAAAGGCATCAAGAGAAGACAGTAGGAAATCGATTTGCCGACTTAATTTTGACGCAGTCTGGAAAAGAGCATAATCTTAGAACAGTGCTTTCCAACCAAAGGCGCATTCACCTCTAAAATGTGGCACGTGGCGCTCAAAACAAATTTTAAGGTAATTTCGTTTTTCCGCAGTTGAAATATATCTGAGATTTAAAAGATTGATCTCAAAATTTCATTGCATTTTCGTCGACATATAGGTTTAGTTTGTTAGGTTTTAATGAATGAATGCGTTTGAAAGTGAAGAATTTATTGTGTGAATGATTGTAAGGAAACCTTGTCATGCCTGACAGTTCGGGTCACCAAAAATTCCACCCGACATACAGAAAGTATTGCCCTCCCTATTCTCTTCCCACTATTGCTTACTCATCATGGATTGACTTCTATAAATTAGTCATTTTGTTGCCTCGTTTGCAATTTCCACAACTTCGAAAATTTGCTTAGTGTAACATTTATCGATTTGCAAGCACATACTCGTGTGAACAAGTTTTCTCATCCATGTAACTTAAGAAAAATAAACAACGGTCACGACTCACTGATTCTAATCCAGAAAATCAGCTGCTACTTGCAACAAAAAATTTACAACCCGATATATACAAGTTGGCGGAATTGAAATTACGTCAGAGATCGCATTAAAGATTAGATTTATTTCTATCATACCCTTATATTCATTTATTCATGCTTAGAACTAAGTGGCACATCGACACTTTGGCACTGGTAAACTGGCTCACGATGGCTAAAAGGTTCGAAAACTCACGATACATATATACATACAAGTTCGACTAAATCAATTGCACAAAGAATATAAATCTAGATAAAATAATAATAATTGTAAACCGAAAGTTTCTTTGCGGAATTATTCTTTCAAAGTTTCCTTAAATTAATTTAAATCTTAATATGCCTCTGAAGTTAATAAACCAATGAAGAGGATAAATGACTCGTTTACTGATGGAGTCCCTTAAAAGTTTCTTTAAACCCGTACTGTAATCATAAAAGAGACGGAATATATTATGGTTCAAAATTGCTTAACAATTTGACATTTGAATTAATCATGTAAAAATAATGCATCATCAAACACTTGCTGGTTTAAAGTGGGATTGTAATGGTTGAATAGTCAAAACGCCATTCAAAATTTAAAAACCGCTTTTTTATCCGTGAACTTCAGGTCAATCATTACGTGACGCTCGACATACACATATTTGAGTTTAACATATGTATCTTGACGAACGCTATTGTTTCAGAATATTTCTTTAAATGTGACCAAAATACCTCTAGACTTTTCTTCTCCTTCCATCCTTAAATTTTCAAGCCGAAAAAGGTAAAATTACGAGTTTCGAAAAACACGGAGTGATTATTCCGAGATAAAAATACGTACTCGCAGAGAAATCCTTTGAAGCTGTGCATCTGACAGATTTTGGTCAGAGGTCCCAGGTCAAGGTGCATACAAATTCGGATAAATGTATAAAGTCTCAAGTTACTGCCAGACTCCGGCAACGCCCTTGTGGTTCTCCGGAAGATTCCTCTTGGCTTGGATGCGCCAGTGCAGATACGACTAGATCCTACCGAGATTCGTGCGCACCGTAATCTCATTCCGAACCGCAACTTCACGTCGACCTCGGATCGTTTTCTCATTGGAGAGAGACACGCGCGTGTACCGCAACAGCTTGGAAATTCTCTTTAAAAATTATGAAAATTGCCGAAGCTCATGAAAGTAGCTTTGCCAAGACGGTCGATTACTTCCGTCATAATTCTGGCAAAATTCTAATCCCATGGAGAGAAAGATTCCTTCGTCCAAGAAATTGTTTTTACTTTGTTTTCTAGTTTACATGATTACTTTCTTTAAAAAATGCAGTGAAAGGTTACTTATCTTGCCTAATTAATTTTTTTTTATTTTGCTTCATCAAATCAATTATCTACTGAATAATATTTTATTTACTTTCGTGGACGATTAAAATTTTTTTCGAGAAAATTTGACTCAGAATACCATTTATATAGAGATAAAATCCACTTCACCTATAGATAAACCTCAACACATCTCGGTAGTGACATAGGAGCAATTTGAAATCAGGGTAAAATTCCTGCCATGGCCGGGAATCGAACCTGTATCGTCCTCATGCCGGACGGATGTTCTAACACTATCGTCGCTGACCAATTTTATATTTTAATGATGCTAAATTAAGATTTTTTCAAGGATCATTGTGAGAAATGACAGTTAATGTCTTTTAAATTTTTAAATTAACGTTCATATAAAAAATTCTTTAAGATTTTACAGTTTTGGGAAGCATTGCGAAAATTCCAAAATTCATCAAAGAAAGATTTTAACACTCCATAAATGCTAATTATCGAAATGCAACTTAATTAAATATTCCCCAAATTAAAGCAAACAAATTTAAAAAAAGTTGAGTACGAAGTAAAATGCAAGGTATTTTCTTAGCACTTTACTCAAATAATAGTTCCTTTTATTTCCTCGTTTATTGACTGAAACTGTAAAATATTACTGCTCGCAGTTGGAATATAAACTTTCGGAGAATCTCTCAAATTTGATTTTTATTGAACGATGAAAAATGAATTCACGCACACATAAAGAGCGCCTAATTTTTATGAATGCCCTGATTCGATTTAGTCGCTTTTATCTTTCATGAATTAATTTTTTCTCTGAACAAGAAAAATAATTATAATGATATTGTGAAATCCACCCTCGACATTCAACGATACTAAAGGATAAATGAAAGCTTTGGGGTAAAATGCAGAATTCACGCGAATATTTGTATCTACTGTTTAAACAATGGCCCAATTCTTACTTTTCCATACGTACGTAGTATTGGAGAAAGTATTGCTTTCGTGAAAATAATCGAAGCCGAGCTTCGAGTTCCCCTGAGTACTATTTTCTCGATGATTTGTGTGCGTGCGTGTGTGATCGGAATTTTGTGCAAGCTCTAACTTAAGCACTAATAATCAAATCAGCACAAAACTTTACATTTAAAACATTTATTAGTAAACCAAGTTCTGGAAAAGTTTTGGCTGAAACTGGTCAACCGGAGGTGAAGGTTTACTCTAGTCATTTTCCCATTTTTTTCTAAATATCGTCTTTAGGAATTAATTTATTCAAATATGTATTAATATTAAATTTTTAGAAAACAAAATTTACTACTACTTTTGTTTGACACATTTTTTCATAAAACGGATTTTTTGAGGGGTACTTCGATTATTTTTCTGAATTTGTTAAGTGCTACATCGCTATTGCTATTGCTTCCGTTGCTATTATGACATTTTCTAATCGTTGGTGGTGATATCTAAGCTGCCAAGGATAATCCTAATGCCACTTAGAGTCATATTTTGTAAACGAACTGCCTTGTCAATATTGACAGCGATCCCAACGCCGCTAACTGTAATTTTAATTACCCATGGATATTTTGTTATCCATAGCAATAGATAATAGTTTTCTTTAGTTACTGTTTTTTCGGAGTCATTATTATTTAAAATTTTAAAAAATTATTCACTGGTGTAATTACAGATAATTACCCTAGAGGACACTGATATCAAGAGCAACTTGGGAGTATTATTTCAATCATATTCATTATTCTGTATAGAGAAAGCCATGTGTTGGAGACCATATTTTTGGCCTATTTTCCAGAATGGAAATAAATAGGCTTATAGATTCTCGTTGTATCTGTCTGTCTGTTCGTCCCCCCTATTAGTTTTTGAACCAATAGACCGATTTTATGAAACTTGGTGGAAACCTCTTGCTACATGGGCCGAGCTCCAGAGGATAGTTTTTGTTGCGATGATTGAAGTCTCGAGTTCGATTCCAGGAACTATCCTTCTCATTTGATTTACATGGGGAATCTGAAATCCATCGTGCAGGATAATTTTCTCGTACACATTAAAAATTCTTAGAATTGTAATATCGGAGCGAGTTTTGTACTATTCTCTGAGGAAAGGAATGTAGATTTTAATTTTTATCGTAGAATTTTGCTTATCTATTGTATTTCTTCGAATTTCGCGTAAATACTGGCGATTTTGCAGTTTTTATCGTTCATTACGAGAGTGTTGCCATAGCAACAACTATTGTTGGACTCAGATTCGGTATATTCTAATACGTACACGCGTTATTTTTGCCACACAAATATGTGTGATCAATTTAATACTCCGTTCGAATGTATTTGTAGTATTTTATAACGATAAATTATGAAATTTGGGAACAAAAAGAGCTACATATCCGCGATGACTTTAAAGCTATTAAAGCCAATATAAGGATTAAATAAATGGTTAAATGGAAAGTAGGCATCATAAGTTCTGTTTGGATCATCTTGTTTATTTATTAACATAAATAATTTAATCAATTTCACCAAGCGGGCCATTTAAAACAATAAAACTTCTTAAATTCCTTTGGCTGCACTTATTGAGCCTAACTCCAATTTTTTATGATATTACGTTATTCACAGATTTTAACTTTATAGAAGTAGCAAATCAGCATAGATTTTATAAATAGTGAGAAAACTCTAATCAAAGAAATATTTCTGTGTGAAGTGTGATGTATGAAATGATAGGTTTTATTTTTATTTAATTACCAATGAATTCGTAAGTATAAAACTTCAGTTAAAGCTTTACTTCAAAATTTATTAGAATTTTACCCTCTAAATTAATTCTCAGAATATTATTATATCGTTGCATCTTATGTTTGAGACTGAGATAAACAAACAATATTGATTCAATTTTAATTAAATTAAAATTCAGATGTAACGAAAATTGTGGATTTACTAACTAACGATATTAATTTTTTCACTCTACCATGGCAGTAAATAGCAAAATTAATAGTCTACTTATGTCAATTTCTCCTTTCAATGCAAATACCAATCATCCGGCCGAAATTCAGATTGCAATAGACAATTAAACGGAGGATATTCGAGATCGAACGCATAACGACAGAATTTTAAGGAGAGGAGCTTAATTAACGTAAGTACTAGGAGTAATATTTAAGCCGCACCATATGGCAACAGCAACAAATCTCTCGTCTAGCGGTGGCGCTGCATTGGCCGAGGGAGAAGGAAGGAGAAGAGAGGCAGCAGTGAGGCTGAAATATGAAGAGGGGGAGATGGATGGGAGGAAGAGGAGAAGAGGGCCGGAGGCAGAACTGGACGGAGGGGGTGCGGATGAGAAGAGAAGAGAGCAGGGAAGAAGGAGAGACGGGAGGAAAGGAGGTGGGAGGAAAATGGGAGGCGGAAAATCTAAGCTCCTCCCACACTCCAACTAATGATTGGTCGAATTGAACGATCGTGACCAGGCGCTCTGAATTATAATTGGAGGCAGCCCCGAGTGACGACAAACAAAAACGCATCAGCGGCCGCGAGCGTGACGAGAAAGAGAGAGAGAAAGGGTTAGCGCTCTCTCTATAGTTTCTTTTTGTCCGTCAGTCGTTATTCTTTTGTTGTCGCTTTGCTTCTCCCTTTCTCCTTCCATTCCTTCTCCCCTTCTTCTTCGCCGCTTCTTTCTTTTTTTTAAGACTGACTTTTCAATGCCTTTCCTTCGGCGCCTTCTTTTTTCATTCCTCCCCTCTCCCCATACGCTTTCTCTCTTCCTCCCTTTTTGAATGGAGTCGGTCGGGGAGAGGGAGTGATAAGGGAGGAGGAGGTTTGGAGGGGGGGGGGGGGGTAGGAGAATGATGTGTCGATGCTCTTCCGAATCCCCCTCCCCCAACTTCTTTTGGGCCGGCGGTGACTCCGGAGTCTGGGAAAAAGGCGGAGGCCGCGAGACCCAGGCTGACGTCTGTGGGATTGGAAATAAAAGGAGTCGGAAGTGCGAAAGCGGGGAGAGAGAGAGAGAGAGTGGGGAGGATGAGGGAAGGAGGGAAGGGGGGAGAGAAGATCGCTTCGTCACCTTGGCAACGGGTAACTCGACAACCTCTCCGTTTAGAAACGAGCCCTCTTATTTCGCTCTTAACCGATTTCTGTTTGTACGAGGGGAAAAACTTTGACCTCTCGTCCAGCCTGACGTAGATCTCCTGTGCTACCGTTAAGCGAGTTCCTGGATCCATCGAGATCGAAGTGGGTCCGCGAAAACGTGGAGTTCGATGCCTTTCTCTCTCTTCTCTTAGGCGCCATCTAGCGGTGAGACGTGAACATCCGCGGATACCAACGCCCTCTTAGACGCGCGCAGCGGCCGTCCGTCCCTCAGCTCTCCGTTGCGATCATTATGGTGTCATCATCCATTCGGCACGCTAAAGATGTTTTCATCGTAATATTCTCGGCTCGTTTTTTACAAAAACTTATGATTTTACTTTTGCGCCTATTTGTCCATCGGTCCTGCATTTACTAAAACTGAAATATGTAGTGTCCGAAACAAAAAGCCTATACATATAGACAAAAATGTTCGGAGCTCAAGGGCATTCGGATGTCATTTATTGATTTGGTGCGAAGTCTTTCGCTGCATTCGGCTGTAGGCTGCATGTTTTTCGGTAGTTCACCGCGTTGATCGACGCGGTGAACTACCGAAAAACGTGCAGCCTACTGTCATTCATTGATGTTTACTTTGGACACTTCCACTCTGTCCGTTTGTTGCGCACTTAATGCAGTTTAAATTGTGACCTCACTAGAAGATAATAGCTCAAACTCAATGATGCACCTTGGCCGGTTTGGCAGTATATTCGTTTATGAGGGCCGTGTCGGTATATACCTCTCATTAGGGCCGAAACGGAAAATACATAATTTGTATTGCCTTTGTAATAGAAAAAATATACACTTTTATAAATATAAATAAATAAATGCGGCAGTATTCATTTATAACGGGGAAAAATCATATTTTTTCGGTAATGCAAAGTATTAATCACGTCTTTATTAAATATACGATGGTATTTCAAACGAAAACAGCACGATTTTTATAGAAGTACCTATTTGGCTGGGTCACAAATCACTTCAGGTTTAACTAAATAATATTTGTTTGAATGTGTGTCACCACTGTTCATGTTTACTGAAATTTTTTCATTAGTTATTAATTTTTTGAAAAATGGCGACACCATTGCAGTCGTACGTCCGAAAATGTATACAATCTGTAATTCGTATTTTGAGTGTAGAAAGTGGAAACCTAAAATAAATTCTCCGCAGGATGTTGACTTCATATGGCGGTGCTTGTTTATCACAAAGAAGTTTACTAGTGAGTTTCGATATTTAAAAATGGAAAAAGTGGAAGAACCCTTGCGACCAGGACGGGAAAATTGTGTTGTGACGCCGGACAACAGCAGTAGCACTGGTTCATGACAACAGACAGTGATTTGGCCATAACCATGGGTATAAGTATTCCATCTACTCATAAAATTGTGCATAAGTTTTAAAAAATATTTTGCAAGGTGGGTTCCACGACTCCTGAATTGAAGCAATAGAGAGTAACTTTTAACTAAAAGTGTGAACACGAAGGAGAGGATTTTTTAAATCGTATAGTGAGTGGAGATGGGTCCTGGGAGCACAATTCCACATCAGAATGCAAGCGCTTCAGTACGTGGTGGCGTCATTCCAGTTCACTGAATCCATAAAAGATTCGCACACAAACGTCAGCAGGAAAAGTATTGTAAAATAAAAATTAATATTTAGATCCCCAAAAGTTACAAATGATCCGCGAGATGCTTTTCTGCTAAGCTCGTTATGGAAAAAATGAAAATTTCCGCGCAGAAATCGGTCGTTATTTTCTTTTTTATCGAAAGTTGATTATATAATCCCCCAAACGCCTTTTTTCGTTCGTTTTTCATGGAAATTCCACTCGTTTTAACTGATTTTCCCTCTCTCCCTGTTTTTCCTCACTCTCGAATGCGCAGGCGCTCGGGTCGCTTTCACCGGCAACCCTTAAAAGACCCGTCTCCATCAAAGCGCACGCGTTTTATTCCTTCGGTTCCCATCAGTTGAGCTGTCAGATTAACGTTAATAACTTTGGAGAATTATAAGTGGGGGATGTTGTCGAAGGAGCTGGCACTAAAGTTTCAGGAAGAAAAACAAATAAAAATGCCGTCCCCTTTACATTTTCGGTTGAATATGTGAGGGTATTTCGTCGGATATTGAGGTGATTCGGAGAATGGCCGGATTCTTCCCAAAAGAAGAGCACGTGAGTCGGCGGGAGTGTGTTACCCGTGGCGAAGACTCCCGCCTCCGGTTTTATTGCCCTCCACGAAATTCCTCTTTTCTGTCTTAGCCCGAAAACATTCGTACTGTTTGAAAATATGTGTATATATTAGGATCCTTTAAAAGAAGTGGTAAAATAAGTGAAATATTGGTACGGCTTAATTTAAAAAATTTAGGGATTACCTGCACAAACTTCCATATCCACAACAAACCCTTGATCTTAACGGTAGAAACAGACGTTCGAACTTAAACCTCTCCCTCCTAAATATGCCGTTGTTTAAAAAGATTTAATCGCAGCACTGGCGCAGTGCATCGGATCTCATCGACCGGTTGGTGTAATTGAAGGCACTAACTAAGTAGGACTTAAAAATATTAGCCAAATCTACCCAAAACAATGTAATTTCAAAAGCAATTACGAAGGAGTCAGTTTAGCAAACGAATTGTGTTCCTAATTACCATAAAAAATGAAACATCAAGCTGTCTATAAAAAAGAATGTTCCTGCTATTTCTGGATTCTAGTACTAAATCAAGACTGTTGAAATGTACAGTCGCAGAAAAAACTATATGATTGACTTAAGTAAATTTCTGATATCGTATGATATTAATTACAAGTGCATGTGTCATAAATGAGGTTAGACCCCAAAAATCGCGAGGTGTCTAAATTTGGGGAAAAAACTTATGTAAATATTACTTCCTGAAGAATGAATCCGCGACCAGGATGATTTTTTTAAAACTTTCTCTCTTAAAATGAAATCATTTCTACAGAAGCCCACTGATGGAGAAAGTTAACTTTTTCAATTACAATGTCTTTGACGCAATCCATCGTTTGAACATCTTATTTTCTATGTAAAATGTATTTTAAGTTATTGAATTAAGATATTCTTAATTGATAAAACAAATAGATGGGTTAGAGTAGTTTTTCTCTAAATGGAAGGTAATAACTGATCAGAGACCATATACACATATGTTTTAAATATTTTACAATAGTCTTTCGAAACTGTATAAGAGTATGAATGCAGTTTTTAATCAAAAATTGCGTAATAATTTGCATAAATTGCATGTAGAAGGGAACTTTATGCATTATTACAGTTTTCGGCATTTCCTGGTTGGAAATCTTATTATTGATCACGGTAGTCAAGGAATTGGTGGCTGGTGGCCGCACTCACCTTCCGTGGTTAGCGCATTTAGGAATGGAATTCGTTTTTCTATGTTTCTTGCTAAATGTAGATATGGTAGATTATTTGAATTTATTTCTTTATAGCTATTGGATATTTATGCTGTAATTAAAAATCCTTTTGTTATACATTGACCTAAAATGCTTTATTATCTTTATTTACCGCATGTTTAAGGTGCAACAAATCGATCAAAGATGTTGAGGTTGTGTGGCATATGCCAAATGGTCGCGTAAATATTTAGGGAAAATTTCTTCGACTATACTAAATTTTTCACCAGTCTTGCCTAAATTTATTGATCTAGACCAGAGATTTTCAAACTTTGTTCTGCGGAACCTTATGGTTCATCGAAATCTTGAAAGTGTCACTTTCTGTCAAATTAGTTTCAAGACGAATCGAGAAAGTAGTTAGCTTATTGTGGAGCAAAACTAATAAGACAATTAAAACTGAGTTCAGCAAGTCTCTTATTCAAATACACAAATATTAATTGAAGGTCAATCTGTACTTTAGATATCGCCAAATTAATACATATTATCTATTGTACATGAGGATTTTCGATCCATCATTGCGGATATAAGAATTAACTTTCTGCTTATTATTTTCATTAGTAGTTCCAGGGGAGTTTCAGCTTTCTAGAACTTTTTTCTAATAAAATCGCCTAAGTATTCTGTTTTTCTGTCCGTCCGTCCGTTCGTCCACCTGTCTGTATGGGTAATATCTTTGGAATCCTGCATCCTGGAGGAGCCAAATTTTCAGGGTAGGCTTTTCTATACAAGAGCAGAACGTGGTAAATTTAGGTGGATCTAGGATCAGCGGCTGTCAACGAAAAAATCGCTAAAAAGTACGTGTTGCTACAAATGTAGGCAAATAACAATACAGCGCATTTGCTAATATTCTTTACTCCGATGGAAATACTGCAGTCGATGAAAAAGAAATAATTTGCTGTGCAATTCTTCCCCTCACTTGTTTCTCCCTGTATTTCAAAAACCGTATTTGCCCGAATATAGGCTGCACTTTTTCCCATATCTAACTTGTATAAAACCTGAATGCGACCTAGAATAGCGTTCTTAGTACCATATATTAAGATATATTTTTTTCCTTTCAAAGAGATCTCATATTCGGGGTGCTGCCTATATTCGGACCAATACGGTAATAAATATGGAGTTTCAAGAAAATTGGAAATTCGGTTCGTAACTAACAAATTTGTTTAGCAGTCGTGCGCATTTTATGTCCTGCCGTTTACAAACTTTTATCGAGTAAGGCTTCGTTTTTAGGTAAGTATCCTCGTATCACGAGATTTTTATTTTTATGTAAATAAGGAAATTGCAAGTTATTTATAGTGAGATGCCAAATTCGACTATTCTTTGCTGTCGGAGATGTCGAGTTTGCAACATTTGAATCTGCTTCGACGGTTAACACCTAATTTTAATTTTCTGCAGTCGAAATCATATTCCATGTTTTCGGTACTTCTACGGAGTCACCCGAACTCCTTCCTCCTGTCCGTAGCCATTAATGTTGGATTAACTGTTGTAATGAGACAGAAGAGTCGTATATTTATATAAAAAAGTACTATATGGGGATGGAGATGATTCTGAAGGGACTAGAAACCTGCTAAAAAAACTGAAGGTTGCAATTAGACCTGTAAACGTAAACTGTGGAATGCTGTCTACTTTAACTGATTGTAACTCGTTATGGTTCTTAAATATTAATCAGATTTTGAGAGGATTCTTTGTGTGGATTTTAATAATTGTAAATTATCGATTTAATTATTGATGTCAATTAAATCGACTATATTTAATGGCACATAAAGTTGAAATGTTGGGATTTTATATTGTGAAATTATTTTTGAAGTGCGTATTCGTCGCTGAAAGAATATAGTAGCTTTCAAATGCTAGGTTAGATTTTTCGCAGGGGTTCGTTTCAACTAGATATAGTAAAGGGTTGTTTTCGCTCCATAAGTGAATTTACTTACAGGTAATTAATTACTTAAAACTCGAACGGAATCATGATTGTCAGCATTGAAACGACCCATGTGGAAAATTTTAATATCCCAAGTATTCCTCGCATTAATTTTTATAATTTTCAATTTTCCTGTTGAGAAATGAAACTTCCACAATCCGCCTTCTCTATCGGTTCAATTTAATGCATTAGAAGCCCGAGGTATTTCGATCTCATTATTCCATTTGATTTATTAACATTAGTAATGAAAATTCCACCCAACCATGCTAAACTCTCCCCCACATTCTAATATAAGAATTTATTAATATCCTTGCTAATTTTTATAACAAATTGTTTCAATTGGAGATCTTACCATATAATGCAAATTTTCATACACATTTGCTGCAGCTTTGTAAATATGAGACTTCCAAAGTATATGTTTGTTATTATCACTCCTACACACTTGGAATTGTAATCTTCCGTTAGACTGCGGCCAAATGATAAGACCAGAGAACTCCAAACATTCGCGGGTTTAATATTCGCGACTTTTATCATTTGCTGGTGGTTTCTTTCTGTGTCTAATTAGCATTCGCTGCAGATAAAATTGGAAAGTTTCGTGTTTAACTCTTGATGTCCTGCGTAACTTCGTTTCAAAACGTCAACAGTTATTTTCCCCCTGCATATTCCTATGCATATTATTGCCAGGTCTAATGTTTTTTTCATTAAAACAGTCGTATTCGTGGGAGAAGTTTCCTTTTATTTTACTTCTGGCCTAAGATTCTTCTGCCTCTGCGTATGCGTCAAAATTTAGTAGTATTAGTTCATCTGTCTCATGCATGTGTGCTTATTTGGGTAATCATGGGGAAGGTTTTTTTCAGCTGCGTCTACTTATGGCGTAAGTGCTCTTCTTTTCTCTCATGTGTGTTCACTTATTGTATATGCGTCTGAGCTTTGCAAGCATATCGGTCATATCTCGCTAGTGCATCGAAGATGTTTTACGCACGTGGTTCAGTATAGTTTTCCTCTTCTAATTATCACTCCATCTTATTTCTTTATTATTATTATTATATATATTTACAATGCAATTGGGCACCTGGCCCGGTGGCAAAGTTACAAAAGTTTAACTATTATTTATTTAACTACCCTAATAAAAAATATTTGTCATAAATAGCATATGAATTGCACTTGTTACGCTTTTGTTCTAGTCTGGCATTGATGAGTATGAGTGGCCCACCTCAATCCCTCTTTCCTTTTATGCTTTTAGTTTTAACATTTGCGGAAATGACATTCGTCAAACTTACCACCCGCATATGTTGAGAGCATTTTCAATATATCTACCCTTTGCCTGACAACAATGGGATATTGTTGAGGCCGATATTTGATGGTGATGATCAATCAGTCGTATAAAATACTAGTTGAAAGTATACGGCATTGCTCGGGCTTTTTAGTCAAGACAAAAAATATTGAATAAGCATTCAAAGCACGAATTCCTTACGCATATAGTGTAAGGATTAAGACGACAATATAATCTCAAGGTTTAACAATGACACTGTCAGCAAGGCAACATATCGTTAAAAACTTAAATTTTCCAATAAATGTGATTAGAACTTGAGCGATTTTGTATCATAGACAAAATTTGACGATAATAATAATTAACATTATTTATTTTTCTTCAAAGCGGTCCAGGTCCAGAGATTGTAGGTTAATTATTTCTAATTTTAATTTGCAAAAGAGTAAAATCCTGTAAGTCGAAAAATCGATTTTACGTGTTATCTTATGGGAAATGGCACCCTATCCACTTCCTCTCTTCCCGCAAAAGTCAAAATTCTGGCCCCAAGGTGCACATCCTCATGGCCCATTATTAAGTGTACCAAGTTTTAATTCTCTAAGTTACAGCGTTAACAAACACATTTTCTTTTATTTATATGATATATAACTTATATATGTATGTATGTATATGGAAATAGTAAAAATGTTACAACAGTGTTTGCAATTTGTTTAATTTTTTATTCAAATTAAACAGTTTCGTTAATGTCACTCACCTTTTCTAGCGTCCCATTTCTCAAGTTGAACCAAACGTGCCAGCAACGCGGTAGAATCATCAACAGAGACAGTTGTTGACTTAGACTCGGTCTAAACTTATGTTATTTACTGAGTAATCCTAATTGGAGCAAATCTAGTCGATAAACTAATAGCGTTCAGTAGTACATCTCTAAAGTAAAATTATAAGCCAGCATTTGTGAGGAAAAAATCAACACATGAATTATTTGGATATGATTGATAAACAGCGCCGTCCCAAACTTCACAGCTACGTTCTTAAAGGATGCTCAACGATTGAAATATAATATAAGTAAATGTATTTGCCAAGCTCAATTCACGTGGTCGAAGGCTATTATATCTTACAAGGTCTTCCCGTTGTCGGACGCGCCTTCCACTTCTGGTGTCGCCGCATGGAGTCCCACTCATAAGCGCTGTGTTTTGTGGCGAGGGTGGCGAAGCTTTAAACGCCATCCCTCCATTTGCTGCTCTGTTGCCACCTTTCGCAATTTTCATCGTATTCTGTTTATATAATTATCGTTTAGTTCATTTTTCAATGTTATGAAAACTTGGTCTCCGATAGAATTTTGATTCTCGAGATACTTGAGGCTATCTGGTGATCATATTCGGAATTTAATGCATTTGTCTTTGTATTAAATCCTGCGCATGAGAAAGATAAACGTAAGAATTTTCTTTCCAATGCCTCAGAGAGCCGCTAATAATTAAAAGCATTGCTCATATTATAGAATCTATTTTTCTTTTATAATAGACATACGAAAAATATGTAAATTTAAAAAAAATATAATTACGAATCAGTAAGATGTAGAGAATAAATTTGTCGCGTCCTTGGACTATTCTCTATTATGTGACAATGGTGTTGGACGACTTCGCTCAGAAACAAAATAAAGACGCTTTACTGTGGCCGTCTAAGCTCCAAGTTCCTAAATCAATTTTAATATATTTCATTACTTAAGTTCACGAAACTCTTCTCTGATTCTAATTACGCAATATAATCGTTTCAGTAGGTAATCAACGCAATTTTTGTTATTGTGCGAAGAAGGTTTTGGGCCTCCACGCTTTATATAAATAAACGAATCGTTTTTTAAAAAAAACCTCAACGAATCACAGTTTCTTCCGTGAAAAACATATTTGTGATCCGATGTTGGAGTTTTATTCGTCAGCTTCAATAATTACTTTAAATGTTAAAAATGTTGGGAGGATAGACTTTTTTGCCTAAATGCCGTTTTAAATATAGAGTTGATCTTATTATCTACATATTAAGTGTAATTTCCTGGTATAAATGTTTCAACTCCTCTCGATTTTTCGAAACACTACATTATCATCGATGTGAGTTTGACCATTTGACACATGAAGTAGGACTGACGCATATGTTTTTGTAATTTGGGTGGATGAAGAACGATAGAATCTTCTTTCAGTAATTAATCTACTCTCCCGTCATTAGTCTTTTTAGATAAACAACTAGTGTTAAGTAGTCATATTAATTACAGTCGATTCTCTCTCAAAAATACCTGTTCCCGTGAGAAGATGCCAGCTTTGAAATTTTTTAAATGGGTTTGATGTTAATGGATGTGGAATCGGATATAGGAAAACCTGGTCGTTTGGTGAGGTCTTAGAATGGCGGCTATTGTGAGGGATTTTCTCATTGATAAAGATAAAGATTTTTGGGTTGCTACGCAGTCTTACGTAACATAAATAAATTTTGCATTCATCACTTTTGTTTTTACTGTGGCAAAAATGTTTGTCTATTAATATACAGCTTTTCCTAAACTTATATAAAGCATGATTTGCTGCATATTCGTCTAAAATTAAACAAGTAGTTGTGGAAAGAACCTATCCGCCTACTTTCCTTTCAACACAATTTTAATATATAACAAGTAGTGGTGTAAATAGGTTTCCCGTGGTACAGGAGTGCTTTTCGTCAAATTCGCCGTAGTATAATCGTATACTAATGCATTTGCTTTGAAATCAGAAAATTATTTCTCCTTATATTGTGGCAGCCCTACTTTTTGATCCGTTCTACACATATTTATTTCGTTTTCCCATTCTATACTCGCCCTACGAACGAAATTTCTTTGAAATTCGTTCGGCCAATATCTTCCAATTTCATAGTTACAGAAAAATACTAACCTTGATACAGTGGTAGCTCTGTTTAGTCGACTTGGTTGAAAAATAATATTTTGGTTATTTATTTATATGAAGATTAAATATACTATATTTGGTTAAAATTCATGCGGACAGTTCTCTAGAAATACATGTAAAAGAAATATTATTTAACTTTTTACTGTGGTAGCCCTGCTAATTAGCTCCGCTTTAGACATCTTGATTTCATTATTTTATGTTGTACAAATCTTATATACAAAATTTAATTGAAATCCGTTCAGCCAATTCCTTCCAAATGCTTAATTACTGAAAAAGTTTAATTTGTAATTGTGGCATCCCTGTTTGGTTGATTCGGTTTAAATATGCTAATATGGTTTTGTGTATATGTGTATATTGTAAGTATTAAATTTGGTTAAAATTTATGCGGACAGTTCAACACTAATACGTGTAAAAAATTGTATTGTGACAGCCCTGCTTTTTATATCTGTAGATACTAAACATCTTGATTATGTTATTTTATGTTGCACGCCTACTTCATACAAAATATCGCTGAAATCGGTTTGGCCAATTCCTTCCAAATTCATAATTACCGAAAAGGATAACTTTGCAATTGTGGCACCAATGCTGCGTCGATCCGGTTCAAATATGTCATTTTTGTCATTAATATATGTGCGTATCCTACGTACCAAATTTAGTTGAAATCGGTTCATTCATGAAGAAGATGTTAGAGGGAAACATACACACACACACACACGGACACCGAGGCAATCTCATAAGACTACTTTCCATTTTTTGGAAAGTAAGCTAAAAATGATCTCCTATTATTAAAGAAAATTTCAATATCTTTCTAGGGCAAACTTAAAGCCTAGAAAGTAAATAATATGCTCTGTAATGTGAAATACATCGCAGCATATTATAAGCACTTTTGTTTAAAATGATTGGCAGTAGCTTAATTTCGACGCCTAAAAGATTATTATTATTAAACTTACAAATTGTTTGTGTAAAATTTTGAGTGATATTTTTAAATTTTACTAATTATCCTATAAGTATGTTTTATGAGGAAAAGCATTTCGTTAAATGTATTTCAATCCGAAATCGTGCTTCGTTTCAGTTTTCTTATACCATTTCTTTTTCATATAAAAATATGAGGAACTAGCGTAATTGCCCGCTGAAATTCAACGGGAAAATTGGAAATTAATATATTCAACTATATTGGAAGGAAGTGAGCTAAATGTAATGCATTATTATATTTGTTAATATTAAAATGTAGTCAGATTTTAACTAAGTTAACAACATCTTTAATGTTTTACTCCAAAAAAATTATCTATTATGGACTCACCAGATATGTTGATTATCTGTATGAACAACAAAACTGTTGATCGCAAAGGGGACGTTTCAATAAAAATGCAAAATTTTGACAAATTTTCGAATATTTTACCTTAATATGAGCGAATTCGATTCGAAAACAAAAATGGACGATAAGAATACGAATCTTCATTTAATTTCCTTCATAATGGTTTTTATCCGAAGATCGCGCGTCAATTACTTCTAATTTAATTTTGGAAAAGAAAATAAGTCTTCAAGTGTGAAAAAGGTATATTTAAGGTCCCTTTTATGAGAAATCTCATATAGCGTTCCAACCAACAGATTAAGGCTTTTATTAATAGTCTAATAAGTAGGTTCGCATATTACCATGATTTCAAATCCTAGAGAGGACTTTCATTTTAAAAACAAGTTGTACATTATTAAATATATGTATATATCTTCTACATTCACATTTACTTTTATTTATAACTGACATAGGAAAGAATTAAACATTTTGAAGCAATACCGGTAACCGAACTAGCAAGGCGAACATAAACCAAATATTCTCTTGTAGTTTTGCAACAGACAGGAAGGTAGGGATTAACTTTTTATGTGTTCATTATTCACATAAACGCTACAATTGGGAGCAGGTCCCGGTGACAGCGGGTCCTCATCACAATTCAATGCATAATACCCAAATTACATAATAAATTTGGGTTTACTAATACAAAAATATAACCTTTTTGATACCATTTCCTATACGCTATATACAACTTCTTAACTTCAAGTCACAGCAACTCTCGTCACAACAGCTTAGCTAAAAACTACAACATGTTTCATTTGTTATTTGTCCATACAACTACAAAAATTTAGAATAAGTAAATAATATTCTACATGAATTTAAAAAAAGTCGACCCTAATTTGACATTAGATAGTTATTTGGAGTATTGTGATTAAATTATAACGCAATGTACGAAGTGATTCTTATTATTGAGGGTCGTGTCGATCTTTCGTTCCTCATCTTTCACGTCATAAACCTCTCCACTGATTCTTATGATGCTCTTTTCGGAATAACTACACTACAAGTTGTCGAGGAAATTTCATTTTGGTCCAAATTGACGAATCTGAAAATCCTCTTTATTTTAGAGCATAAATGAGCTCTTGCATGCTACTCAGTTATGACACTCGAACATCTTATAAGTGGTTACCAAGGATACATTTTCAACATTTTCGAGTTTGGAGCGCATATTAAAAGAATTATTTTTTTAACTGCTGCTTTCGTAAAGATTTGGAAACTGTACTCCGGCATATAACACGCCTTTCATTTCTTACTCACAAGACCAAAAGGTAAAGCAAAAATGGAATATTTGCCCTTCACATTTTGAACGGGCTCTTTTAAAAATAACAAAAATTTCTTGTCTTGCTCCGGCCGCAGACAACACAATCGGTCGTTCCACCTCATCTCATAAATGGCTTTAAAAAAATGAAGAAACGCAGTCCCTCGTCGCAGCCGAAAAGGAAACGCAACTAGAAAACGCTTCCCTCGATGCGTCAATCAAGGTAACCGCTCGCAAAAGACCCTGGAGATGCTTTTTTCGATCCACAGAGAGCCAACGGCCAACGCACGCTATGACTCCTCCCCCTCCACTTCTCCCTCGGCAGCCCTCCCCCCCCTATTTCCTCTCTCCTCCCCCCTCTGACCACCATTCTCCCTCAGCAGCCCTTCCTCCCCTCCCCATATTTCCTTCCCCCCCCCCTCTGACCTCCCCTTCCTTCTCCCTCCCAACCTCTACTCCTTTCTCACCCCTTCTCTCTACATCTCCTTCCATCTCTTCTCTCTCTCTCCATCCCTCCCTAACTCCGCCTCCCACCTCGTTGCAACCTTTTAGCCGTTCAGACGAAAAACTTCTTGGCGCCGTCGCTCTGCTGTCATCATTGCCGACTTCATTGGGTGGGCCGTAAGTGGATATCAACTCCTGGTAACCTCTTGGCCTTTGTCACCCTGCTATCCCCACACCCTCTTCCAAAACCCCATAAAGACCCTTCCCTACCTTACCTCCCTGGCCTCCCACTCGATCACACCCATCCCTTAACTCCCCCGTCCTTCTCCCTTCCGAAAACCCTTCCTCCACCCTTTCCTCATCCTCTGTCACACCCTTCCTCCCCACATCTCCCTCCGAACCTTGGGTCGAATCCTTCTGTCCACAGATTCTTAACTATACGGGTTTTTGTCGCCGGTTGAAGGGGAGGAGGTGTGAAAGGTGTTGGGGGAGGGAGAGATAAGAGGGAGGTAGAGGGGTCGGCCAAAAGGAGGAGAAGAAAGGTGGAGAGAATGTGGTAGGCGAGTGGAGAGAGAGATTGAGAAATAAAGAAAAGGTTGGTAGTAAGGAGATGAACAGACCATAAGGAAGTGTGTTAAATTGAAAGAGAGGAAGAGAATGTGTTACAGGGAAGGGCGCGTCGGACAAGAATCATGTTGCTATTTTGAGTTCATTTCGTATAATATATTTAGATCTTGCTATTAAGAAACAAGACGATCTCTGCGGAACTTATGATGCCTACTTTCTACATAATTATTTTAAATTAAATGTGGCGCAGAAATTACTTTAATAGCTTTAAGATCACCGCGGATGAATTGCTCTTTCTATTCCCAAGTTTCATAATTTAGCTTTATAAAATATTATAATTATATTCGAACGGAAAACTAAATTGATCACTGGTATTTGTGTGGCCAAAATGACGCGTGTAACTATCCCGAATACGAGTCCAGCAATAGTCGTTTCAATGGCAACACTCTCGTAACAAGTGAAAAAACTGCAAAAACGCCAATATTTACGCGAAATTCAAAGAAATATTATCGATAAGTAAGATTATACAATAGAAATTAGAATCCCCATTCCTTTCCTCAGAGAATAGTACAAATCCCGCTCCGAGATTGCTATATTAAGATATTTTAATGTGAAAAAGAAAATTATCCTGCACGACGGATTTCAGATTTTCCATGTAAATGAAATAGGAAGGATAGTTTTTGGAATCGAACCCGGGGCTTTAAATCTTCGCAACAAAAACTATCCTCGAGAGCCCGTCTCCAGTAGCAAGAGATATCCTCCAAGCGCCATAAATATTGGTATGTTGATTTAAAAGATAATAGTGGTGGAGACACAGACAGAGAAGAAACTATAAGCCAGCTTCCATTCTGGAAAGTAGGCTAAATGAGGATTTTCGGGTTGCATGCGTCGAGTGATCCAATAGCCCAATATATTGACTCACTTTCTGGTGCGGAAGGTCGCACTTATTCATATGGATGCGGTATCAAGTCTAACCTTCTGAGGCGCGGTCCTTAGATATCGCACATTGAAATTTTTGGCCGACCTCGTACTTTAATTTTTTGTGGAAATTTAAAAAAGAAACCACAATTTTAGACTCTGAAAAAGTTTCAACTTCATTGGAACAAAGAATAATTTAATGAGCTCTTGTCGTGCGTTGCTTTGCTTATTCGCGTATACTTATTTTCTGAGGAGTTCCACAGTACGCCGATCGAAATTTCCTCATTTTTGGCGTAAAAGTGACCAAAAACCATCATTTGCGGACACGGACAATCTAGAAACAAGAATTAATTTAACGATGGAGCGAGATCCAAATTACTCGCAGCAAAAGCCAATGCTAATCAGATTTAGGAATACTTCTTGCGTATGACCCCAAACTAAATTTAAAATGCGCAATCAAAATAAGACAAGGGATCTAGAATAAAATTAATTCAACAGGAATTATCGAGCTCGTCTTATGGCTGAAAAAAATCCAAGAACAAGCACTTAAAAAATACTTGTCTCAGGTATCTCCAATAGCCATAACAAGGTTATAAAAATCGAAATGGTTTTTTTATATCCTTGTTATAATTATTGGAGATACCTGAGACGAGTATTTTTTAAGTGCTTGTTCTTGGATTAGAATAGTGTTAAATAGTAAAAAGAAATAGCACTAACATGATCAGCTTTACGATACATTATTTAACCATTGCGACGAAAAAAATGATTTCGTATGTTGGATCTCCTAACCAATATATTATTTCCGCGGCTCACTACAATGATTACATAAAGTTATCTTTATGATGAAATAAATATTTTTCATTCGTTTGATTTAAAAGCACAAAACAAGCAAGGGAAGAATTGCAGAGAAAATCACATACGGTGCATTTTTTCTTGTTATAGGATTATGACTTCATCACAAGACTACAAATGTTATTCTGTTGGAGAAAGACAGATTTGAACAAAATTGCCATTTTCTTTTGATTCTTTCTGCGAACGCCCTCAAGAATTTTACATTATAATACGAATTGTCGCTGCTTGCATACTGCAAGCGTTCAAAAAATCTCCATACACCAAGATATAAACTCATGAATAAACCAACGTGACAGCATTTGAACTACACAGAGCCCATTTATATAAGATAATAGTTTTATTTTTCTGCGAAATTAAGGCATCTATCCGGAATTTCTAAATTCTCTGGCAATCGGCTTCGCGTTCAAATTTTCCAAGTTCAAGTTTCATGGATTAGATCGCCCTTTTTAAGCAATAACTATAATCATCATTAAGACAATAGCTTATTTATGCAAACATTAGGATATTTTTTGTGTTAAGATTAAGGTTTCATCATCCGTGTCATTTAGTGCGTACCTCGATAAAAAAATTAATTTAAAATTATCACGTCATCATATGTATAAGTCGTTGGCTGAAATATAATGGATCATAATGCAGTATAAGCATTAAATCAATGCTCTTGTAGTATGGAGAATCAATTCCCATTGAAATGCATTGGAGTCGTTGCTATGGTAGTGTATATTTTTCATTGTTGAAGACCGAAAAAAATTTCATAATTTTATGATTAAAATCCAATTTTTACACAAATTCAACATGGATTTGAATTACGTTTCCAAGAAAAATAAACCTCTTTCTTTCATCCACAGTATGGTGCATGCATCAACTTTGTATCTTGATTTTAAAAAACAATTGTATATAGCCCTGTACAGTTTTCAATGCTTTTCTTATGGGTGTTTAAAATTGGACATTGGGGTCAAAAACAACATATAACTTTTTCTAGAATTTCGGAATTTTTCCAAAGGTTAATTAAAAACAGTATCAAGTATATCTTGGATAAAGAGATTGGAAAACAAGAGAAGAAAATCAGAAAACCATGGATCACTAAGGAAATGCTGTAGAAAATGGATGAGAAACGAAAATGGAAAAACGTTAACATTGAAGAAGATAGAGCAAATTATAGACGTATAAACAATGAGTAGAGAAGGATAACAGATAAAGCTAGAGAAAATTGGATAAAAGGAAAATGTGGTGAAATACAACAAATTGAGAAGTTAGGACGGTACAATATGATGTACGCTAGGGCACTGGAATTAGAAAATAAAAAGTCTAATGGAATTCGTGGTAAAGAAATTATGAATACGGATGGGGAGATACTCTCAGAAACAAAGGATGTAGCACAGGTATGGGAAGAATACATTAAGGAACTATACAGCAAGCAGGCAGGATCGGCAAAAATAGAACTGGAAGATGTGGAAAACATTGAAGAAGACAACTTAGGACCAAGAATTATGAAGAGCGAAGTAGAAAAAGCGATAGTGGAACTAAAGAAAGGGAAAGCCACAGGCAGCGATAGAATGCCGGCTGAGGGACTTAAAGTCATGGGATCAGAAGGACTAAAAGCGATCACGAAATTAATTAATGAGATTTACGACACGGGAGAGTGGCCTCGGGATTTCCTAGAAGTAACAATGATCCCTCTAAAGAAGAAGCCAAACGCAATGCAGTGTGAATACTATAGAACGATAAGCCTTCTGTCACACACTTCGAAGATCATCACGAGGATTTTTAATATAAGGCTGGAAAAAAGGCAGAGGAAATGATAGGGGAAGATCAATTCGGTTTCAGAAAAGGGCGAGGAAATCAAGATGCTATAGAGGTAGTTAGAATCATATCAGAAAGGGCAATAGAGTACAGTCAAGATATCTGCGTATGTTTCATAGACTGGCAGAAGGCCTTTGGTAGGGTCAATTGGGTAATGCTGATGAAGATATTAAAGGATATAGGTGTAGACTGGAAAGACAGGAGACTGATCAGGAATCTATATGTGAATCAAGTTGTAAATGTCAGGTTGGAAAATGCGGACACCTGTGGAGTAAATATCAGTAGAGTAAGACAGGGCTGCTGCCTATCGCCGATCCTATTCAATATATATGTAGAAAGTGTAATGCAAGAAGCGTTATAAGACATAGGAGATTTCAAAATTGGAGGAAGGATTATGAGAACAGTAAAATACGCGGATGAAGTACTTCTAGCAAGAAAGGAAGAAGAACTCCAGAAAATGGTAAATAGACTAGAAATAACAGGTGGAGAATAAGGTATGGAAATAAATACAGAAAAATTCAAGGTCATTCGAATATCGAGCAAAGAAGAGAATCTGAACATAAGTACTTGAGGAAAACCTTTAGAACAAGTGTCAGACTATAAATACCTTGGAAGCATCATAACAAGAAAAGCAAAATGTACTGATGAGATCACTAGAATAGGAAAAGCAAAAGCAGCTTTCAGAAGAAAGAAACACTTACTTATGGGGAATATAAGGGAAGATATCCGCAAGAAGTGCATAAGATGCTATGTATGGAGTATAGCTTTGTACGGGGCAGAAACATGGACTCTAAGGAAAAATGATATCAAATACTTGGAAAGTTTTGAAATGTGGACTTGGATGGGAATGCTGAAGAAAAAATGGACAGATAGGATGAAAAACGATGAAGTGCTACGAAGAGTAGGAGAGAAGCGAATGATTATACAGACTATTAGAAAGAGGAAGGCAAACTGGGTTGGACATTACCTGAGGAGAGAGAGAGTATGATTAAATACATGTTAGAAGGGAAACTATACGGAAAAAGGGAAAGAGATAGGAAAAGTTTCAGCTGATAGACGATTTGAAAGGGAAAGAGAGTTATCAAGATATGAAGAAGACAGCGGAAAATAGGAGTACATGGAGAACCAGGTTTAAGTATGAATAACCACGGACCTGTCTACAGACAGACTACCTATGATTATATATATATATATATATATATATATATCCTATATATGTAAGAAGCAGCTATTTATAACGATATTTACAATACAATATATTGAGATGGTCCTCTGAGCAAAAGGTCCGCGTGAATGACACCGTTTTAGTGCCAAGAAAGAGACGCCATCACTTTGCCAGCGAAAGGAATCACCTTAAATATTTTCGGTGATGGTGCGTTTAGTGCGTTTAGTCTCCTGCGTGTGATAATGAACTTTTTTTCGCCTGTAACGAAGCATTGTAAAAAATGTTGTCCTGTATTGAAGTGTCGAAGAAGCTGTGATGAAATCTGAAGTCTGTCATTTCTGTGCACTTCTGCGATATTTCGAGGAACCTAACGTGAAGGCACTTCACTGAATTTGAGGTGCTTGTAAATCATTTTTTCTGTTGACCTATCATTTAACTTTCTTCCCTTCACGAATTCAGAAGCAGTTATTTGGCGATTTTCCAATATTAACGATTCAACTTGGTTAATCATGAAATTGGATCGGTTATTGCTTTTAATCCTCCTCTGCCAACATTATCACGAACACTTTGGTGCGCGTTTTTTAAACAATTACGTAACTCATGGATTTGTGATCTTTTCAGAGTCTTCTCAAAATTATACATAAAGTCTGCGTAAAACTTCTTACGCTTTAACGTTTTCCCATACAATAAATCAAATGATATTGAATTTTTATACCTTCCATGCTCGCCATCTTCTATAAAAATGTGGCATTTGCTATGGCAACGAAAACAATTGTCTCCAAAAACGCAAGAAGGTGTGTTCCGATAAGTGTATAGCTAAATAGTTTCAACACAAACTTATGCTGTATTACAGATTAAATCATAGTTTTTATATAACGACCCACGAAAACTGCATTAATGTTGTCACTTCATTGGAAAGGTGTACTCGATGTCGGAGTGCACAGTCTCAAAAGGCGTTCTTTACAATTTATGTTATCATGTTAAAATATGGTAAATACTAATGGCTTAGTCTATTGTCCTGGCGCTGCAAAACGATATGTCAAAAGCGATATCAAGGAAATGTTGAATTTGTGATTTACCGATTTATCTTATATTCAGTAGTAATTAATTAAACAATCCAAAATTATTTAAACAAACCTCACTTGAAATAATAATTAGTAATCTTCTTCATTCCTTCGTCGTAAATTATCCATTTCTTTTCACTTACAAAATTTGGATTTTTAATTGTTGTTTGCCGATAGAATTGCCGTAGCGACCGATGTATACAAAACATGCGATGCTATGCTTGGGATTTTCTCGAATTTTTCTCGAATCTCCGAAACTATAAGTCGTAGTTATGTGGTCCCGCGGACTTTCGTATGGTAAATGATATCTTCTATCAGAATAAATTTTTTAATCTATTCCTTACAGATTATATAAGTGCATGGCAGAGAAAAATATTGTATTTAATTGTTGCTTCACGGAAGCCATTTAACCAGATACGAGTATGCGTTTATTTAAGTGCTTATATACCTAAAGTGGAAGTTCTAATGGACGGATGCTGTTGAAAATCAGAATTCGTCGATAAATTTTAATAACGATCACTAACAGTTAAAATATGTCCAGTAGTTTCGGAGATAGTACATCAGGACGGATGGAGGAGACGTGCCCATAAGGCAGGGGTGGACAAAACACGGCCACATGTGGCCCGCGATGGCATAAAGCGAACCATAATATAAAATACAGATGATTTCATATTTGTAACTTAAAATGATGGCCGGAAATCTTTCCAGTGATGTTATTGGGATAACATAATATTTATTATTGATTTTCACTAACAGGATCCCTCGCATTATCTCAAATCACTTCCGATGTGAACCCTAACGTGGCCCTCCGAAGCATTTTCATCTGTTTATGAGGCCCGCCTAAGAAGCTTCAACTGTTAATGCGGCCCGCCACGTAAAAGGTTTGCCTACCCCTGCCATAAGGCGGCCCGCTACTATCGCTTCGCTCGTAAATAAAGCCTAATTAGGAACGTTTCGGTGTTAAATTGAATTTATTATAATTTTTTGGAAATTGTTTCGTCGCCCAAATATTTCATTTTATTCTCGAACTATTTATGTTTCAACGTTAAAAGATGACCTTGCTTTGTTTATAAAACTCCCATGTTAAATCTCTATAGAGAACTCTCTCTCTCTGTGTAGCTGAAGAAGGAGTAGTTCCGAAAGCTTTACGTTTGTGATGTTTCTGTGTTTTTGTGTTATTTTACGTGTGTCGCTTCGACATCCCCGGGGCCTCGCCAACCTGAAGTCGTCTGATTGGTGAGTGCTCACTGGGTTTCCTCATCCCAACACCTTGTTGACATCCATATATATATATATATATATATATATATATATATATATATATATATAAGTAACTTTCTGAATTTACCCGGCGTTGCTCGGGTTGTTAAGTCAAAACAAAAAATATTTAGGAATATTTGAGAATAAAACCAAGTAATGAAACTAGGTTAATTTTTATTGCAGTGCTTAATGGTATGCAATATTTTTTGTCTTCCCATCTTTAGCCTGCATAAATACATTTTTCCTGCATCCTTTACCGATAAATTTAGCGACTGTATTTTTTATCAAATAATCATAATAAACAATCGATGGAATCACTTTTAAAATATAGTTATTTCACTCGAATAAATTTGCAGTGGAAGAAACTGCATGATAAGTATTATGTGGTCATGAATCCCAAAAACATTAAAAACTCGGGCAGGAATTGCAAGCTCTAGGGATGCAACCTGTGGAAACACGTTTTAAGATATATTCAAATTTAGCTTACTCATGCGTTATCCCATGCAAAGACTGATTTTGTGGGTCTAATTTGTCACGTGAATATTTTAAAGCCAAAACTACGAAACAAAATGTTTTCCCGGACTTTGAAGTCGATTTTGGCGATAAAAAGTGTTGCTATGACATGGTAAGTATTATTACAATCTAATAAGTATAATTGGCTTAATTGATGCATACAAATGTTCAGTAGTAAGGAAAGTAAAATGTACATATAGATGTTCAAAGGAGGAAGAGTTAACAATTATAAATGTTGGTCTAAATTAAATAATTGTTATAGAAGTTTTCATATTTTACCTTCTGAGATATCTTTCACTTGATTAGTTTTCAATGTTAATGAAAATCATATTTCGCCGTCTACTGAGTATAGAGAATATGCAGAATACATAAAAAGTTTTTTGAGGACGAAAGCATTTAAAATTGCACATTAAAACTGTCTTTCACTTACCTTTTGATATAATTAGCCAGATTTATAGTTTTTTTGGTGATTGTTCTTCTTTGAATAACCTTAGTGTTCCTTTCTTTCCTATTTTAGTTTATATTAGGTATATATTATTTCTTTTAGTTAATATGTTAGGTATTGTTTATAACGGTTGTCAAGTAGATTTTTAATACAACAATACGCTCATTCCCGTGTAAATGGTAAAAATTAAAAGAGAAAAACATTTAATAAATGAAAAATGTAGATCAAATCGCTTTAAAAACACTTCCATTTTGCTTAACTTTTTATTGCGGTTAAAATGGCACTACATTCTGTAGTTGTTGCGTTATAAATGCACAAACAAACAATCAAATTCTTCAAAATATTGATGGTAGAGATTATTGGGTTAAATATTGATTTAAATCCTTAATCCAGCAATCATTACAGGGCGATGATTTTATTTTGAAAGAGGAATCTCAAACGTTCGGTATGTTTGACTTTTAACGATTGCTAAAGCAGTTATTCTAATAAAAACAGAAAAAATATAACACTTGATAAATTAGGTTGCGACACAACGTGACGGAAGAATGTTGAAATTACTCATTGTCACAGGCGCTAATGATACAATTGTCGCTACACCTATAAACAACCCAGCAACCGACAAGAATTCCTCATTGATATTGACGTCAGTATTTGATTTGTCTTCTTCGTTTCCGTCGCGCCTTGTTTGCAAGTTTCGGGTGTGTCTTTGGAGACCACGAAACGCAGCAATCCGTCTCTTTCCTATTGGTGATTCACTTCCCAGGAGGACACACGAAAGATAAAACTAAAATTACGCATTTAAACTTTTGAAAGCGCATTCTCACGGTGACGAATCAAAAAGTGCTTTTTTCGCAGAAAAAAACTAGGAAGCGCAACGAAAAACAAATTCTCAGACTCTGCTATGCTAATATAACATATGCATCAAAATAATCTCCTTAGTAAAACAAGACGAGCTGAAAGCGAGCTGACAGGGAATTGTTTGGTGAAAATAGCGAGGAAGCATAGTCGTAATTAAGGTCTTCCTGTTTTAATGAGGTTTTCTTCGAGTTTAGACAGTTCATCCCGCGAATATGAACACGATAAAATGTCTATATCGGTGCGAATAATTGCAAATGTTTATTCCCAGACGTGAGATGTGACTGTCACAGTGCGCCTGTTTTTAACTGAAACAGATTTCTTCTAAGCCATTACTCGTCAAATCTATGATGGTTTATGCGCAGTTTTCAAAAGGATAAGCGTTTATAAATATCCGTGCCATATGAAACAGATTAGCGCGCAAGTTCTCACAACGCCCAGCATGAAGAGCTACGAACGCGGTTTCAGTAATTTCCCAAAGAAAAGACATTGTTTTCCTAGGGCCCCGAGCTGAGCGAAAATAATCCAATGGTGGTTACAAAGGGAGTGTCGATATTCCCCACTTTATTCGCCTTACTAATGCTGACATCTAATATATGAAATGGATTATTAATCCGCCTACATCCGAAATATTTCTGTGACGCATCGATTCCCACCAGAGGCTGTGACATTTTTTTCGCGAGAGGCTATTCAATAGGCTAAGTATTCGCGATCCGCGTGGCGCAATGATGCAATCGATGTCTCTCCGTGTAAACATAAGGAACACGAATGCAAACATTTCGAGGCGAAGCGAGTGAGAGCGAGAAAGCATCGCCCCCGCACTCGTAATTGGGCGTAAGCGTCGTTGATACCGATTCGACGAGCGCTGCTATCGAATGCGACGACTTCACATTCCAAATATCTCCTTATCTCAAATGAGACTTCTCCGCCCGCAGTTTGATTCTTTCCGTTTATGAGATGCCGCGGATAAAAGTCGCCATGCCATCATCAATTCGAGAGCACGAATTCTACCATTTTCATTTTCTAAGCCAGGTCCAAAGAGAGTATTGTCGCATCGCAATAGAAATCCATGCGTCTCTCCGCGCTTCATCGTAACCAATGTGCTCCGAATGTTTTCTGTCTTTCGTTATATTTCCACTTTTCGTGCGTGTTTTTTAAATGTTGTTGAAAGAAATCCAGTTTTGTTGCATTTTTGTGAAATCTCTTATTTTTAACTTATGTGCAAAATGATACATACTACATATGGGTCTTTTGAAGTACGTTTGTTAGTAAGTATATCACTTGAATTGGTCGGCATTTCTTATAGTTTATTCAGCTATGATGAGAGTTCAGCACGGGGAGAGTTTCGTGAATGGATCTATTAGGTAAAGACGTCCCTGCGTGCTGCAATAATCCAACATTATGTAGTTGACTATCCATTTGAATTTGTTTATTTTCTGTTTGTGGGTATTATTTTGTGCCTAAAATTCTGTATCACCTGTAATTATTCGTATATTCGTTCCTATGCGTATGTGTTCCTAGCCTCACCCTACGAAAATGTTTCCCTTTCTGTATTCAAACATCCCTGGCTTCGCAGCTTTTGGCACGGTAAAAACTTTTCCGTCGTAAGGTTCTAGTTATTCTTAAATCTGATAGCTATAATTAAAATCCATCAAAAACTGTTTTCAGTCGAGGAAACTTAGAAAATTATAGAGCCTCCTAAAATGTTCATTTATGGCAATATATCCAAGGGATGACATTTTCCGCTCTAATTTCATACGTTGCTAATCATAATTATTTGGAGTTGTCATTATCTAGCCGAATCATAGCGTTACACGAAAATTACGTGTGTTTTGACTAGCCATCTCACTTTAGTGCCTGTAGAATATACGTTTCGTTGGCATATCAATTTAGTCTCGTGCGTAGTTCCTTGCGCACCGCCGCACGAAGTAGATGTTTCTCTCTGACTGCATTTCGAAGGGATTTTGCTCTAGAAAGAAGTGCACCAATTGAACATTCTCACCTGAGATGTTTGGTATTCCGGAGCGCTTATCCGCAAGTACAGCCATACCCCGTTTAACGCTGTGGATGCGTTCCTGAAAACGATAGCGTTAACTGAATCAGCGTTATGCGGGGTCATTTTGGTATAGTACTTATGGAGATGCGTTTCTAAAATTGTAATTTATTGCCTATTTTCAAAATATAAGTATAGCCGCTCTTCTCTCCGATACTCTAAAACTACTGTAAATAATTAATCCTTAAATGCGCAATGTAGCAGATCTGCTACGTACCAGAAACCATTCAATATAATAACTGTCGCAACGTTTTTGTCATTTTCTCTCACTGTAACAGATTCCACACATCCTCCCATTATAATGAGGGACCATTACACCCAATAAATGTCCAATTTCGTGAGATATGTAAACAAAATCATATATTACTCTGCAGTCTGAGAACGTGGTGTTTCTGCTGTGGTTTGTTTGATGATTTCGGTTATTTTCACTGAAAATTTTCCGCTACATGGCGAAAATGTGAAATCAAATCACATCTTGTAATTTTTTATCATTTTTTCCATAGTGTAGCGCTTAGTAACTTAAAAGTGATAAGTATGAAATTTGGTGATGATCCGGTAATTAGTTCTTGAGTTAGAGCGCCCACAATAACGTATTGAGAAAGTAAAAGTTGGTCCGAGAACAAAGAGCGTTATAACGAATCAGCGTTGTACGGGGAAGCGTTAAACGGGGTATTACTGTACTCCATTCACAATTTGCGAACTTAGGTCTCATTTGCACTACCGTTCCGCAGGTTGCTCTGAAATTTCGTTTGACCTTTGCGCATGATTTCGTTTCCATTAACAAAGAGAAACAACACGCCTTTTCTTCAGGAGCCATCTTTCCGCTCCATTAGAATATTCACTGAAAAAATGCAAACAAAACAATAATAAAATTAATGGAAAAAATTTGTAGATGGTCTTTATTTTGCTATTTAGAGATCAGTCACTTGTTTTATTCGTGATTTTTCATTTATGCTTGAATTTATAAGCATACTTTCTGGAAATCCTGCGCTATCCGAATTGAAAGAGTGGCGTGATCCGATCTCCTCGGTTGTAAAATTAGTGATTGGTTGCCGTGATCGCTCTATGGACGATATAGAAACTGATATGTGTGATAATGTAATGGCCTTCGATATTCATATAAAATATTCAGCAATCTTTCGAAAAACGAGTTTATTCCGATTCTTTGCAGCGTAATATCTCAATTCCAAACAATCGTGCGCTCCGACCAGATTCGAATAGAAGTTGGCCCATCGGACAATTTCAAAGCGACTCTAAAGAAAAAATTTCACATTACTTCTAATGAGGTTTATTTTCGATAGGAAATTTTTGTTTTTTTAATAGCGCAAGGACCCACCTGAATGCCTCCGCTGATGAAAATTAAAAATGCTTAAAACATTCTATTTTTGCAATAAGCAAACCGCGTTTGAAGTAACCCGCGCGTGCAAAGCTAGGAGAATGTTGGTGGGAGCTGTTTAATGCTGGCTGGCTTGCAGATCTCTTCCCCTATACATTCTCCTGCCCCCTCCCTCTCTCTTCTCTCCCTCCCTCTCCTCCCCTCCCTCTCCCCCTCTCACACTTCACCTCCCACGAGGAAAAACCGCACCACCGCATCTCCGTGACTGTCAACTTTCCTCCCACAGATCTCCGCATTCGCCTCCTCTCCCCTTCTTCTCTCTCTCTCTTTCCCTCCCCCTTCTCTCTCTCCCTTTCTCCTTCTCTCCCAGCCACGCCCTCTTTCCTCCCTTTTATCACCCACCCACTACGCCGCCATCTCAACTCCACTCCATAATCTCCCTTTCTCCCTCACTCCTGCTTTCTTTCCATCTTATTCTGCATTTTCTCCCTTCGCCTCTTTCTTATTTCATATTCTCTTCTGCTATTATCCTCCTCTTCTCTTTCTTTCAAGTTCTTGCTTTACAACGCTCAGAAAATTAACGCTGCCAAAATGTTTGCAAATGAAATTGTATTCCGTGAGATATTGGCGTACGTGTGAGATGGCCTTTGTATGTCGATTACTGGTGCCAAAAGATTTTCAAAATAAGCGTCATTTTGGCAACAAAGTGTACCTATATATACTTGTAGCATTTTTTTAATAGTCGCGTACCTCTTATTGTTAGTGCAGTTTATAGTGATAATGGAATGAATATCACTTCTATTAAAATAGATAACTAACATAACTTTATATCGTGTTTATTCAATGTTTTTGGAGTATTATTGTTATATATAACGTTATTCTTACTCGTAACACCACAGTTTTTGTAAGTTTTGTAATTTATTGTAAAATTAACTGTAGTAATTCCTATGCACTATTTGGATAAAAAAGAAAAATAGGCGAATGACATTTTCTTGAGATAATAATAATAATTATTATTATTATTATATTTAAAGGAGGTAAGTTGTGCATAGTATATTTAGGAAGATAACTATTTTTTTTTAATTATAACGAAAACATATTGAGTACTAAATTTAATCGATAATTCAAAGTTAAAAAACACTTCAAAATTTATTGTTCCATTAATTTTTTGCAAAACATGCTTTGTTATATAAATTAATATTATTTTTTCTCTATACATGGTCTGGGTAGTCAGCAAAAAAATAGTTTTTATGAATTTTGTAAATATCAACCTGCCCAATTGGTTTTTTCCAACTCACTCTAACACAGAGGTTCTCAACCAGGGGGGAATTCCCCCCCCCCCGGGGTGAATTTTAGAGTTTCAGGTGGGGAATTGGGACCACAGACTCAAACTGTTGGAATATTGATCTTTCTACAAACTACAATTCTACAAATTGTACATAATGTACAGGACATCACACTTTATTGTATGTCACAGATTAAATTAAAAATAAAGATAAATATTTCACTTTTTATCTGGATATTATTTGGAATGCACCTTTTGAGTCAGACAATCTTGGAAAGGGGGGAATGACATTCTGACATATGGTGACAAGGGTGCATGGGGCAAAAAGGTTGAGAACCACTGCTCTAACATAATCGAATTAAAAAACACGTCACTTATCTACTCTTCTTCGCAAAAGCTAAGTTTGTAAATTGAACGAGCACTAGATCTGACAATAAGATGCGTATTGCCAAACCCTATTATTGCAGATTATCCGACTATTAACGAAGAATTTCGATCGAGCTCGAAAGTACAGCCATTGAACATGAAAATAAAAAAATCTTACCTCCCGGTGCGAGCACCTTGAAGAGGAGAGAAGAAAGAAGGCTTTTTCGCACATGAGTGATATGAGTTGCAGCTTCATCTGTCGATAAACATCAGACATAAAACCATTGTCTCGGTTTACACGTGTCTCAACTTACTCTGGCGTCCGCAATGATAGGTTCCCCACGCGGATTTTCCATGACATACGTAGCATTGTAACGCACCGTTAATATTGTTTAAAATAAAACAAAAATCCAAATTTTATAGAGGATATTTAGTGTTTTTTAACTTAATCAAATTTTGATTAACAAGTAAATATTATTTTCATTGTAATAAACCCGAAACTGAAAGGGTTACACTTTTTTGTATTGCGTATAAATCGTCACTTGTCAATTATCTCTCTCTCCCTCCCTTTTTCCCTCTCTCTCTCTCTCTCCCTTCCCTCCCTCTCATCCTCTCCGCCTCCTCCCCTCCTCTGGCCATCCACCACCTCTTCCCTCCCTCTTGCATGCCTTTCTTGTGTCAACTCATGATCTCCGTGGAACACGCCCGTATCATCGCTTTCGCTCGTTCGATCCTCTATCTACTTTTCTTCGCCTCTTTTGTTTTTTTTTCGCTTTTCTACTCTATAATAAAGTCACTCAAAGAGGAAGGGCAATATCTGTTATCTCTTTCCACCACCTTTTCTCTCCTTCCCCTCTTCCACGTCTGTTCCTTTCTCATTCCCTTTGTTACTTTCTCCATTCCTATTTCCTTTCTCCTCCATTCTGTTTTCGTTTCCAGCCCCCTTTCTCCATTCCCTTTTATTGAGAAAGCTCCATTGAGGCACGGATTTAGAGAGTGCGAGGCCTATAGGCGACAGTGGCTTGCGAACCCCCTTCGCGATAGTGTTTTGTGAGGCCCTCGACTCGCGAATACTGGGGTTATATTTTATGGAGAAAAACAGGCTAGGAAATTCTTAATAGTTTATTTGTATATCTATCTTTACAATATAGTGGATGGGCTTAGGCGGCCGAAGTCGACGCCGCTCAAAGTCTTTTAATGGAACCCTTAGAAATAATAATTTTACAACTATACCAGTCAGTTGTGACCGATCTTAACCAGATTTAGTTTAATACGACCATTGCCATTACTTTGTATATGTGACCCTTTCTTTATGCTGGGACTTTGACTCTGTTAGCATTAACTGTCTATCGCAGTGGTTCCCAACCTGGGTGCCGCGGGACACTGGGACGCCGCAGCTGATTTTTAGGGGTACTGCGATAAAATTAGTTTAGTATATAAATCAACGATTTGGATGTGTTTACAGGTAACTAGGGCATTCATTTTATCTCTTATAAATTGATTATGGTGTAATGCCAACAAATGGATATATCCAAACGCTGTAATAGTCTGTGAAAATATAAAAACCTTGTTTGAAGGCTGGGGTGCATCGAAATTCTGTTTAACATTGAAAGCGCCTACAATAAGGTTGAGAACCACTGGTCTATCGGCTCTAGGTGTGAGGCCCTAGGCCAGACTCCGGAGCCGCATGCGGCTCTTTGAAACTTTGGCTGCCGTACATGTATACCCTAATTTTCCGATTATAACGCGCAAAGGAATTGTTGAAGTCAAATATTGTCAGAAAGTTCAGCTAAATAAAAGTGTTTTGTTTTTATCATTATTATTATATGCTACAGCAGCTACATTATTTGTAAAATATATTTTATCAGCTCATTGTATGTTACTGCGGCTCTTCGGTAATGTCTATTGTAGTATTGTGGCTCCTGCGCAGGCCCAGGTTGGCCGCCTCTGCCCCGGGCGGTCGCCTCTATCGCCTGGCCCTATATCCCCCCTTTATTTTACGTCCTTTTCTGAGTCAATGAGATTCCTGAAAGAAACAGTAACCAAATTCCCGCTCAATGGAAAAAGGAGGCCATGTTTGTGTTCGAAAATACGCGTGTGCTCACGTAGGGTGTAAATCGGCGGAGGACGCCCGAATGAGGTAGACCTTGGACCAAAGCAAAAAGAACGGACCCTACCTGCGAATCTGAGGGATTCAATTTCTTCGAATTCTGTGGAGCATCATTCGGTCCCAAAATATTTAAAGAGGAACATCGTGAGGAGAAGGAGAGGAAGGAAGAGAGGTGTGGAAGGAGGAGGGAGGGGGAAGGAGGAAAGAGGGGAAAAGAGGAAGAGGGAAAGAGGAGAATGAGGGGAAGAAAGAGGAGGGAGGGGAAATGAGGAAGGGGAAAGAGGAGATAGAGGAGAGTGACAGGGAGGAGGGAAGAAAGAGGAGGGAGGGAAGAAGTTCGGATAGGAAATTATAGATGGTCAACGGAAGGGTAGATAGAGACAAAGAGAGGGAGGTGACGAAAACAGTTCTGTTCTTTTATTCCCATTTATTCTCCAGCCCTGGGCGACACGCGACTGAAAGGATATCTACCTTCTTGTAGGATGTCAGTCCCTCGCCCGAATTTTTTCGACCGATCCCTCCGAAGCGCTGTTTCGATTGTTTTGGGACTCACTGTGCAAGTGTGCGTTTGAGATCGCTTCGAAAAATCGGAATGTAGTTTTGCGAGCATTTACAGACGCCGGTTAGTGATCAAGATGTTTTCCGTTGCCAAACCCGCCATTGTCGGATACAATGTGGCAAAAATACGCGTCCTATTTATTCAACCGTGTGATATTACTCGAGTTAACTTGAACATCGATTAGATCAGTGGTCGGCAACCTTTTTTGATGGTGGATCAATTAAAGGTCTTGGGGAAATGCATTAGGTCAATCAAATATTTTGAATGAAAAGTAAAATCAAACCTGGATGTTTATATAAGATATATTTAGCAATTGAATTATTGCTATATTTTCAAAACGTAAACTCTTCTGAACATGTTTACCTTTGTGTGCCACCCAAATCGTGATGGCAGGTCACTCCGACTACTGGACTATATTAAACCTCGCATTGAGTTCGATACTTCATTTTTTAATTTAATCACGAGAAAAATATGCAGTGAACTAATTAGTAATTATGTTTAAGGAACTTTTCTTTGCAAAGAAGAAACAACTGCGACTAAAGTATGAACAATGTAGCTATTATATTTCTCCCTAGATTGTAATATACATATTATATAAATGAAGTATTCATTATATATCCTTCCACCTTCATATTCAGGATCTTTTGATGACCGATTCGTTAGAGCGTGAACTTGATCACTCCACTTGACGGCGTTGATATGCAATTTTGAGCGTAGGAACATAGAGAAAAGTCTACTTTGTAATTTATTTCACGTCTTAAATTCTGATTTCTGCTCCTTGGCTCGTTCGTCGCATGACATAATGCTTTCGGGTTAAAAGGCAAAACGCCGAAGACGACTAAATCTCTTTTGTTTTTTAGAGCCACGAAGCCCGTTGCTTTGAGATCTATAAATCTCGCGAAAGAATTTTCTCAACAGCCATTCGTTAAATGAAACCATTTTTAAAAATCTCCCCCCGTAGCCGCTCTTCCATCGCGACATTCCATCTTGACGTCCACTCCTTGTACGCACTTTCTCTTTCTCCTCCCCCGGAGACAGGGTCTTCTTTCCACCCTCCCTCCGACTCTACTCGCTCGACAATTCTTGTTAGTTCGGTCTCCTACAATTCCGTTCTCTCTCTCTCTATCTCTACTCCCTCCCCCTCTCATCCACCCTTCCCTCCATCACTCTCCACCACCCACCCCCTCCCTTCACCCCCCCTCTCTCTCACTCCCTCCCTCTCTCATTCCCTCTCTCTCTCTCTCTCACACTCCCTCTCTCCTCTCCTCCCTCTCTCACTCCCTCTCTCCTCTCCTCCCTCCTCTCCCAACACTGACCACCTCATCTCCTGTCCCTATCTATCCCACCAATCCAGGCTTATCTCTTAAACCAACCGCCCAATCTTAAGACGAAGCTCACCCACTCAGTCCCTCCTCTTTCCTCCTCATTCTCCCTCCCTCCCTATCCCTCTATCTCCCCCTATCCCTCTCTCCATCCCTATTTCTCTCTCCTTCCTATACTTCTTCCCTATCCCCCTCTCCCTCCCCTCTCTTCCTCTCCCTCCCCTCTCTTCCTCCCCCTCCCTCTCATCTTCTCCCTCCACCACCTTCCTCCGCCCCCTTGGGAGCTCCGAGAGTTTACCGGTCGTCTACCTCGCCGCACTCTCTCTCTCTCTCCCTCCCTTTCTCTCTCTCCTTCCTCTCTCCGTTTCCCTTCCAACACGATGGGAACATCTACACTCGAGCACGACTAATTTTTCTCACCTACCGTCCCCGTCCTAAGGCGACCTCCCACGGACCGTCTCTTCCCTACCAAACCCTCTTAAACTGCCACCCGCCACTAAACCTCCCCTCCCCCCTTCCCCTACAACCCTCTCTATCTATGAGAAACACCTCTATTTATTCACTCCTTTCCACTTCCTCTCTCCGTTCGCCCTCTCTCTACTCCAACCCATCAATCCTTACGTGCGCTTCCAATTCGTTCCTATTTTTAATTGCGTCCCCTTAACCGGCACTGCGAGTTTCGTTGCTCTGTCCATTCAGGTGTTTAATTCAACTATGCTGTCTTGATTTTCTGGTTTACAACGAAGCCCTGTCTTTGGTTTCGTCAGATTTTTTCCTGCCTACAAATCTGGGCCGTTGGTCAGATTGATATGGCCTACTTATATTCTTCTAAAAAGAACTTAGATTTAAAAGAAGAGGAAGGTAACATAGCTGGCACGTAGTCAGTAAGAAAATAAATGGTATCTAAAAGCAGCTCTAAGAAGAAATAAAAAGGAGCAACGATTCCTTATACAGAGGGGCAGTTCCGGAATGTCATATTTATTATTTTAATCCATCTTAAGAAGGAAAAACAGACCTCAGGAGCTACAGATCAATTGATCGTCAATTTTTTAATGTATGAGAGTTCTGAAAATCCGTCTGACAGGAATTGCCGACTCGGCGCAACATTGGATTTTCTAAATCGTCAAGAAGAATGTGTTATTATCGAGTTACTATATAGTATATCCTAGAGCAGGAGTTCTCAACCAGGGGGGCACGTACCCTTAGGGGTAAGCCTTGAGTATCAAGACAATTTTCATCCAACTCCGTCTTTCACGCACGAATTCGGAATCAACTGTGTGATGTTACATTTGGAAAAGCGACAGAAAAGTTATTTCCAGTTTTACTGACAAAGGAATATTGGGATAGGAAAAATATTTTGTTATTTTCGCGTTCCTCTTCAAAGAAACATAATTAACGGTAATTAAATGATTGAGAGGTCTTTTTTCACGAAAGAGGTCACGCGCGTGCGTTTTTGAAAGGGCGATAAAAATAAAAAATTTACGTTATTATTAGTCGTTTACATTTGTGAAGATGAGTTATCCATTTTAATACAATTGTTGTTCATTTAATCATCGCTTTAATTTATACTAGGGGGTACGAGACTAAATAGAAAATTCGCACCCCGGGTATTATTTCACATACTCAGAAAAAACTCAAAGATTTAAGGAAGAGCGAAAAAGTCGAGCATAATGAGAATGGATCATGCTAAGAATCACTGGAGAGAAAAGAAAAATGATTCAGGAACAAATAAGCGTTGAAAAGGTTTATCGTTAATGACGTTTATCTCCCAATCCGCTTTTCCTATCTGAAAGGCCCTCTGGCGCGCGCACGACGCCACTGCCGCCATATTCTCGTCCGTCAGACGCATTCCCGCTCTTAGTTTTTCCGCGTCTATTTCCGGACCTGCGTGTGTCCCGCGTCGCGTCACCCGCGGTGGGACCTGCGAACCGAGCGTGTGTGCGATCCAGAGGTTGCTTGCCATAGATTTCTCTAGAATGTCACGGGTGCAGAATAAGTCTGCATATGCGTTAGATCGATACCGACGACCTACCCTTATAGCTTTTAAGTATATATTTGCAGGTGCATTAAAGAGAGCGAGCTGGGATTATGTACTGCTTTCAGAGATGGTCGACTCTTTCGGTGCAAAAACAATCTTTTTCAGCGAAATGTTTACAAAGAATAATTAAATTGAGCTCAACAAATCATTTAAAAGTGAATTATACAGCTCGGTTTAAGGCTCGATTCCAGTGGATGATCTAGTCGAATCTTTGCTCAATTGTTTTATAGATTGTTCATTTATATAATTTACCATTTAGGCAGTAGTTCATTAATCAAAAAACACTCCAATGTGTTTATATCGATCACAGCAATCAGTGGAACAATAAAAAATTAATATAAAAAATATTCTCTCGTTGGCGATAACCTTCGGTAACAACTTTTTACCGCTTCTATTAAAAAATAAAATAATTGTCTTATATCTTGTGGTATGGTATCAGTTATAAAAAAGGTAAAGGCATTATTTAAAACGAGCGACATTAAAAATTAATCGTTCGAAAAATTCATTCTCTCCGACACGATAGTCTCGTGGACCATATTTAGCGCCTAATTCAACTCTTAACCACCTTTGCCAGACTCGTTCTTATCCCTGCCCTTGCTTGAAGGCCTTCTCCGAAGCACTTGCTCCTAATGCAGCCTAGATCTTCCTCCTTCGTTATCTTAGAGCCTCGATAATCGAGTACCACCGTTCGCACGGGAGGTATCGAATTACTCCTCCTAGCTCCTTTCTCCACTCCCTCTTTTCTCCCTCTCTTTCTCCCTCCCTCTCTTTCTCCCTCCCTCTCTTTCTCCCTCCCTCTCTTTCTCCCTCCCTCTCTTTCTTCCTCCCTCTCTTTCTCCCTCCCTCTCTTTCTCCCTCCCTCTCTTTCTCCCTCCCTCTCTTTCTCCCTCCACCTCTTTCTCCCTCCCTCTCTTTCTCCCCCCTCACTTTCTCACTCACTCTCTTTCTCCCTCCCTCTCTCCCGCCACCCACGTCGGATACCTTGCATCCATTCTGCCTTCCATCCTTTCCGTTCTCCCGAAGACCGTAAAACTCCCTATTTCGGTTTTTTTAACTGTGACGCGACAAACCCGAAGCTGTATTTTTCCGACCCTGCCCACTCTTAGGCAGAGGAGACCGGACCACCGCAAATTAACGACCTCCTAAGGCATCCAGATTGTTTCTGGATCCAAAGGTGTAGTCGTGTTGGGTTTCTCTCTCTTTCTCTCTCTCATTCCCTCTCTTCCTCTCTCTCTCTCTCCCACTCCCTCTTTATTCAACTCTCTTCACGTTCTTTCCCTCTCCATCCATCTCTATCCCACCTCCCTCTCTTCTCTTTCTCCACCTTTCTCTCTCTCTCTCTCTCTCTCTCTAGCCCCATTTCTCTAGCCTCTCCTCCCCCACCTAACCCTCCTTTCCCCTTCTCCCTCCCTGTCTAGCCCTCCCCCCTATCCTTCTATCTAATTTTCTGTCCCTCCTTCTGTTCCACCCCTCTATATATAACCGCCTCTTTCCCTAGCCCCCTATCTGCAGTCCCCTATTACTCCTTTCGAGGACACTGCCGTATTATCCCTTCCGTATTCCGCTTCGCTTCCTTATTCAAATCTAACATAAATGGTTCGTGGGAGTGATCTATACGATGGCGCTCTTTGGTGGAGAATTCAGAACGGTTGGAATGCAGTACGGGATACTGGATGTTGCAGTAGGGCTACGGATAAAACATTATTTCTTCACCCTTTTATTTTTGGAACTTGATTTTTTCTTTCATGAGTTTCATGCTTCCACGAAGCATGTTTCTTATTTTTATGAAGAAACTTCGCTTAGTATTCAGAGTTCACAAAATCTACTTACCATATTCTTTCAATTTGTGAGGTTTACCTAGGGAATATTTCTATATACATATATCTTTACCTTTCGCGAAACAAAGTTATTTACTTCCTTCGATGTTTACTGAAGAACTTCAAACAGATTTTGTCCGAGACAAGGACAAATTCATCATGTTCTGTTATTGCATAGCCATTTAACTCCCATGCGTCAAATATAAATTAATATCTTTAAGGCTACGACTTATCATTTATGTGTTCAGACATACTATGGAACACGGTAACTCGCTGATTCATAAATATATAAAGGTTGGCAGTAGTGATTCATCGACTACTGATTCAAAAAAGAAAATAGAAGAACGACCAAAACGATGATAACTCCTACTAACACGTAATCTTCCGTAGATTAGTCTTACAAATTGTTGCATCGAGGTAAATGTTGGCGTACCTTAGTTTGATTATTGGGGGAAATTCTTCTGTTTACTACCCCCATCGTCCTATAGCTGAAAGCAATATTAACGTTTCCTTATTTTTTTAATGATGAAGGCAAAATTTTAACTTTGCTCAAAAACTCAGTCCAATTAATTATCGATTAATAGTGTGGCCTTGGTCGCTCCGTTAACGAATAGATAAAATTTAGATTATTTTACTGGTGATTTTTTAAGATAAATAGTGAAAATTACGGCGAGACTCCTTATGAATAGTCCTTTTTTCCCATAACACAAGAACATTTTAATTCGTGATGTTCAGATGCTAAAACGTTCTTTTGGATTGTTGGAGCTTGGTGCAAGGAATTAAATGCCTCAGCTGTTGAGCAACAAAGGACAGTCGTGAAAAGTCGACCCGCGTCTTCGACCCCGCATTCCAATCGAATATTTAGTCATCGAGAGCTTCCTCTCGAACGCAAAATACGCCGAATCATTCCCTGGAAAGTGAATATCGACGCGTTAGGCCGCGACACAATGCGTTTCCTAGTTAGGGCACATTACCTTGGATACGACTGGCAATCCACCCATGCAGCGGAAATCATGGACCTCTTGAGCGTAAAAGGTTACGCTATGAATCAGGCCGCCTATCCACGTGGGGCGTGACTATGACCAAATCAGTTTTAGGTGCCTCGTTATTCTCTAACGTACGAGAAACTTCACTCGGAGAATAAGAGTAGTTTGGATTCTATCGTAAAATACAGAAACCAATGCAAATGTTGCAGTGTTAGAAAATCGTTCGATAAATAACTTGTACAAAAATTTATTGAAAATTCACGCAAAAAATGTCAAATCTTAATTCACTCTTTGTAAGAGTTTAACAATTATGAACTTATGAATATTTACGATACGCAAAAAAAATTGAACTGATTCATCTTTCCAATGCAAGTAATTTCTGAGTGTAGTACATAACATTCTCTTCCCAATTCCATCTGAGGCCAGAAAGTCCACTTATGTGGAGGAAGAATACGTAAATATTTCCCCCGCAAATCGAATTTTAAGTCAACGTCAGCCGAGAGCATTATGTATAAGGAATCCTAATCACTCGTAAAAAATTGCGAGTCAACGATTAAAGCGATTTTGGTTTCCATAACGAGATTCATTATTTAAAAAACATCAAAAGCGATTAGCCTGTCCTGTCTGATGCCGTCATGTCTTTTTTTTTGCCCGCGTTCGATTCGCTCTTTCCATCGGTTTTTGCCGGCGGTCCATTTGTGGCATAAATACGCGCGGAGATTTTTTTAAGAGTCGCCGTGTGCTCGGAGATGACGGACGGCCTGCAATAAAACACGAGAAACAATTATCGCTCGATCTCCTCTCTCTCTCCCTCCCATTCTCTCCCAATCCCTACCATTCTCTCCCACTCCCATTCTCTCCCACCATATCTCACTTTTTTCCCTTCTTCCCCTCGCCTCGTCCGGCATAATCATCTCCGTGCGCGCGAGCCGCTTTGCACGCCGGGATATAAATCGAGAGCGTGATTCGTCGAGGAGGGAACGCCGAAGCGGGATGATCCCGGCTATCGCTCAAACCCGCATGAAAAAACGCCTCCCAATGCAAATTTTCGGACTCATTCTATTTTCGCGGACTCGCGCTCGCCGCATATTGCCTGGCGCACCTAAGTTAAGGAAGAAAAGGGATAGCGGAGAGATGGAGAGAGGAGATAGCCGTGGGCGAGAAAAGGAGTGAGAGAGAAAGGGTCGCGGCTAAGGACGCGTTAGTGCGGTCGCCGCCTTCGCCTCGGTGTGCGAATCTATGTGCGAACTAAGAGAAAAAGAAGAGGGAGGACAGAGGTCAAAGCGCTCGGAAATTGATTCGCAACTTCGGGGAAAAGTTACGAATGGCAGCGGGAGAGAGAAAGAGAGAGGGCGGAGCGACGGGATTTGACAGCAGAAGAAAACTATGTGCTGAGAGGAGGGGAAGAAATGGAGGGAAGGAGAGAGAAACAGGTATGGAAAGGTGTTCCTACTAAACATCGGAGTACATGGAGTTTCCAAATGCGTTCTTTGAGATCGACAAATTTTACTAAAACCCCAAATACCAAATTTCATCAAAATACATCCTGCAGTTCCCGAGTTGAAACATGCGGGCGGACGGACGAACAGAAACGATCACCCTTATATGCGTTCACTTCGTGCAAAGAACGCATAAAAATGTAGAAAGAAGAAAGACTGTGCGAGCTGATGAATAGGAAGATAAGAGTATGGAAAGTATTGCAAAATATTAAGGCTGGAAGGGATTGAAGTGAGAGGGAAGGGTGTACAAACGAAGGAGGCGGGAGATGCAGGAAGAAGAATAAGGTGGCGATGTGGAGGAACACTTGATAGGAGGAGGTCGAATACGGAAGGGAGATGAGGATGGACGGGGAAGAACGAGAGAGTGGTGATAAATATCCGAATTTACATAAGAATCCATCTAAATGATCCGTTTATCGTCTGACTAATTTTCGGACGTGATTGCTCCGATACCGTCTCCGTTCTAACGCGTAAAAGAAAAGGGTCAAAATAAACGGTTTGTCCAAAATCACGGTAATCGTACTTGTCAATACTGAATGACAAGCGAAGAAGGAACTGCATTCCATATTACATGATGTGTTTTTTTGTTGCTCTACCTTCATAAATTTTGTTGATAATGTTCACAAAGAGGAACCGACGTAATCACTGTTACCAGAATGTTGTCGCCTTACTCATGGATTGATGGCCATACTCAAAGGCTTGGCTCAATTATCTTTAATTAGGCCGGCGGTTTACGAAATAACTCTTCTAAAACCTTTTGCTAAATGAAAATTTTAAAAAAATTGTAAAAACAAATTTATTAAAAGAATGTACAAATCCCACTACGAAAAATAAAATTGACTACCTAGGTTTCCACTCAATGAGTCACCATCAGGTATTTTCCTTGAAATTTTCTTTATGGAGTGACTGCTAAAACGGGCGAATATATTTCTTTGGTAAATATTTTCTGCGGCGAAATCCTAACAAAAAACTGTTGATATCACCGTCCTTGGAATATGACGGTTTTTACTTTGTCCATATACGTATTATAGGGGAAAGTATTGTATTCATGAAAAAAATCGACTTTGAGATTTGACCATTTTCTCGATGATGTCTGTGTTAGCTTTTTGTGGGTGCTCTAACTCAAAAACTATTATTCAGGTCCACACGAAATTTTATATTTAACATTTTTATAAAAGTTAAAAGATCTGATTAGTTTTTGGTAAAAATCGGCCAACCGAAAGTGGGTGTTTACTCTTGTCACTTATCCGTTATTTTAAAATATTTGCTTTAATATTTGATAAATGTAAAAATATATTGGAATAAAGGTTGTAGGAAATTTAATTTTCTACAATCTTTGTTTGAAATAATTTTCCATATAATGAATGGTTTAAGGGATATCTTATACTTTTAGCTGCCACCACCACGCCACCTACCGACGACTATTGGTAACAATTGACGCTTAATTACGTCTTAGTAACGCTCCTTTTTCTTTTCTTAATTGTTAGAGCTTTGTGACTATATCCAATATTAGTAGGCAATGGTTTGAGTTTATTTCTGTTCTTAGTAAAGTCTAAAATTTTCTCGCAGTTTCTTAAAATATTTATTATTATTTAACCTATTTGGAATTTTTAGAAATATTACAGATATGGAGGTAGTCATGTGGTGGCCAGATCAGATTTTTTATTTGAACCTTTGTGTCACACGGCATGAACGCAGTCCTACAGCTAAGTTAATGTGACGGGCGTGACTTGTGATTTAAAAAGGACGAAGAAGTCTGTAACCACGGAAGAAAGATAAGCTTTCAAATCCGATTCGCCATTGTCCATTAGGATATTTAGTGAAAGGTTTTATTTCATATATAGGTCGCTGAATTGAATATAATAGATAGAATAGTTACTTGTTCCAGTAGATGGTACTCATCTTCACCGCTGTAACTAGTTATTTTAGCACCGGGGGCAAACTAACAAATATGCGCCCCCTCCATAAAAAATTCTCTAATGCCTATTATATGGATTTAGGGTGAACAATTAATAAATAAAAACAAACTATAAATGATATAATTTCTTACTATAAATGTACAAATGTACATAATTTTAAAACATAATTATAAATATAATTACATACATTATTATACACATGCATAATTTAAATACAGAAAGTAAAAATATTTTAATATTAATGAGTTATTCTATGTGATTATAATGCAGCAAACTCATCAATAGCATCATCGAAAATTATAGTTTCTGCTATGCGTAATGTCTGGAACAAGTATAGTAGTGAAATCTCCCCTGTCCTTGTGACATCCGCAACTTGCCTTTAACAATTTTTGCGCCCCTTCTTTAGTTGCCCCGCCCTAGACTCGGCGCTGCCTCATCTTTAATATGAAGCAAACAGTTCGCTAATGCTTAAATTTTTATTTGTTTTCAATCCGTAACGAATTAATCTTCCAGTTATTCTTTCCCGCCACATACTGAGGAGATGGTGTTGTCATTAGCGATATCCATGAATCCAATTGCTATCTTCCGCCATGGCAGGATAATGCACTCTGAAATTTGTGCGTAAAAATGTTCTGTGACATTTATTTTTGGAAAATAATTCAAATTGAAACTACTTTCTGCCATGAATTAGCATTGGGTGCTGCATATCTCTCGAAACGTCTCTCCTATAATTGCAATTAGAAACCCATATACGAGGTGGTTCAAATGAAAACAGCAAAAGGGAAAAGAAAAATCTTTTATTAAAACCTTTGACAAAATACTCATTTACTTTTCAACATAGTCCTCTCTTCTTGCTCTGCACATGTACCAACACGAAACCAACACATGGATTCTGTCGGAGAACTTTTTTGGTTGCTTGCTCAGCCAGTCATGTACCGCTTTTTTAATATCCCAGTCGGAACGAAAGTGTTTCCCTCATAATGCCTCTTTGAGAGGGCCAAAAAGATGAAAATTACTCGGAGTCAAGTCTGGGGAATGGGGTATCACTTCAAAATGCAGATCCTGAATGGTTTCAAGAGTCGCATGGGCACTATAAGGACGGGCATTGTCTTGTTGCAAACAAACTCCTTTTCGGATGAGTCCCCGACGTTTGGACAGGATTGCAGGCTTCAGTCCGTTCTTAAGAAGTTCGCGGTAGGAATCGATATTGACAGTTGTCCCTTTTTCCATACAACTCTCCAAAATTTCTCCATTTTTGTCCCAAAATTTTAGTCAACATCACTTTTCCTGCGGATGGTGTCGCTTTGAATTTTTTTGTCTTCTTCGAGCTTGGATGCCGCCATTCTTTACTTGCTCGCTTACTCTCAGGCTGAAAGTGATTGACCCATGTCTCATCCCAGGTCACTATGCGGTTCAAGAAATCTTCCCCTTCAGCTTCATACCGAGAGAGTAGCACAGAGAAGGAGTCAACACGTTGTTGCTTCAGATCTTCAGTGAGTTACCGGGGCACCCACCTCGAACAAACTTTATTGAATCCAAGCTCTTTGTGGACAATATTTTGAACAGATCCAACGCTGATGCTTAATTTCTTGCTGATTTCTTTCACTTTAATGCGAAGATTTTCGCGAATGAGCCTATCAACGGCAGAAATGTTCTACGATGTGACTACACGATCAGTCTGGCCTGGCCGAGCAGCGTCTTCCACGTCTTGTACACCATTTTAAAACTTCTCAACCTATTTACACATTCTTCTCTGTGATAAACAGTTATCTGCATACAAATTAACCATCCTCCTGTGTATTTCAAATGGTTTCACTTCTTCTGCGTTCAAAAATAGTATCAATGATCTCAATTCCAACTTTGTGTAATGTTCTTATATGAAAAGGGGTACCAAATACCACAAAATATCTCACCAAAATAATAATAACAATAACAACAAAAATAATTAACAAAAATAGCAATTACAATTATAATGGGATTTCATACTTTTTTCCCACTTTCTTTTCACTTTTGCTGTTTTCATTTGAACCACCCTTGTAGATAGTCGAACTGAAGGAAAAGACAATCCAAAGACATTCCCTTAAGAAACACCAAAAAGAAAAAATGCTATGGAACATTGACCAAAAAGATTGGCGATTAAGATAACTCCAATTGTCTATAGACTTGCTTGACTGTATGGGCCTTCACTCGGTGGTATTCCATCTGAAATAACACGACAAAAACTTTTACAACACCACAAATTTTTGGTATCGTAAAAGTTATTTTTGTCGTGTTTTTTGTTTATAGAGTTTCTTACAATCAGTGATCTATGGATAGCCACTGAGTAGGTCTTCTTTGTAGCCGAAATTTACAACCGGTTTTTATGCGTTCTTTGCACGAAGTGAACGCATATAGGGGAAGTCGTTTTCGTCCGTCCGTCCGCATGTTAAAACTCGGGAACCGCTTGACATATTTTGATGAAATTTGGTATTGGGATGTTTTAGTAAAATTGGTCGACCAATCCCAATTTTGGTTAAAATCGGACAATAATTACGTTCACTATACATGAAGACCTATATGTAGTTTACGACGTACGTTTCAACCTGGGAACCGCAGGACGTATTTTGATAAAATTTAGTATTGGGCTGTTTTACTAAAATTTGTTGATCTCAAAGAATGCATTTGGAAACTGTGTACTCCGATATGGAGTAACCCTTTCATTATTTGTTCCATTGGCTATTGGAGTTATGTTCATAATCAGTTAGATTCCAGAAGTAAGATGTGCTCGATATTTAATTTTTGGAAACGATGATACTGCGATAAAAATCCTATAATATATAATTTCTCAAGTGTCTGTCCCTCCGTTTGTTTGTCCCCCTCTACTTCTCAGGAGTTTTATGCCTTAAAGTATGCGGTAAGCGACATTCTGTATCTACCAGCTAGGAGACCCCAGGAGAACTATTTTATTTTCATTGGCCATCTTGAAATAAAATGGCGGCTGATTAAAATCTTAAAACCTTTATATTTCGGAAACCGTAAGTCGTAGAAAGAAACTTTTTTAAGAAAAATTAGCATCTTGTTAAGAGCAGTTCCGAAAAATTATTTTCAGCTTAGAGAAGCGAACAGCAGCGAGGTCCCATGAGCAATCGGAGGGCTGGGTTGGCTCGCGTAGCAAGTAAGGGCAGGGTCCCTAGTACTATCTAAATCAGGCATGTCAAACTTGCGGCCCTTTCTGTGACTTACTGCGGTCCGATAGCTAATTTTCGTCTCAAGTGAATCGTGTGTGATTTCCTATAAATGCTTTATTTTAGCGAAAATATGACGATAATTTTTCATACTTACCAAATTACAATCGATGCAGTTTCTAAATTATTGTTTTTAATTGCAAAACAGGCGTCCAATCTTCTAGCTAAAGTCTATCGTTCCAGCTCTGGCCCATAATAAACAATTACGGCCCTTCTACAACATCAATCGTTTTAACGCGGCCCTTTTGTAACATCAGTCGTTTTAATGCGGCCCTTTTATAACATTAATCGCTTAAATGCGGCTCGGACGCCTCTTCGAGTTTGACATGCCTGCTCTAAATTGTTATATCGGAATGGCATCTTGCTAAAACTTGAAGAGAGATTAGTTTGGCTAAATAAGAAGGAGTTAAATTTTCCATGAGAGAGAGAGAGCGGAGGATAGGAGAGAAAAAAGGAGAGATCGGGAGAGCCCGGCTAAAGGAAGGAAATGTCAAGAATTTTATGTCTAATTGTAGGTTATGTTTTATAACGTGAATTTCCTATGGTTGGAGAGCAATATTGGGAAACAATAGAAGGTGGGATTGACTTTAATGAGCTACGTGGAATCAGAGAAAGGTTTCGAGAACAGTGGCGCCGCCGAAGTAGGTGGAAAAGATTTGAAACCTCGACCTGTCTCCTACTCAAGTCGTGCCAGTTGCGCCCCTTCGGTTGATTTTTTTATTTCTCTCGTGTCACCGATTACATGCGATTCCAGTAAATTATCCTTTGTGTTTGCTCGAGTAAACGTTTGCTTTTTAACGTTGTTAACACAAATGCTATTATATTTTCAAAACCATAGTGTTTGTCTTCCGGAGTCATCAATATGTTTATCATTTTACATCGATAACTAGCGTTCGTTGCGAAATATATAACTTATAAATAACTCGAACGAGAGGAAGTGCAACTTCTATGGAATGTAGTTTAGTGTTTTATCGTGTTTCCTCACGCGTTCCTTTAATTAAATTGTATTAGTGCCAAGTAATTATCTGGGAGACAACCTGAACTAACCAAAACAGAGCGTTTTATAGAAAAGCAACTATATGTAGGGGTGAAGCAGTGCCCGCAGTGGAATGGAAAAACACCGCCCACAAATACCCGTAATGTTTCTCTTCTCTCTTAAAATAATAACGCGACGCAGACCATCGCCCTCTTGGATCAAAAGAGCCCCTCCCCTTTTTATCCCTTCCCCTCCTTTCACGCCCCCTCGCACCCCCACCCACGCTCCCCTTCTGAGAGGTTCGCAATTACTTTTCATCGGTATATCGCGGGTAAAATGTGGGAGTTTGGGATGCGAGAATGAGAATGGAATGAGAGAATGAGAGGGAAGGAGAAAGGAGAGGACTTGTTTTTCAGGAGATTCCATAATTCAGCGTTGAAGTAAGAGTGGGTGTTTTGCATTTGTGGGAGGGCGGGAATGAGAGGAGGGAGGGAGGAGGATGGAAGGGGAGGGAGGGGGGAGGGAGAAGGGAGGGGGGAGGGAGGGAGGGAGGAGAGGGAGGGAGGAGGGATGGAGGGAGGAGGGAAGGGAGAGGGAATGGAGAGGGAGGGGAGAGGAAGGAGGGAGGGAAGAGGGAGGGAGGAGGGAGGGAGGAGGGAGGGAGGAGGGTGGGAGGGGGAGGGAGGAGGGTGGGAGGGGGAGGGAGGGGGGAGGTGGGTGAGTGCGCCGGTTAAGGAGGAAAGAGGGAGGAAGCGGTTAAGGTTGGAAGGGCGGCGTTACATCTGCCTTTCCCTCATCCCGTTCCATACGAGAAACAACATAGCATCGGATCCCGCATTTCCACAAGTTATTCAGCCCATTTTCAAGTCCACTCCTCCGCGTAAGACTCCTTTTTTAACACTTCGCCAGAGTGAGTGAGTGAGTGAGAGAGAGAGGAAGGAGGGGGTTGGAAGATTTAGTCTCCCTTATCGCCCATTTCTCTTTCTTTAGATTTCGCTGCAAAAATGAATTGTGTGTCATTTAAATGTCGGGGAGTTTCCTCGCTGTTGGATACAAGTATCTTCAATGTTCTGCGTTCATTTGTTTTCAATACACACACACACACACACATATATATATATATATATATATATATATATATATATACACACACACATACACATACACATACACATACATACATATACATTCACAACGCGACAAGACGTTAAAGATATTTTTGTTTTAAAAAATCTAATTCAGTAGCAGTTTTTCTTTTTCTCATATTCATTGTTTTACATATAATTTGAGCCAATCTGATTTTTATTTTTCATATTTATAATTTATATTTTACTTCTGCCAACATTATTCTACAATAAACTTGATAGTTTGCGGATGAGACGAATCTCTACGAACAATTTTTCAATTTGTGCTATCGCTGAACTTACGAGAGTATCCGTATGTTAAAAACAGAACACAGAGTTTTATATCCTCTGCACCCGGTAAAAAAATTGATGTAAAATGTATTCATCACCATGTAAGTAAACGTAGATTTTGAAAGGAGATTCTGTATTTAAAATTAAGGTTTACGATGGATAACAATACTGAATAAATTTAACGTCCCTTTATTTAATTTCAATAACTCTCCAATATTTAGCGTAGTCCAACGCTTGTTTTGTATCGCATGATGGCATGATATTCCAACACATGCATATCATAAACACCGAGTTATGCCCACTGATTTTATGTCGACATCTCCACCCGTTAATTCTATATCCAAATCTACCTCCGTGACATCTGAAAGAGACGGGAGTGTCGGATATCCTTAACCCTGGAGAGTTCGTCTGAATGATGATGCAACAGTGGCAGAATAGTCTGATAAATGGAGGCGTAACAATCGGTCCTTCATACTTGTGGAATCAAGCTGATTGGTGCAGTAATGAAGAAGGCTGTTTATAACGGTTCCGAGGAAGTTACACCCATAATGCCGTCCATAGCGCCGGGATAAGCAGAAGGCAAGGGAAAACACTGCGTCATAACTCCCCTAGTACATCGAGTTAACCATCGATATACTCGGAAAATATTGTCCGATAGCCACCGAGTTGCATAATGCAACAAAAAATTTTGAAACCGCGCTGCAATAAGTCCCAATAGGAACGATTTGCAGCCATCGGATCAAGGTCATCAAAATAAGATGGAAGTACTCCATAAATGGAATGCACGGAGATTTCAAAGGCGTTCTTTATAGGATATACTTATACAACGGTATCGAAACATCGGGCGGTTCTTGAATTCGTATTTCCGAAACTAGAAGTCATAATTATATGGTCTCGCGGACGTTTTGTGGTAAATTATGTCCTATATCCAAATAAATCTTTTAATATATACTTCACATATCATATAATAGCATGGGAGAGAAAATGTGGATTTTTAATTGTTGTTTGCCTATAGGATTGTAGTAGCGATCGATATAAACAAAATATGCGATGTTTTGCATGGGATTTTCTCGAATTTTGATCTCCGAAACTATAAGTCGTAATTATGTAAACTCGGTGACTTTTTTGTGGTAAATGTTGTCCTCTATCCGATTAAATTTTTAAATCTAACCTTATTAGTCATATAAGAGCTAGGGAGAGAAAATATGGTATTTAAATGTTGCTTGTCAGATGCCATTTAACGAGATAAGAGTATAAGTTTATTTAAATACTTATATAAAGTGCGAATTCCAATTGACAGACGAAATTCAAAATCACATTTGGGCGATAAATTTAAATAAGAACCACTCGTATTTAATTTAATTAAAATCCGTCCAGCGGTTAAGGAGATGAAAGTTACTACAGATAGACGGACGGACGTTCCGCTGTCCCCGCTTCGCTGGTAAAGAGCGCTTAAAAAGCGCTTCATTAAGAGGCCTGAAAGAAGCTCGATATTGGTGATCTTATCGTCATCTTATAGCAGCGATTCTAAAACTACAATAGCTCGCGGACTATAAACGCCTCGCCTCCGGGACATTTTTTTTAGAAATGCATACTAATTCGGAAATGAAATACCGAACTCACGTTATTAATGGAATTTAATTGATATTTAATATAATAACGGGTTACAGTGGTTATAAAATAAATATTACTAACATTGCCTTTAGAGAAATTTTATAATAGCCGTGATAAGGATCTTAATGGTTAGGTTAGAACACACCCTCCGCTTTCTTAATAAGGATTTTAGTGCATTTTGTATTTGCACAAAATTACTCAACATAAAATTGACATACGAATTCCTTCAAATACCCATAAGGTTACGAAACCTAGCTTGTCAATCATATTTCAGCCATCGGGCGAGCTCGATAACTCCTCCTTGAACCCAAAAATCATCGTAAGTTTAGCAAATCTCGGTATGTCTAAGGTTCACCCAACCTAATCTCTTCCATTGAAGACCTCTCTCTTCACCACCTCATACTCATTCTTTAGTAAATCAAACTCCAAGCGACTTCGTGAAAAATTTTAATACGACTGATCAGCGATTTCAATTGGCGGTCGATGAGCCATCGCTGATTTATAATGTTGCATGCGACACATTTGCGGAAAATCTTTCCTAATGGTTTATTAATATAACTAGATAGTCTAAAAAACTGAAAATTTGCTTCAAGACTCCAATTAAGGGAAAATTTCAAGCCTCCTAATGATGCCACCCACGATAAAACGCCATCTCGCGACAAAATAATTCCAAGTAAATCCCGTGCATCCACCCCCTCTACATCATCCCCCACCCACCCTACCTCTCCACCCCTTCCATTTCCCTCCCCCTCTCTGCTTCTCCCCTATTTTTTACCGTCAAACGTCTAGCGAAGGCAACGGCTCATTATCAGACTCCCACACCGACAGACGCGGTTATTACTGCCCATGGCGTCCCACGGAGCACTTACCAACTCCCATCTCCTCCCATTAAAGACTTCCTCCTATCTTCCCCTTTCACCCCCTCCCTCCCTCTCACATTTATTCCTCCCCCTCCCCTGTTTTTACCTTTACTCTCCCCGTCCATCTCATCCCCCTCTCCTCCTCTATATTCCGAATTCTTCGCTCGAAATGACTCCACCCTTTTAAAAGTTCGGAATCGCCCATTGTCGGTCGTACTCCACACCCTCTTTCCTCCCCTCCCTCTCTCACTTCCCCTCCCCCATCCCCGGCATCTTCCCTTTCACCTCTCTCTGCTTCACCCCCACTACTCCGCGGAGGCGGCGTGGGCGACGCGACTTCCATCCCAGAGGGCTCTGCAGCCGTGTCAATTCCTGTCGTGGCATGACCCGCCAAGGGCAACGACTGTTTCAGTGTATTAATAGAAGTTTCGAGGAACCCTTCATATATAAGGTCAGAATGCATTGTAGTCGACATATCACACCGAGGAAAAAGTTAATACTTCGACGTCTCGTTTTAGTTGTTCGAATGGAGCTGATAGATCGAATTGAAATACATGAATCCTGGAGAATTTTATCGTCGCTCCAACTAAAGGTCGACCCATTCGAACCTCACGAAAAAGGTTTAACTATACCAAACGTGTGAATATCACGGTCTGATCAAACTGATTGCGCGGCATCTTTAGATGTGTGTTTCCTCTCTTCCTATTGCTCTTTCAAAAGTCTTCCGCATGAACGACAATGTCATCTAGTCGTATGAACAAGCGTTTATAAACCTTTGCGATATAATTGTATCAGAATACATGGTCATTCATGACTTTATGTTGATACTTCAGGAGCTTATTCCCGAGGCCATTTCCAGTCGGAAATGTAATATGAACATGGGTTCGATTCTCAACTGTTACGGACCCATGGGCAAGTATTTGAAATGCTGCTTAGGTGCTCATGCATCAGTTCCCTGATCAGTGGATTGGTCGTGGAGATCCGCAGAGTTGGCCACCGAGGTCACCAGATCTCAGACAGTTAGATTTCAATGGCACATGAAAGCAATAGCGTATGAACGCAAAGCGGACAAAAGAGATGAACTGCTTCATCGAATTTTAGATGCTACAAGACACTGAAGTTCTTGGTAGGGTTACACATTCGGTAGTCAAACGCGTTAGGATATGTATACAAGCTGAAGGCGGCCATTTTGAACATATATTATATACTGAACTTTACAATGTAAGAACTTGTTCCAATAAACAGCTTAATTAAGCTCAAATCATCTTGAATTTGAAATACCCATAGTTCCGAAAACATTGAGAATCGGACCCATGTTTATGTTACATTTCTGACTGGAAATGGCCTCAGGAATAAGCTCCTGAAGTATTGACATACAGTCATGAATCACCGTGTATATATATATATATTTATTCATTCATTTAGTTATTTATTTATTTATTTATTTATTTATTTATTTATTTGTTTATTTATTTATTTATTTATTTATTTATTTATTTATTTATTTATTTATTTATTTATTTATTTATTTATTTATTTATTTATTTATTTATTTATTTATTTATTTATTTATTTGTGCGTTTAATTTTCTAATAGCACTTATAAACGGTCTCTCTGATATATTTTTTTATCGCTTTGCGCTTCAAGTATTTGGTGAATTTTGTAGCGACTCTGGAATTAAATGGTTTAATCTGTACCGATAATACATTACCAATTAATCTGTAACATATTTAATTTTCAAGATCTCCAAGAGGAAGTATCTTTTTGAAGCAGTTGAAATTTTGAATTTTAGAGGCTCGCGCTACAAAAGCCCGCTTTTATTCACGGGTCATTTCAAAAGAAGTTGTCCGCAATCCATGCTATGTTAATAAGTATCTGGGTTAATTTTGTTTATCTTGGTATATAATCCATTTTGCTAATGACAATGTTTTTCCATAATTTTTCATGCGTTCTGTTCTTAAATTTCTTTCTTTCGTTCTGTATTTTTTAAGAAGTATACGACTATATTTATGAACTCCTACGAATGATCTGTTCAGTCTGGTTATGACCGCCGTTTTTACAAAAATGTTCGAATCCGTTTCATTGCTTCTGTTTCTGCATGGTGGTGTTTCCGCGAATCCTCGTCTATTGTTCGTTATTAAGGGAAACTGAAGCATATTGCTTCCCAGCTTTTACCGAATCTAAGTCTCTAATCACACCATGATATAAAATTTGCATTTACGATATATACCAAAACAATGGTTCAAATGCTGTCTATATGACTAATGTATTTATTTTGTTTGTTATGTTCTGTTAGAAATTGTTTATCTACTAAAACTAATTAATTGTTTTGCATTTACTATACCAACACTATCAGTAGGTATACTCTCAGTGAAATTCTTTTATCTAGCGCTTTATTTTTACATCATTTCTTTTGTTCTGGAGCCCTCACATCTTGCGGGTGCGACAATCTTTTAATGTCCCATGTCAAGAGGCTCTCTCAACACATCATGAATTTATGAATAAATTTCAATCTAATTAACGTGTTTATTCGCGCGCTTTCCGCCATCGCGTATTTTCCCTTGCTCTAACTCTAGTTAGGAAATAAACAATTCTATCGGCAGTCGTACACTCGATTCGGCTCATCGACAAATTATCACAACTAAACTTTACAAAACAAAAAATATACGATGAAAGAATCGACACAGATTCGCGAGGAATTGATCCAATAAAATGATTTATAACGTAAACTGAGTCAGGAGACAAAAACTTGCCTCTATAGATAAAACACCATTTTCACAGGAAATGCGTGGTTCGTGTATTTTTTCCAGTCCATCCAAAAGAACACATTGCTTCATTATCATTTAAATAATAAAAATCGCATCTCGAAAGTGACTCGACACTTAAAGTGCCGCTTTCGTTTCCCATTTATGTTTCTCGTTCATATGGATTCAACAGAACCATGACGAGGGTAGATTTTCGTGACGGAGGGACACAGCGAGCTCACCTCCATTCGCCTCTCCACCTCCCATACCTCCGCCCACGCAACGTTCCCTCCTTCTCCCTTCCAAAAACTCCCCTCTCATCCCTACGTTCGCCTTGATTTCCATATCTGTTGCTTCCTCCCATCGCTTATTGTCTCCGCAATCCGCCGCTACGCCCAAAAGGACCAGGGCGCCCGTCTTCCAACTCCCTTAGCTTTCTGAGATTCCCTTCTCCTCCCTCTCTCCCCCTCCCTATTTCTCTCCCTCTCTCTCTTCTTCTCCCTCCCTCTCTCTCTCTCTCCATCTCTCTCTCCCTCCCTCACTCTCTTCCTCCCTATTTCTCTCACCTCCTCTCCCTCCCTATTTCCCTCCCTCCCTATTTCTCTCATCCCCTCTCTCTTTCTCCCCCCCTCTCTCTCTCCCTTCCTCTCCTATCTCCCTCCCACACCTCCATCACCTCCCTCGAATACCCAGTCTCCTTAACTGGCACCGATCCCTCATCTCGCGCATATTATCCCGATATTCTTTCTGCCTCTTCTAAGAAATGGCTGTACAACCATACTTCGAAATAATTTGGTTGAACATCGCAAGTGAATCAAGCTTATCTTGAAAGGCGTTAGCCCGTATTATTCCTTGTTTGAATGATTAATCCGAGGAAAAAGTTTTAATCCAATAAATACAAGTAATAAGGAAGACATCCTTTCTGAAGCATTAGGTGAGATAACGATTTCTAACAAATTTTCAGGGTTCTGGTTTGCCTCCTATGAGAAGAGGACATTAGAATGTATATCGTCACTTAACCTTCCCATCCGTGAAAACTTCGATCCTCGAGCTTCAGTAGTTTGACTACAATACGATTTCAAAAGTTTGAATTTTCCAAATATGATGTCATCTAGCGGAAAATATGTGAACTACCAAGAAAATCTAATCAATAGAAAATTCATGGATTGATAAGAGCTATATGATCAAGGAAGAATTTTAGAAACACCTCTTAATACAAAAAAGTCCATTGTCCACAGACAGGCGGGCAGATAGCGTGATCACATTAGAATGAAAATTTTGCCAAAGATGAGACATCAATCAAAAATATAAGGAATCCTGTGGGATGGAAAGAAGGGCGTTACCGTGAGAGAGAGGCTCGTTTACAGCTCCGAGTAATGCAGAATATTTCCATTTCCTATGGACACGCCCGGGTGATTAGAGTATTTTTCAGGGAAATGCGGATCTAAATGTTTTTGGGGTAAGCAGAAGCGACGGAATGGAGGCGAATTTAAAGGTCGCAGAAACGGCAAAACGATTGGTCGACAGAAATTTTCCGCAGAGGAAAACTTCAATGGGACGCATAGTGCCAGCCTCCACCGCTTTCATTGACGCAAGAAACGCGTTACGCTCGTTCCGAATACTTTCCAACAGTTTTGATGGAATTTATTTTTAAGCTGTCGCAATGGCGAGGGAATACCACGTGTCTCGAGTATATGTCATGGCGTAGGTACTTACGGAAATCACAAAATATGCGTGTCTCGAGGGATCTCATCACTCCCATTCTCTGCCTACTCTTCCCCTCTTTCCACTCTCACTACATACCTTTCTTGTGTCGACTCATGATCGCCACGTATCCCGCCCATATCCCCGTGTTCGTTTCTCGGATGTCTTCCGCTCTCGTCATTTCCTTTTTTCCCGTCCATAACAATTCCGATCCCACAGGGAGTGCGATATCCGCGCGAATGTCATCCATAACCGCGAGCGATTGTGCGACAACGGTTGAAATCCTCCCGATTGATGTCGCATGTCCGTTGGATGGGTGTTTTTAGTGTCGTTTCCTTTATCCGTGGTTGTGCATTGCCTCGGAGATTTGTTTGTGTGTGATACATGCGGTCTCATGCCATCCCCTTCTCATTACTTGGCACGACCTCCTTCTCCTTAGTAACACCAATTGGCACTTTTGTATCTTCGTCACCGCCGGTTGCTTAGTGACAGCGTTCTGTACTATATTATACTGCATTTTTCGGTTTTTTGTGCAGCGAGCGTTAAAGGATGACAAATTCCGGACGAACTGGGTTCCCCAGGTATAAGAGACGAAGTTTCCCGATGACGCAGTTAGCTATCGATAAATATAAATATCTAAAATTATTCAAATTTTATGAGAAAGGCTTGTAAGTACTGTTTTGTGAACGGTTTAAAGTAAACGGCTGAAACATCAAGTGGAAAATAATGCAAGATAGTGAAACAAAGTCAATCTTCATTGGAATTTTCAAAAATTGAATGTTGGTATTATTTGAATTAAATGACTAAATAACGTCTAAAATATTAAAGTTATATGCCTTTATTATCGGAAATCGGATTTTCAAACTACCAGTGATTACTAAGATGCGGAAAATGCAGTGTTTCCTCACAACTCAGGGTACGGGAGACAAAAAATAGACAAAAAGCGAGTTTGAAAATAGACAAATGGCAAACAAGGGCTCCGGAATGATAGTGGACCATAATGAAAAGGCCTCGGTCATCTGGGCAGAGAGAGTCGGGCGATCTTTCTTAAAAAACGAAAGATTCCTCTCAAAAAAGTTGAATAAACAGGTTGGATATTTAAGGATACAACAAAGGCTGCAAAAACGGGGTATTTTTTTGTCGGGCAAATGCACTTGTTCCCTAGATTACAGACTAGCAAAAATAGAAAGGAACATATTTCCCTAGACTATTTTCATCTCGGAAAGACAAAAATCTTTTAGCCAATTCATTGCTTTTGTATAGGGTGTTTCAAAAGTCGGGCAACCCTGTATATTTCATCGTAATATCTACACATCAGTTATATTTTAAAGTGGATATGGAACTGAAAGGTGAGTGTTCACTTCCAGCACTTGCTAAGGCATGGTTGTGGAGGTAACGTACAGCTGATGTATAATGTACAACGTATGTGTAGATATTACGGTGAAAATGACAGGGTTGCGCGACTTTTGAAACGACCTGTATAAGGACGCTAACAAGTGAAAGGTTTATGCCTAATATTGAGCCAGCTAAAATTCTACGTGTATGAATGAAAAATCTGTAAGAACAATGTAATTTTTTCCTCAATTCAAACACAGGACATATAGAGGGAAAATTTTTGTCTATTAATGGACAGCGTAATAAGTAGGAAATAACACCGAACGAGTGAGAGAATCGTGTTATTTATCTTAGGTAAGGCCGCAGTTAGAATATCCCTCAGCTGCATGGGATCCATACATGAAGGATCTGATAGAAGAAGTGCAGCTCAGGGCAGCTAGATTCTTAAAACGAAAGTATGTTAAAAAGCAGGGAGTTTCGTCTCTAAAAGGAGATTTGAAATGGGCATCGATAGAAGAAAGCTGACTTTAGGTTAGACTTTAAAATTGTTAGAAAAGTATATGTCTGGGAAGCTAGTGAGCGAGGTTATAAACCTTATCAGAAATCCAACATATATTAGAAGGCATGATAATGAGTATAAGATTTGCGAGACCTATTTTAGAGCGGAGTGATAAAAAGGATCGTTTATCTCCAGGAAGATTAGGGAATGCTAGAGATATGTTTGGTGCATTGCACTCTCTCCACCCATCCACAATTGAGATGACTTGCAGGGTATAATGTATACGTAATGGGAGCTGATTATTGTTTTCTACAACGCCTAGGGTTAAAGTCTGCGTTAAAAGGTAGAAACCTCTTTTTACGCCTTACTCTTGCCATTCGCGTTATCTCTAAACCTGTTTACCTAGCGCCGAAAGATGTAGGCCTCAGGTACATTAAAAATCGCATTGAACCTGAGCTATCTCGGGAAATGCGCCAAATAACCTATTGCGAATACTAGCTAGGACGGTTCTTTGCAGTGCTCGAAATGACAAAAGTATTCTTAGATTACTTTTGTTTCCAAGATTCAAGCGATTGCATTCGTACATATTGACTTTCTCCATCCTTCTCTCGTCTCCTCACACGGTTGACATTAACCGCAATTCTCAACTTTCCGCTTCCCCATTCCTCCATTATCCTTCCCACTAAAACAGAAACACCGTGACCCCTTCGGTTGACCCCTGTGCCTTACTTGCCATCCACGCCTTCAGGAGATTGTCGCCTAAGGCGTTCCCCGCCCTCTCTGACCTGCCCCTCCTAAGACCGATGCTCCGTCATTCCAGCTCCGCCCCTCCAACCCTTCTCCCATTTTCAGCAAAGATTGCCACAGTCATATCCATCCTATCATCCGAACTATGGGAACTCCCATGGCACTGCAATCTATGCAGTTGTCTCTCCTAACATTTCCCTCCTTTCCCTTTCATTCCTATCCCTTCCCCGTCTCTCTCCCCTTCACTCTCTCCCTTCTCTTTCCCCTCTCTCCCCTTCACTCTCTCTCTTCTCTCTCCTCCCTCTCTCATTCCACTATCTCCCCTTCACTCTCTTCCTTCTCTCTCTTCTCCCCCCTATTTCTCATTTCCCTCTCTCCCCTTCACTTTCTCACTTCTATCTCCTCCCTCTCTCATTCCACTCTCTCCCCTTTACTCTCTCTCTCTCTCTTCTCTCTTTCCCCTCTCTCCCCTTAATTTTCTTCCTTTTCTCTCTTTTCTCCCCCGCCTCTCTCATTCCCCACTCTCCCCTTCACTCTCTCCCTTCTCTCTCTTCCCTCTCTCATTCCCCTCTCTCCCCTTCACTCGCTCCCTTCTCTCATTCCCCTCTCTCCCCTTCACTCGCTCCTTTCTCTCATTCCTATGTCTCCCATTCACTCTCTTCCTTCTCTCATTCCCCTTTCATCCCTTCACTCCCTCCCTTCTCTCTCTATTCTCTCTCCTCCCTTTCTCATTCCACTCTCTCCCCTTCACTCACTCCCTTCTCTCTCTTCTCTCTCCCCCCTCTCCCTCATTTCTCTATCTTTCATTTTTAGTCTACTTTCCAGAATGGAAAGTTTTGCCGTTGTCAGTCCCTCTGTTTGTCTGTCCATCTGTCTGTTTGTGTGTCTGCCCGTCCTCCTATTAACTTTGCACCAATAGACCAATTTTCATGACACTTGGTAGAAATCCCTTGCTATTAAGGCTCACGAGGATAGTTTTTGTTGTGAATATTGAAAGTCCCGGGTTCGATTCCAGGAACCATGCTTCCCATTTGATTTACATGGAAAATCTGAAATCCATCTTGCAGGGAAATTTCTCGTGCACATTAAAATATCTTAGAATTGTAATATTGGAGCTGAATTTGTACTATTTTCTGAGGAAAGGAATGGAGATTCTAATTTTATTGCAGAATTTCGCTTATCAATCGTATTTCTTCGAGTTTTGCGTAAATACTGACTTTTATGCAGTTTTTATCACTCATTATGAGAGTGTTGTCATAGCAACGACTATTGTCGGACTCGGATTCGATATAGTCTAGTACATACACGCGTTATTTTTGCCACAAATACGCGTGATCAATTTAATTTTCTGTTCGAATGTATTTGTAATATTTTATAACGCAAAATTATGAAATTTGGGGACACAAAGAGCAACTCATCCACGGTAATTTTAAAGCTATTAAAGGCAATATAATTATTAAACAAATGATTAAATTGAAAGTAAGCATCATAAGTTCCGTTTTCATCATCTCGTTCTCTCTTCTCTCTCCCCTATCTCTCTCGCCTTGATATCTTCCCTTTCTTCTCTCCTCTCCATATTCTCCGCCGACGCCCAATTACGGATCTTGTCTTATTCACTTTAACCTGATCAGTGCCGCATGATCTCCGCGATGCTTCCTTTGAACGACTAGTTTTCATTTGTTTGCACTTCTCAAGTATTTTAGAGTTTGTTTTACTGAGTTGTGCGCGCAACTTGTGTCATGTCCTTTTTCAATAAAAATACGAGTTTATAACATTTTGGGTTTCATTTTCTATTTAGAAAGAATACTTTAATTTTCACTTACATTAAAGAATCTACTTTTTGTATTAATTAATTAATTAATTAAAATTAAATTTTTCCATCTTAAATTTAAAATCTTCTTCGCGTAATTTTGCAATATGTAATTGGTTTTATGCAATTCGATTTGAAACTTCATTAAATAGGCTTGGCTACGTTGGATAGAGGTCTCTATTCTCCCTTCATTTTTTTATTTGCGTCCTTATGTTACATTTTCATCACGGAACAAAGGCACTGGCAGACGGAGGAGACGGGTCCGCGGGTAAGTGGCGCAATTTCAGATTACACGTCAGCCATTTCGAGTCACCCATGGGGGCTGTTTATGCAAATCCCGCGTTATTCGAACCCATTAAACCGACCCACGCGTTATTGGACCCCTCGATGACATGCAAATTGCGTTTCGCGGGGCACATGCCGGTTATTCGCGCGATCGAGGCCCACGCAAATGTTCCTCATCTTTGCCTCGCGACAATTTGAAATTGAAATGAATTCGACAGCCGACCAAGCTACTTCTTCTCCCGTATCGTTTCGGTTAGGTTTTGTCAACAATAGAACTGTTCAATTCTCCAGTCGTTGGGTCGAATATTAAGTGGTGATTTAAAACGCTATCGTTGTATGGCTGGGTGCTATATTGGTACGGCTCCATGATGGGATCTCAGAGATGAACAAATGAGGAAGGGGCAAGTTCAATTTCGTTATTATTATATCCGTGTTATATCGTTATATCGTAATTGTTTGGAGGAAAAATATGTCTGAAGATTAATGGTACTGGAATGTGCATTGATGTCAACTGAGTAAATTTACTTATTCAGATTTTTCGTATTATTCATCAATGCCGGCAGCAACTTATTTACACCATGGCCTCTGTTCCTACGCAATACACGCGTCTACCCCGCCCTCAGCTCGCTTTGCTCGGCAAACAGTCATAAATGAGAAGCACTTGTTTTGTAATTTTTCACGACAATATACAGCAATAGAAATAAAACAATAGAATTCATCTCTCTGTCCCTTCCTATTGTTGACGGACAAACGAACGACTTTGGGAAATTATAAGATTATTATCACCCGTTAAAAATCATTAGATATTACATACATTGCTAGACACAATAAATGCTAATTTTATCTGCAATAGACATTATCTAAGTTGTACAATCATTACTGACTTTGATTAGAAATTTCTTAGCGCGATCTTTCGTTTTATATTTAGACGAAAGTTTTCACAAAAATGTTCAATCGATTTTTATCTTTCATACGCCCGTTTGATTTCAAATGAAGGGCAAATGCACTGAAACCCCGAGGCCAACAATACCAGCAACCTAATAACTTTTATTGATATGTTAAAAATTTGGAGAAACTCCAATATAAACGCAAAATCGATCAAAGAAATCGAAGTCTTTTACATGGCGAATGGTGAAAAACATCATATGGTGTCAATCTAATCAAAACTGAAAGAATCTTTAGAGTTGATGTAGCTGTTTTCACGCTTTTCGACGTTATTTGAAATATGAACGCATGTGATGTAATTATAATAGGATTATTATGACTAATATATAATGTGAACGCTAAAAAGAGCGCTAATCTAAATTGGGAAGGGCATGTGCACAGCAAATTTAATTTGATTTATGCTTAAACAAATTTTAAAAGTAACGGCAACTCTAACCTAGCAATACATTACATCAACTTGTATATACCAACATGTAATTCCCTCTCTGTTACGCTTTCTTCGGGCGGTCGTATGAGTATAGTAACTGGAACTATGAGAACGAGGAAGACCCTCAGTTATTTATTGAAAAAGTTGAAAACGTCAGAATAGCAGCCCGAGTTTGTTTACAGGAACATTTATTTTCTCATGACACTGTAAATATTTATCACTAAAAAATTACAGCACACTCGATTAACAAAATAGAGTAGGATATTTTTAATTTATATTTTACCTATAACTCTTAATGGGGAAGAAACTAACTCGAAAAAAAATACAAAGAATCGAGATTAACCGTTACAATACTAGAAATTGGTGGAATAATATGAAAACTATGCAGAATGGCATAAGCTGTAATTTTGGGAATAATTTTAAAACAGAAAAAATTCTGTTATGACCGGGAATCTAAATGGAAGATCCGGGTTCGATTCCCGGTCATAGCAGAATTTTTTCTGTTTCAAAGTTATTCCCAAAGTTACAATACTAATAAGAAATTAATAAAGCTAGTCGGCCCGTTGCAGCGCTGCTTTCAACTTGGATTTGACGGTGAAAGGATATACCAAAACGGACTAAAAACATTTATTTTAAAAGGTAATTTTTAATATTTAAGACTGTTCAGGTTGAACATCATCAGAACTTTTATATTTAATTTTCTGCCATTTCTACTACCTGATTATAATTAATTTAACATGTGTTTGGATTTCAATGAAGGAAATTTTGCCATGCCTTAATCTCCTTTATTGCTTTTGCCCTTTTGACGTACACTCTAATGATTTCGCCCTTTTTTGCGATATCCTTAAATGTATTCATAACTCTCACCGATATACAGCAAGTTCTCAGTAGGCGCATCGTTTGCGCATCTGGTACCAAACTCAAGAGAATATGAGAAACAGAGCATTGCTTCCTGGATCACAAGATGAAAATATGGTCAATTGAGTAAATATGTATATACTAGCGTAATTGCCCGTCAAGTATCAAATTTAAGGCATTTCCCATTCTTCCTCCTTTTCTCTCTTCCTCTCTCCCATCCTTCTCTCCTCACATTCTCCCTCTCTCTTTCCCTCTCTCCTTCTCTGGAAAAATAGACTTCCTAATCTCAATCTCGCCCTAATGAAAAACATATGCCTACCTCTTCCTCTCCTCCTCTCCCTCTTTCTCTGTCTCCCTCTCCCTCGTTTCCTGTCACCCCTCTGCCTCTCTTCTTCTTCCTTCCACTCTCCTTTTCTTTCTTCCTCTCTCCTTTCTTTCTTCCTCTCTCCTTTCTTTTTATCTCTCTCCTTTCTTTCTTCCTCTCTCTCCTTCTCTCTCGTATTAAAATATTCAAAGTAGGCTTTCCATACGCATATATGTAGTATAAGGACTTAGACGATAATACAATCTCGAGGGTTAAATATGACACAGTTGGCAAGGTAACATGTCGTTAAAAAGCTTAAAATGTTCTAATGAAGATTATTTAAACGTATAATTTTAGCGATTTTGTATCGTAGGCAAAATGCAACGAATAGAATAAGAAATGCTGTTTATTTTTCTTTGAAACGGTCCAGGTCCAAAGTTCGTAGGTCAATCTAATTCTAATTTTAATTTGCGAAAGAGTGAAAGCCTGTTAGTCGAAAAATCGTGTTATCTTACGGGAAATAGAAGTTATCTTCTGGAGTCTTTTTTCGGAATTTGTCGTCATTGCCTTGTAATATCCGAATCAAGCATTCCTACCAAATTTCAATCTTCTACCCAGTCGGGAAATGTCAAAACGCGTTAAAAGATCTTGACAGTCGAGCGTTAAACACGTTAAAAACATCGCGATCGAGCTTCAGATTTAACTCTATACGAATCAAAGCAGCGTTCCGACGGACGGACAGAATTATGATATCATACATATAATATACATTACAACCGAACGTATTAATACGTAGTCCATAAGTAATGTTACTCAATATAATATTGTTTTTAACAGTTAAAAATACACGCGATGGTTTAAATGTCGAACTAGACATTTTAAAAATTAAGGGATAAATAATGTTTTTTTCCCTAGAGTATCTTTAGAAATAACGCCCTTTTTTCTACAACAACTTCGTAAATGCAGTACATGACATTTTACCCTGCCTATTTTTTTTGACAAAAAATGCAGCCTTTTGGAGCTTTCCAATGAGTTAAATTATATTACTAGCTGAGTACCAGCATGTGCGTCTTGTGTTTCAACAACACGATAAAAAATGTTTTCATTGTCAGAAAAGAGCGTCGTTGCAAAATCGGATTTTTTTTAGAACAGAGAGGCAAGCAAAATGCAAATAAAATAGCTATATATTTTTATAGCCTCCAATAATAATAGACAAGTGTTGATTGGTTTGTTGGTGATCATTTTAAGTCGTTCGTGTCTCAAAAACTGTTAGAGATAGGTTCGGAATTTTCAAAGGTTAATTGATTTATATATATGGAAAAACTAATCGGTTTCATCTCCAGGGAATTATTTCTATTTCTCATAAGGTAACACGTAAAAATGGACATTTCGATGTGCAGGCTTTAATTATTTTGGAAATTAAAATTATAAAAAATTTACCTACGTGCTTTAGATCTAAACCATTCCAAATAAAAAATTATAAAGTTTCTTATTCCGTTCATCTTTTTTCACCTTCAGCTCAAAATCACTCATGTTAATCGTTTGAATGATATATTTTGGAAAAATCTTGGCATTTTAACGGAATGTTGCCTTTCCTACCAATTATATTGTTAACCTTCAAAATCCTGTTGTTTCTTCAGTCCCTTTGGGGTTTAAACGTGCTTTGAAGACTTTTAATATCAGAAGGAGAAAAAGACTGAAGAAGGGGGAAACAATTTACATAGCAATCAATGTAAACAACATTCGTTGCGTTATTTTCGAGAAGGAATAAATAAAAAGCTGAAACATGATTCAAAAAGATTTAAAATCGTTATAATGAGCTAAATTCTAAATTATTGAAATATAAACTGTATGAAAATCTGAGGAACGTGCTGGACGTTTTAATAAACAAACTGAGTATGCGAAAATTTCATGGAGTGAAGGATTGGGCGATATTACGTGAGCTAGTTAGAAGAATGGAGGTCTTGAGGACAGTTTGGGAAACAGGGAGAGAAGGAGAGGTTTAAAATAATCAAAGGATCACAAAAATAATAATAATAAAAGACTATGCTGTTCGGCTGTTGGTCTGAGTGTTAAGCTATTAAAACGAGAATAACACGATCGAGGATGTAGATAGAAAAATGAAATTTGGCAGAAATCATCTATTTAAATATCAAAATGCTTTGCCGAATGAAAATTCATGAAAAAATTCCAGAATTCTACAGATTATGTGATGTTTTGCTTACTTACATTCTGCCAAATTTTCACCGCGGGTAACAAATTATTACTTTACTCTGATGCCACCTTTAAGTAGGCTTACCATACGTCCCCGTTTCACTGGGATTGTCCCGGTTTTTAGGTATTGTCCCGGCGTCCCGTTCGGTTTATTGTTTTGTCCCGGATAATAAGTATGTATCAACGTTAGGGCTAGTCGTATACGTACGAGTATACTTACAAACTGCAAAACACAAATCATCTTTAGCAGTGGCATCCTCAACATCAATTGTATCATTTTTTGAGAAAAATGATTCAAAAGGCAAAGGCCGTATTGCTGCAGCAAAAGAAGACACTTTTGCATGTCAAACCGCTATTCACGGATTATGTTTCAAAACATTGGACTGTGCTAGCAAATTCATTAAAAATTTTTTCGAATCTAATTTTGGTGCTGCTCGAACAAAATGTGAATCTGTAGTTTTAAATATCATCACATCAATGTGTATTGAAGAGTTAGATAAATCCAACTTTGTGAGTGTTACAATAGATGCTTCCAACTGAAAGGACATAAAAATCATTTCAGTGATAGTGCGCTATTTTCATCCCCAGGCTGAATTAAAGGTGAAAGTGCTTGACTTTAATGGGGTCCTAGGAGAAACGCGAGAAATATTGCCTTTTTTCTTCGATAAAAGAACATCATCTCATTAATAAAATTGTACGATTTAGTGGTGATAATTGCGACACGAATTTTGGAGGTGTGAAAAGAAAAGGTGAAAACAACGTATTTTATGATAGAAATATCATTGGAATTGGCTGTGTAGCACACATAGTATACAATTGCATCTAAAATGCTGTTGATATTCTACCGATTGATATAGAAGCCCTTGCAGTAAAGATTTATAAATATTTCCACATATAGTACACTGTTTGTGAATCTCAACTAAAGGAATTTTGCGATTTCGCAGAAATAGCGTACAAAAAGGTCTTAAAACATAATGAGATTCCCTTCCATTTCCCCGGCTTAAGAAATGCTTCTTGATATGTTTGAAGGCCTAAAAAACTATTTCGATTCACAAGAACAGTGCTCACTAATAAAAACATTTTTGAATATCCATGCGAAGAGGTGTATTTGCGATTTGTTTTCGGAAAACCCAGTTTATTTAATAAAAACATAAAAAACTAACGCTAGTGCAAAACACGTAGCTTGTGAACTACGTAATTTAAAAATTAATTTGCAAGAACGCAAGGGTAAATATTTCATCCCAAAACAAAATTTTACTAAGGAAATTCGACGAATCTGGTAATGCAATTTCTCAAACGTAAATCAAAGAGTTTGACACTTTTTATGCTAGATGCTTAGGCATCATACATATCGTTGTGGGAAAACAGTTTAGAAGAAGCAGAATCATTTAATTGGATAAATAGTACATTTATTTGGCACGAGGTTGAAAAAAGAGAGCAAAATATTAATCAACGATATGGAAAGCTTTTAATCGATCTCGACAATCTTTTCGATGAAGCAAGTTTAGCAAAGTAATTTATGCTTGATTACGGCAGAAAGAGTAGTTGGAATGAGAAAGGGACGAAATTTGAAGATAGATGGATTGAACTTTTTAGATATTTTCTCGAACAGAATATTTCAAATGTCAATCTAACGAAAGTTATTGAATACTTATTATGTTAATCCGGAACATCAGCTCCAGTAGAGGTAATTTTTTTGATTATGAATAGTATGTGGTCCCAAGACCAAAGTTGCATGGATGAAAGTACAGCACGAGCGACATTACTCTGTAAAATCAATATTGATTTTACTTGTGAAGAATTTTATGCTAAAATCAAAAATGAAAAAAAGATTTTGGATACAGTTATGTCTAGCGACAAATGTAATTTATTTAATAAATTTAATAAACAGTAAGATTTTTCTATATTGTTTTGATTTGGTATTGTATTGATATATTTAATATTGAAATATTAAAAATATTTCGTGTTTTCTATTTTAGATATTTTTGGACAACCCTCTCAGTTTCCTCATTCCCAAAATATTCTTTTTTGGTTGTTTAAAAATGTATAAAATGGAAAAAGATAGAAATAATGTATATATAAACTATACAAAATAAAAGACTAGCCGCTCCAGATTTTTTCCCGGTTATGTTAGATTATGTCCCGGATTTGTCCCGGTTTCTCATCTTCAGAAATCGTATTCTCCCGGTTTTTAACCTTGAACATATGGTAACTCTAAGGAATTTTGTTTCCAGTATACATTCAATGAATTTATGAGTTTAAATCAAATTAAAATTACACAGGCTCTAGTAAAAAAATTTCCTTAGTGTAAATCTAATCTAACTTTCTTTGCTTTGCGAACAGAAATAAATCAAAATGTTTTTGTAATATATTTCTATCGTATCTAAATGGAAAATAAAATGCACATGACACATTCAGATTTTTGTAATAAATAATACACGGAAACATTAAAGCTCACCCCGTAGCTAATTCCTTCGGTTATATGTGATAAATAAATTGATGCCCCAAGAGTAAGTAAGATGAGATACAAATATAAGGGAGAAAGTGACGAGACGGGAGCGGAGTGTTGGATGTTGGAATGATGGAGCGAACCATCTACAAGCCGCCGCGTTAGTGTTTCATTTATTTATTTATTATTTATTTAATAAAATAAGTTACAAGTTGGTCAGCTGACCAGGTGGCAACGTAAATAAATACACAACCGAGTCACTCAATATACATAATACAAAACATGCATCAATTTCAAAACAGTTACTACTAACATGTTTACAGAAAGTATTCGAGAGACAGCCTCGTTCGTTATTTCTGGAATTATATTATATTTTATACCGAAAATACATTTCGGGCATACATGCCGAATCTTTTCATCATATAAATTGTTAAACCTTTTTTCATCAAATAAGGGCGGATTATAATAATAATTATTATTACATTTAGAATAATATTGTCATCGTTCTTTTCGCTGCAAGAAGGGATTTTCCCTGGCGGCAACGATTCCTGCAAAATATTTATACAATAAAACTCTTACATATAGAAGAAAAAACAAGTACAAACACATATAATAATAATAACCTCTGGAGTCAGACTTTTCAGGGATCGTGATAGACTTCCACGGCCACCGTGACGGTATCAGAGCCCTCTGAATCCCAGCCGTATTTCGCCCTAACAAGCAATCCACTACTTCCTCTAACTCCTTCGTCACATTGGTACATTGAGTGCAGGGGAATCACTACACTACACTAGAGCTTTTAATTTTCTTTTAAATAATTTTACATTTCTTGGTAGGTGATTGAAGATCTCCACAGGGAAATCGTTCCATTCCTTTACCCCTCTGTTAATAAATGAGTATTTCCCTACATCACTCTTCTGTTTCCAGATTAATTTTGTATCTGCGATCCTGTCTACCTATATAATCTGGATCATCTAGTCTCTTTCTTAAATCAACCCATGCCCGTTCTGTCTTTATTGCCTGAAATATTCCTCCTAGTCTGTTCTTACTTATCTTTCTTCGCGAAAATGTAATATGTTTGTTTTTTCTGACGTTTACGTTCATCTCATTCGTTTTTATTCATTCTGATAACTTATCTAGGTTTTCTTGCAGCACGACGCGGTCGTTTGGTCCCCTTATTCGCTGGTAAACTATGCAGTCGTCGGCAAACAGCCTTATTTCGCAGTTAACTATTTTAGGTAAATCGTTTACATAAATTAAAAATAACAAGGGTCCTAAAATGCTACCCTGGGGACGCCTGATGTGACTTCAGCTTCACGGGACAGTTTTTCTCCTATTATAATCTTTTGCGTACGATTAGTTAGAACATTTTCAATCCAGCTCACGGCTCTTTTATCAATATTCAAATTATGCACTTTTCTAATTAGTCTGTCATGCGGTATCGTATCAAATGCTTTTGAAAAATCAAGTATGACACTCTCTATTTCCTTCCTATTGTCTAATGAATCTGCTATGTCCTGACAAAGTCCAAGTAGTTGAGTTTCACAGGAGTAGCCTTTCCTTTCCCGTGCTGATTCTCATCTAGCCAATTGCTTCCTTCCCAGTTTTTCCTAAGATAGTCAGCAATAATCTTTTCCATGATCTTGCATACGACCGATGTTAAACTAACTGGCCTATAATTTTCTACCATGGTTTTATTACTGGATTTATTTAATGGAACTACTGTTGCTTTCTTCCAGTCACACGGGATGTAGTTATTGTTTAAAGTTGCCATGAATAATGTTCTCAAATAAGCTATGACAGTCTTTCCCTAACTTCAAAACGTCACTTGATATGTTGTCTGGACCTCTTGATTTGTTTTTCTCAAACCTGTGATTTAATTTAAAATATTCCGATTTACAATTTTAATACATTCAATGTTGTCCGAATTTATAGGCAGATTAATGGCAAGATTGGATCTATTACATAAATTTTGTTTAGTTTTACTTATAAAAACACTAGAAAACCAGACTTGGAATTCGTCCGCTATATCTTCTTTATTTGCAATATACTCTCCCTTTTTATTCTTAATCGTTATTATGTTTTCTTTATCCCCTCTTTTCTTCCTAATAAATTTATAGAACGTGTTTGGATTATCTTTATCTAACATATTCGCTAAATACTTCTGGTGGGCAGCTTTCTTCTCTCTTGCTAATTTTGTAATTAAATCCCTATATATAATCAAGTAGTCTTCTCCTCTATGGCTAAGCTTGTGCGCTTTCCTTACCTTTCTTTTCAATTTCCTAACCTTGTCATTATAATATTCGGGATCAAAATTATTTTTAATGCGTACTTTTGGAATATATGTCTCCATCCCTTCATTTATTATAGTTTTGAACTCTAGCCACATTTCTTCCGTACTTTCCGCTCCACCTGCCCACTGTGCGAACATTGCTTTCAAAAATTGCTGGAAGCCTACGCTGTCGCCTTTACTATATTGCCAAATAATTGCCATGTAACTACTTAATGTGCTTTTTGGAACGGCCCAATCTATTTCTAAAGTTACAGCCGGGGTTTATCACTTTGACACACATCATCTTGCAATCCTCCCTTACCCATTCAAGAGCACTTTTAATATTAGTTTTTACACGAATAAATATACCTCTTCCCTTAGAATCACGATCCCTTCTATAGACTACGAAATTTATTGGAAAAAATCTCACTAAAATTAATTTCTTTTAGCCATGACTCCGTCCCAATAACTATATCAGTATTGCATGCATCGATCAAACATAAAAAATTTTCTAGTTTATTATTAATTTAATGAATTTCGATTTTCTAAGGACATGCCAGCTATGTTGAGGTAACCTTTCAAATAAGCGCGCTACCAAAATGTTTTCGAGAAACAGAAACAATTATATGGAAGCCAAAGAAGCAGCAGTTCGATTGTTCCTCAAAATATCACACGCTTGGTCGCACATTAGTTCGTAAATAACGTCGATTCTTCATGTAATGCTCGAATTATTTTAAGGCGTTGCATAAGCGAAGAAATACCGCATATATCGAATGTTCTCTGTCATTTTAGCATATTTTCCGTATGTTTCCGTGTGTGTCCATGCGTGTCAGTGCGTGTCCGCGTGCGTCCGCGCGTGTGTTTCCGTTTGTGTCAATTTGTGTCCGTGTGAGTGCATGTGTTTGTGTGTGCGTGCGCGCATATTCCCTTTAACACCTTTTTCGTGAATGAACCGATTTCACCTAAATTTATTTGTGTGCGTGCGCAAAATTTTTTGTTGAAATCAGTTGGCCAATTCCTTCCAAATTCATAATTACCGAAAAGGTTAGCTTTTCAATTGTGACATATATGCTGAGGTGTTCTGATCCAAATATGTCATTTTGGTCATTAATATATGTGCATATTCTATGTACCAAATTTTGTTGAAATTGGTTCATTTATAAAGATGTTAGAAGGGTGGCACACACACGCACGCGCACGCAACATAAAATAACAAAATCAAGATGTTTAGTATAGATATAGAAAACAGGGCTGCCACAATACAAGGAATAAAAAAATTCTTTTACACGTAGGTATTTGTGTTGAACTGTCCACATCAATTTTAACCAAATGTAATACATACAAATTTAATACACACACACACACACACACGCACATATATATATATATATATATATATATATATATATATATATATAACCATATTAACATATTTAAACCGAATCAGCCAAAGAGTGGTGCCACAATTATAAATTAATCTCTTTCAGTAGTTAAGGATTTGATAGGAATTGGCTGAACGGATTTCAATTAAAATTTGTATGTAAGATTTGTACAACATACCATAATAAATTCAATATGTCTAAAACTGATCTAATGAGCAGGGCTGCCACGATAAAAAATTAAATAATATTTATTTTATAAGTATTTATAGAGAACTGATCTAATTGATTTAACCAAATACACTATATTTAATCTTCGTATAAATAAATAACCAAATTATCATATTTCAACCGGGTTGACTAAACAGGGCTAACACAATATCAAGGTTAGAATTTTTCTGTAACTATGAATTTCGAAGGCATTGGCCGAACGGATTTTAAAGAAATTCCGTTTTTATGGCGAGTAGAGAATGACAAAACGAGATGAATATATTTAGAACGGATCAAAAAAGTAGGGCTACACACAATATAAGGAAACAAAATTTTCTGATTTCAAAGAAAATACATTATTATACGATTATAATACGGCGAATTTGATGAAAAGCACTTCTGTACAACGGGAAACCTGTGTACAGCACTACTTGCCATATATTAGAAGTGTATTGAAAGGAAATTAGGCGGATTAGTTCATTCAAGAAAGACTTGTTTTTAAAGAATTAGCAAAAAATCGTCATCCCAAGATAGCGCACTTCGAGGAGGTCTGCTTATGAAAAAGTAGTAGTGCGTTAACCAGCTGACCGTTCTTGGTTCGGGAAACTATGGAAGAGAATATTCGAATGAAGGAGAGAGGAATATAAAGGGCGAGAAAGAGAGAGAGAGGGAGAGGGTGGAAGGGAGAGGAGAGGGAGAGACAGAGAGAGGAAAAAAGAGGGAGGAAGAGAGGATGAAGAAAGAGAGATAGGGAGAGAAATGTAGGAAGAGAGAGAGGGGAAAGAGTGAGGGAGAGAAAGGGAGAGGAAAAGAGATAGGGAGATAGGGATGTAGAGAGGAAGTGAGAGGGAAAAAAGGAAAGAGGAGGGGGGAGAAATAGGGGGAGAGAGGGGGGAGAGAAAGGGAGAGAGCGAGGGTGAGAGAGAGAGCAGGAAGACAAAAAGGGAGAGATGGAGTGAGAGGGTGGGAGAGAGAAGGACGGAGAGAGAGAGAGAGGGGGAGGGAGGGAGAGAGCTGCAGGAAAGAGGTGCTAGACGGGGCGGAAGAGAACGAGGTCTTCCTCTTATGGGAAGTTGTGGTTAGAATGGGCGACGTATAGGCGCCCGAGGACTCGTCTTTGAGATCGTCCTGAGCGGGGGAGGAGTCTCTTGGGTCTTTCCTTTCACGTCATCTCGCTTATTTGTCTCGCCACGGTTTAGAGAAGGAATACGTCCACCGGTGTCACTTCCGGTCGCTCGTGCGAGTGCGTGTGTGCTGCCGCCCTACAATTCGTCTGTATTCTTATTCTTCTCTCTCTCTCTGCACAGGTCGGGACAAACCTCTCCCGCCTCCCCCCCCACTGAAGCGCTTAATTGTTCTGAATTAACGCACGATTTTGTTTCTATATATCGAGGTTATTGACTACCAAATTGAGTCTGAAGTTCTTATATGTTTTCGAGCACGTTATTATTATGTGTTTTTTATTATTGTTAGCGTTGTATTTTTAAATAATATGATACTTCTTCACAGTATGAGCATAAAATATTTTCATATGGCCAAATATTTTTATTGTTTTCAGGTGCGATTCTCTTCCAGTGTGAGCGCCTATTAGTTTCCGTCCATCCTTACGCATGTTCCATCTCGGTCTCTACCGAACGGATTTTCATGGGATTTGAAATTAAGGACTTCTGGGAAAAAAGAAAATGAGAAAATGATACAAATAGTCTGCATAACCCAATCATGGATGCCATTTTACGATAAAGAAAACTTTCCTTCATATCTTGTAAAATATTAGTCATAAAAAAATATTCTTTAAATATAACTTGTAAACTAGTTAAATATAACATATCTTGCCCAATGAATTTTAATCGATGGACTAGCCGTTTTCCAGAAATTAAGCAATACGTTCGTAATTCACTTTGAAAATTTCGTGCGTTTTTACTTTCTCATATACGTAGTATATAGAGAAAGTATTGTTATCGTAAAAAATTCTACTTCGAGATTTTAATGGAAATACACGTTTTAGGTGTCCCTGAGTCCATAAAAATTGTTTTCACAATGCCGTCTGTCTGTCGGTTTGTTCGCCGTTCTATAGCCCAAACGCGTATATAGAATAGAATGATATCTCGTATTTATGCAATATATCATCTTTTGCACTCTTTTTTCATAAAAATTATATTGCACAAAAATAACGGGCAGTTTACTCTTGGCGATTTTTAGAAAAAATTGATTTACTAAAAATTAGCTCTATAGAATTTGATTAAAATCAATCAATTTTGTGCAATATAATTTTCATGAAAAACGGTTTGCAAAAGATGATATATTGCATAAATACGAGATATTATTCGATTAAATGTAAGCGTTTGGGCCCTAGAACGGCGAACAGACAGACAGACGACATTGCGAAAACCACTTTTATGGGCTCAGGGGCATAGTTCTCGACATTTTTACTAGCCAGAAACCCATGAACTTCGGATTTAAAGGAGTTCCATGCAGCTAATTCAATGGAGTTTAGTTTGCATTCGAAACTGTTATCATGCATAATATTTCTAATTTGCAAACCAACAAAGATAACCTTGAGTTTTGCGTCACTCAGTTTTGGAAACTTTCCTTTTAAGTAGACAAAACCATCACTATTTTTGTCCAAAGCTTAGGTGGTGGAACAGGAGTAGAAAGATCTCTGTGTGGCACTGGCTTCATTGCAGACGGGATGTTTGGATAACCTATTTTATTTTTTCTTCTCCTCGAAAAACCCTCAGTTTTTGTAAGAGGTGGCTGATTTGTAAGGTGGCTGATTGTTTCACTCCAGATCATTGGAATGGCAAATGGCATTCTCTTCTTCTTTCCTTTCATCCATTCTCTCAGGTTTACGAAACAATTTATGCAGCAAACATGCAGAGCCCAACTTATATCTTGATCCCCTAAATGACAACCAAAATGCAAGTAACATGCTTGTTTTACCGTCTCTGTTATAGATCGATATTGTGATTTTGCTGTAAACTGTCCACACACATAAGAAAAATTGTCTGGTGAATTCAAACAGCTGCGATGGTGTCCTTTCTCCATCTGCAGAACACAAATTCAAAGAAAAACAATGTGACTGATGCCTAAAATGCATGTGTTTGTTACGATACCACACTCCTACTTCCCCTATATCATTCAGTTCTGCCAACACTCACGTTATACCCTCAAGTTTTTGCCAACATTTAGTAAGAGATGCTTATTTTTACAAAAGTTTATTACAAACGATCATTACTGTTTTTTTTCTAAACTGTGACGTGATGCAAAATTTTTAAATCCAGATCTGGAATGAGCATGTCAGAGTTATTGTAAAAGTTAGCTTTCATTCACGTTGCCAAAACCTTGTTGACTAGTGTAATAATAAGAAAAACGTAAGCGTTCTGAAATAGTCTGCTACGACAGTTCAATGGCAGAATATCCGCCCGGCAAGTGTAAGACTCGGGTTCGATTCCCTGTGATGGGAGAATTTTTCTCCTGTTTTCAAATTTTCCCCGAACTATTGGACATTATTGTCCTTATAGTGAGATCTGCTCGATCGGAGAGCTTTAAAGTTTATGTAAAACTGAAATTTATTTCGCCAAATAAAATAGATGAAATTGGTGTGTGCCACACGTTTTCGTCTATCATTTTAAATTAAAATCGAGTGAAATTTATTTACAATATTTGTTTGTTGAATTGCGTCTTTTTATTTTTATTTTTCATTGTTCCAAAACAGATTAATCGCGGTATCAAATACGAGCGTAGAATTCGTATCCGCGATCGAGAGTCGGGCTGACTACTCACCCGGTCAGGGATGGGCTGCGTCAGGTTCGGTTATCGAGTTTGGGATGAAAACATTCGCCGTTCACCTTTCAACCGATTGCGTCGGCGCCAGTCTGCGTGCGAGTGTTTGCGACCACGCCGTATTTGCTCTCCGACACTGTTTGAAAATCTCGTAATGTGAGTTTCTCACGCTTCATACACGCTTCCCGCAAACGAGTGCACTAATTACTTGCGCTGCCCGAGCGTTTCCGCTCCGGTTGCGGTGTTCCGACACTCCCATTACTTTTTAGCAAGTCTCGAGGACTCACCGCCAAGCTCATTTTCCGCCCTCTCTCTCAAAAGGAGTGATTCCATTGTTTGTGTCTATGAAAACAAACTTCCTTTTGGTTGCCTAGCGAGGGGATTTTAAGGGAAGTCCTCAAAGAGTACATATTGCAGGGGATGTATGGGAGAGAGAGGAAGCATCTGGGCTGTGTTCCTGCGTCCGGGGTACGGGATAGTGTGCAAACTTGGGTGTAGGTGGAGTGGGTGTGGTCGGAAGAGGAAGGTAATGGTGTGAGGGGAAGGGGGAAGGAGGAGGGGAGGGGGGAGAAAAGAGCGGTCGACTGCTTCGGTCGCGAAGGAGGAGGAGAAAAAGAGAGATTTATTTAAAAACTCCTTATCTGTCGCGAGAAGTGGTTTGAAAAGAATGGGTTGCAGGAAATGGAGGTTTAACTGAGAAGAGAGGGAAGGGAGAGGGGAGAGGGAGGAGAGGGAGGGGAGGGAGGGAGGGGAGGGAGGGAGGGGAGGGAGGGGAGAGAGGGGAGGGTGGGAGGGGAAGGAGAAATGCGAGCCGGAGGGAGGAAGGAGAAGAGGGAATGGATGATCTTAAAATTTTGTTTTTCAATTAGCCACATAGACCGTTTCTTGAGATTTAAGTTATGTTGAGTATGTATTTACCTATTTGATTTTAGAACTGTTCGACTAGCGACCACATAGTTAGCATATCCTTTAAATTTTTATTTTTAGTGATTTTTGATGATTTTACGCTACTTTTCATCGATATCGAGTGAAATTTTACTTTCCAGGCGTTTATTACTCAACTAGATAAAAACAAGACTTCGATCCGCTTTTTAAGTCAATTTTGATCAAATGTATCTGTTTTACAATATTACAATCAACGATTCAATAATTTTGCTATAATTTCTATAATCTTTTCCTTATGACTCGTAAATTACTAATTTTCGATGTATTTTTAATTTTATTTAAATTTATTGGACGAGACCGAGACTTCGTGGAATTCCATAATCAAAAGACATAAACAATACTAGATTTTTTAAATTGTACTAAACATTAGCCAATTTCCAAAGAGTATTTACAATGCAAGCGGTTTCGGTGAGCAATCACCATCATCAGGATATTTGCAAATGCTTAGTACAATTAATAATACTATCTTGTATTGTTTATGTCTCTCGATATATTAATTTAGGATCTTTGGATGTGTCATTTTGGCCATCTCACCAAATTTATGTGAGCATGTTCTGAAGACGAAAAATCGGAGTATAAAGTTATCTCAAGAAGAAAAATCAGGATATAACTGGGTGATTACAAGCACAATAGAAAAATACACCAAGGAAAGATACGGGAACAAAGATTTCAGAATCATAATTTAGCACCATGATAATTACCAAGATATTACGAGATGATGCAATCCGTGAAAAAGGAATCGTAAATTTAAATGTATGCTGTGGAGAAAAAGGAAGATCTGAAGGGAGTTGTTCACGAGAAAAAGAGAAATGGAGATTTCTACTTTCGGACATTTTGATTGAAGATAGGAGAAATAAAATGATGATCGGAGCATAGTTCGGAGGCGAAAGGTAGAAACTGGTTCTAACGAAACCGTTTTCCGTAGTTGCGATAAGAAGCGGATCTAAAAATCAATAGCTACACACTTGCGACACCGCCAGCGAACTTTGAAAATGCGGCATTAAAGGAGAATTCATTAATATTAATCAATTACGTGTATATACAAGTTCTCTCTTACGTATTTACATTTGTTTGTTCGTCCTTTACAAACAAAAGCTGAATTCGTAGACGAACCAAAACTTTTACAAGTAAAGAAAATTTATCATCTTCAGTAGTCTTTCTCCAAAAGAAATTAATGAATTAACCCGACGCGATTAATCGATCCGTTTTGAATACGAACATTCCAGGATTAAATATTCGTACCGATCGAATTTTGCTGTTCTGTTTAGCGCAATAATTATGGTCGAGAAGAATTCCACTTGATGGTGAAATTCTACATCCCGAAGACAGTTGTCCGTATCGCAAATCCAACTCACGAAACAACGAAACGTTAATTTTCTCTCAAATTTTTACGAAACGAATCGTTTACAAATGACTATCGTATTTCGGGGCAAATGATAGTCATAGATGGACGGATATCGAAAGGGGAGGGCTCTTTTTTTCGGTCTTGGGAGGGGGCGAAAGGGGCGAGGCGGGGCGGGAGTGGGGCAGAGAACAAATGGGATGATAGCATACGAGAAAGGAAAGCCGCGCTGCTGTTTGCTGTGGAAACAGTCCGAGACGTCTCGCTTTCCCGGCATTCCCCGCTCCTTATCTCTCTCTCCCCCCCCCTCCCACCCTCCCTCTCTCCTCTCTCTCCCTTCCTCTCTCTTTCTCCCTTTCTCTCTCTCTCCTCCGCACTCGCACGATTTCAGCCGTCCTCTTTCTCGGCTGGTCTCCGCTTCGACCGCCCCCGCATCACTTTCGTCGAACCCTCGTGCGACATCATGGTGATCAGTGATGCACAACCTACCGCGCATCCGCCTTTCAAGTGTGGCGCACGGCGCTTAAAACTATTTTACTCGCTCATTTCGTTTTTCCACAGTTGAAATATATCTGCGATTTAAAAGAATGATCGCAAAATTTGGTTTCCGTCGATATATCGGTTTAGTTTGTAAATTTTGAATGAATGAATGGGGTTGAAAAAGAAAATCTGGTAGGCGAGTGATTACAAGGAAACTTTGTCATGTCTGATGATTCGGGCTCCCAAGGATTCCGCCTGACACAAATCAAATCAAATCACTATTCTCTTCCCACCATTATTTACTCATCATGAATCGACCAATGAAAATTAGTCATTTTGCTGACTCGTGGGCAATTCCCACAACTTAGAAAATTTGCTAAGTATTACATCTGTCGATTTGCAAGCACAATATGTAGGCGTGGAAACAAGTTTTCTAATCCATGAAACTTATAAATGATAAACGACATTCAATGCTCATTGACTAAAATTTAGAAAATCTGCTGCTACTTGTAACAAAAAATTTACAACCCGATATAGACAAGTTGGAAGAATGGAAATTAAACCAGATATCGCATTAAAGATACGATTTATTTCTATCATATCTTTATATTCACGTATTTCATGCTTACAACTAAGTGGCACATCGACACTTTGGCACCTGAAAAATGGCGCACGACAGATAGATCTTCGTCTCAACCGCTTTCTTTCATCCCGATTGCTTCTCCTGCGACTCTTCCGATTTCGTCCATTTCATGCCCATTTTCCTACGTCTCTTTACTTTAATATCATCTTCTCTATCGTGGGTAGCTAGAGGGTCATTGTGATAAAGCGAGAGAATATGACATGCATGCCATAGAAATGGATATCTGCTCATTAAGTAGAAAATAATGTCGACGCATTAATTCTGATGGCTTTCCTAATAAGAGATCCCCCGAAAGAAATTCCGAGCGCCTGCGCGACGTTTCCTCAAGATCAAAGTTTCTCAACCGGTGGGCCGCAAAGGAATTTGAGGAGGGCAGTGAAAATTTTGAAATAATATAAGATTTAAATTTAACAAGATGGAAAAGTATACTCCATAAATGGAATACACAGAGATTTCAAAGACGTTCCTCATGGGAAATACGTACAAAACGGCAACGAAAGATTCTTGAATTTTTATACACGAAATTAAAGTCGTAATTATGTGGCCTCGAGGACTGTTTTAGGGCAAATGTTGCCCTCTAACCAAATAATTCTTTTAATATATACATAACAGATCATATAAGAACTAGGAAAAGAAAAAGAAAATGTATTTAATTGTTGCTTTCCGAGAAAACCTTCTTAGCGATCGATATACACAAAATATGCGATTTTTTCCTCGGGATTTCTCGAATTTTTAATTCAGAAAATATAACTCGTAGTTATGTTTCCTCGCGGATTTCTTTGTGGTAAATGAAGTGCTCTATCAGACTAATTGTTTTAATATATACCTTACACAACATATAAGAGCTAGGGAGAGAAATTTATGGATTTTTAATTTTTGTTTAGCGATCGATGTAAAGAAAATATGTGATGCTTTTCTTGGGATTATCTCGAATTTTAATTTCCGAAACTAAAATTCGTAATTGTAGGGTCTCGCGGACTTCTTTGTGGTAAATGAAGTCCTCTTTCCAAATAAAGTTTTTAATCTATACTTTAAAGATCATATAAGAGCTAGGGAGAGAAATTTAAGGTATTTAATTGTTGCTTGACGGATGCCATTTAACGAGGTACGAGTATAAGTTTATTAAAGTATTTATGTAAAGTGGAAGTTATAATTGACGAATTCAGTTCAAAATCATAAATGGGCGATAAATTTTAATAGGGATCGTTCGCATTTAATTAAAATCCGTTTATCGGTTTAGGAGTTGAAATTTACGACAGACGGACGGACGAGACGTGCCCATAAGCAGTTCTGCTACTACCGCTTTGCTGGTAAAGAACACCTAAATAAGGTTACAATCGATCTGCGTTAAAAGTATAAGCATAATAAAAAATGCGAAACATATAACTATTGTATTTTGCATTTTAAAATGTATTCAATTAAGTAATGGCACAGCGTTAATCAATTAACCTCTTAATAATACGTAAAAGATATTGTTTCAGAATTTTCTCTCAAATCTGAAGTTTTCTAACTCGAGAATTTCTTGTTCTATGTTTGAGTGTTCGCGTTCTATTTCATTTTTTATAGAGAATAGTGAAAATTAATCTATGACGTCTTATTTGAATCGTTATTTTCAAATTGTATTTTTAAGTATAGTTTGCATTCGAATATTTAACTCCGAGCAAAAGCGTGATATGGAACTTGTGATCACCTTAACTCAAAATTTATTAATCATATCAAGGCGAAATTTTATATTTGACATTTTCATTAAAGGGACAAGAGTTGATTACTTTTGGTTATAATTGGTTAACCGGAAGTGGATGTTTACGATTCTCACTTATTCGTTTCTTTTAAATATTTGCTTTAATACTTGATCTATGTAAAAAATTATTTGAATAATAGTTGTAAGACATTTAATTTTCTACGTCTTTTGTTCGAAACATTTTCCCATGTAATGTATTTTTTAAGAGATGTTCTAAAAACCATATTTTTTAGCTATCACCACCTAGGGGCGACTTTTGTGGACAATTTTGTTTGCTCTTAGTTATGTCTTAGTAACGCTCCTTTTTATTTTCTTAATTCTTGGAGCTTCGTGGCTTATCCAATATCAGAAAGCTGCGGTATGAGTTTATTTCTGTTTTTTGTAAGCTCTTTGAATTTTTCTCGCAGTTTCTTAAAATATTTATCATATAAATTATTTGGAATTTTTTTAAATATAACAGGTATGGAGAAAGTCATGTGGTGGCAAAATCAGATATTTTAATTTCATAACTGATACCATTGCAACTTCACTAGTTTTTTGCTGGCTAATTATATTACTTAATAATTATACTTCTTGTGACAAATATCTTACAACTGCCTGAGATTATTTATTGTCAATTTAAATTAGGGCTGCCAGATTTTCAGAATACGGAACTCCTGCTGTACATAGAACGACATCGACAACCCGATGCTTGTGGGTTTCAAAACCTTTGCTCAGAGCCGTCTCTAAGACCCTCGGGGCCCCGGGCGAGAGGGTTGCCGCGGGGCCCCCTATTTATGCAAATCAAATTTCTCATTTAATTACAATTATATTATTGTTTTTAAGTTGATGATAATTTTTCTCCTAAAATACAGTAGGTGAAATATATTTGTAAAACCATTACTTGTTAAGGTTTGCACAGATTAAAAGAACAATAATCAGTACATTACAATTTTAAATGTTTATTTTTTAGCTTTAATATGCGCAAATCTGTCGATAATTATTGATTTATCAATCTTATCAACTTCCTCATGTTCAATTGACAAAATAGATAATCCTTTCAGTTATTATTGAAAAGAAGTACATGTCAAGCAAGGCAATAGAAAATCAGTACTGTACTTCCTAAATCAGTACATCTGGCAACCCTACCTACCAATCACTGCCCATGAGTACTGTAGAAATCGGTTATTCCTTGAAAGTAGCCGGAGATAAAAAAAAATTCATCGGTCACTGTTCCCTTCGTCTCTACAGAAACAATGATAATAAATTTCAAACCTGATCATCGAACAGAGAACAGTAATAAATAATAAAGATTTTGTGACTGAGCTTACGAATTTTTACACTAATTATCCAGGGTTCAGTTCAGCTCTTTATGGTGCAGAGACGTGGACGGTAAGGAGAGAGGAGGAAAAATATTTAGAAAGTTTTGAGATGTGGGTATTGAGGAGAATGATGAAAGTGAAATGGACAGAGGAAGAGAAACGAAGAAGTATTAGAAATGGTGGGAGAAGACAGGACGCTAATAAAAACAATCAGGAAAAGAAAAGCAAATTGGATAGGGCACATATTGAGAATACAGTGTTTACAAAGGACGATCTTAGAAGGAAAAATTAGTGGAAGAAGAGGAAGAGGGAGAAAAAGAATAGGAATATTAGAGAATATAAAGCAGGAATATAATAATTATAGAGGTATAAATGAGGCTTCTAGGGAGAGAGAGAAATGGAGGCAGCGATTCAGTTAAAACCTGTCTTCGGACAGCAGCATGATGATGATGAATTCAAATTAATAGCTGTCGTATTCAGGTGAAATCCGCTGAATGAAAGCGTAAGAATAACATTTTGTAGCTACGGCGTGGAGGGGAGGAAAGGAAGAGGTAGGGGAGAGTTTTCTCAGTCACGTAACTGTGGGCCTACAGTTGGAGTACAATGTAGTTATTTCCTAACTATAATGAAGATAAGAAAGTATTTATGTATATTGTAATACATTTGTCCATTTTCATGGCATTTCAATTCCAGTTGTTATGTCAGTCTAAACATGCACATTTGAGTCAGAATACAATGAATAGTACGCGTTATTAGTATTGTTAATTAGTACACGTTATTAGCATTGACTTAAGACAACTTTCACACAGAGTCGAACTTTTCGTGGCTCACAAAGATGTTTTGGTGGCCACCCAATTTAAGTATTTTACTCATGGCCCCTCAGAAATAGGCTGTGGCCCCCATTGAGAACCACTGCTCTAGAACATCGTTTTCCAAACTATTGTTTTATTGCAACGAGTCTACTCCTATACAAAATATAAAAACAAAAGAAAATTTTTTAAAAAATTGTTATTGTCTATTTTTTAATTGTTTGTTTTCACTTTGTTTTCGATATTTTTTCAGTTACATTTGAACTGCGTCAGAAAAGAGACTTTTTTAATTGGGATTATTTTGTTGTTTTGAAAAAGTATTTCTTTATTGTTGCTACTCCAAAATACTACTCCATTGACAATCGCTGTTCTAGAATGTTTTTGAGACTTCAGTAGGGCAGTGATGGGGATGAATATAAACGGCGCAATATACGTTGCACAAACTTTCTCATATACGTTTGGTCTCACTGCACTCTTTGCCCCGAAATTAACTCTGTGTGCTTGGCACTTCACTGCCAATTATGTTAACAATGCTTAGCAACAGAACCAAAGAGACTGACACCATCAACCTCTCACATCTATCACCTCTCACTAATAAGCGCGTGCCGTTGACAGAATAATACGGAATTTTAGACTAGGGAATCTCCGGGTTCCCCCTCCCCTCCTCTGACGCCTGCGCTGAACGTCTTGTACAGAGACAATACCACTGGGCGATAAGTATATAGTAATTTTTTGGGACATATGGCTTCGTGTTATTTGTGACATCAGGCTGTACTATTGGATGGATTTTAATCAAAGTCTTAATAACCATTTTTGGGTAAATCGAATTTTGTTTCAAAATATCCATGAATAAAGTTCGGAAATGACTTGTTGCTTTTTAACACTCATATCTACATGGAGACACACACACACAAACACGTATACACACACACACATGGTGGGGCCGTCATACACTTTGCATCGGGGCCCGCATTAGCTGTCGACGCCTCTGGGGCCGAGTACAATGTCCCTTCATGTTCAAATTTTTTTCCTGACCAAATTTGAATATATCGATTTTGGGTCTTCTCCGAGCATCCTGACTGCTGACCGAATTTGGATGTTCGGTTTAATTTAAGGCACTTCCCATTCTTCCTCCTTTTCTCTCTTCCTCTCTCCCATCCTCCTCCCTCTCATTCTCCCTCCCTCTCCCCCTCTCTCCTTCTCTGAAAAATAGATTTCCTATTCTCAGTTTTGCTCTAATAAAGACCATCATCAATATATCTCTCCCTCCCTCTCTCTCTCTCGCCCTCTGCCTCTCTCCTTTTTTCTTCCTCTTTCTCCTCTCTCCTATTAAAGCATTCATAGCACGCTTTCCTTACGTATATAGCATAAGGATTGAGACGAGAATAAAATTTCGAGGTTTAACAACGATACGATCGGCAAGGCAACATATCGTTAAAAAGGTTAAATTTTTCCAATAAATATTATTTAAATGTAGAACTTGAACGATTTCGAATAGAAGAGGAAATGCGATGTCAAGAATAAGAAACATTATTTATTTTTCTATAAAACGTTCCAGGTCCGAAGATCATAGGTCAATTATTTCTAATTTTAATTTACAAAAGAGTAAAAGTCTGTAAGTCGAAAAATCGATTTTTGTGTAATCTTAGGGGAAACATAAATTATCTACTGGAGTCGAACCCGGGTCTTTTTGGAGGATTTTTTTTCGTAAATGGCTTTTACTATAAGAATTAAACATTCCTATCAAATTTCAATGTTTTACCTACTCGGAAAGTTTGTTAAAAATTGCATTACAATCAGTCGTAAATAGTTCATATTAATCGAGCATGACCGGATTTCTTAGCTCATTATTTAAAGAGATTGTTGGAGATTTGTGGCTACATCCAAAATCAGAAAGTAGTCTTTAAATTTTTCTCGCAGTTCCTTCAAATATTTATTATCATTTAACCTATTTGAAATTTTTAGAAATAAATTTATTGAGAAAAAATGAAAAAACACTTGCAACTTCTTCCCACGTTTATGGCTAAGATACGTAGACAATATTTTCGCGATTTTCGATACCTCCAATAATAACATAACAGATTTTGTACAGCAACGATCAATATTCTTCCATCAAATTGACACATGAAGCAGAGAAATAAAATACATTACCATTTCGTGACCTTAAAAAGAGTAAACAACAAAATTAAATTCGGCATTTACCGCAAACCCACACATACAGACACGTACATTCTCTCCGATTCCAATCATCATATTTCACATAAATTAGCACCATTCCACTCAATGGTACATAGACACTTACAAGTTCCTCTTTCTAAAGCTGATTTTCTTACAGAATTTAAATATCAAAAACTGCGCTAAAATCAATGGTTACGACCCTCAGATGATAGAAAATATTTTACATTAACCCTTAACCAGTGACGTGGAATTTTTGTAACACTACCAGTGATGTGAGGTCTTCATCTCAGATTTCCAGAGAGGGTTTACCTGTAAAATTTATTTAATAGCAAAAAAGATGAGCTAAATGATATCAGAATTTGATTTCTTTCTCTAAAATTGTTCGGCAGCCAAGTCTATTAAAACTGCTCAAGTGCATTGGGTGACTTTTTCTGAAATTAGTTAAGTGAGGCCACACAGACCCATTTGTCATATTTATTTCTCTTTTAAACACATACTATGATATCTGCAGCAAAACTGAAGTTGTTAATGGATTGCTCTACGTGATAATGGAAGGTAACATAAATAACAGATTTTTTGGAATGATAATTATTAATATTTTTACATTTATTCATTCGGAGCAGTCTCTCAGACCTCACGTCACTGGTCTAAACATACATTTTCATGCCAAAAAGTTGAGGTTGATTTTTATGCCATAATGTACAGTAAATATTGTCATTACCAACTTTTATATTAACTTCGCTCTTTATATATATAGTTGGCGCTTGCATACTGCAAGCATTTCATCTCACCTTGAAAAAACATTCATTTTTCAGAAAGACATTTCATCATCACAAATATTCTTTTAATTCTAAACATTTCACTACCGCAGCGATTTTCGTTTTTCCCACATGTAAAAATAATAGTTTAAAACAATCCTCAAATGTTGAAATTTTAAAAATTTTACACTATCTTCATTATAGGGTACTATTGCTACATATTTTAGCCAATTTTTAAAGTTGTAGCACTTCTAGAAGTAAATTAATATTTTTTAATTGTTTAAATTTAAATAATTTCTAACGGCCGTTGCAATTCATATATGGTAAAATTGAAATGTTTATTTGTGCAAATACATCAAGATTTTCGTTTTTTCTAGTCGGTTTTGCACAAAATCCAACCTATGAAAAAAATTTCGAATCTCCAGCACATCTGGAAGTGCCTAAACATTAGTATCCTCCTATCATCATTATATATCGACGACTCTTACAGAAGAGGATATAACATATAGGAGGATACTAATGTTTAGGCACTTCCAGATGTGCTGGAGACTCGAAATTTTTTTCATAGATTGGATTTTGTGCAAAGCCGACTAGAAAAAACGAAAATCTTGAAAAAGTGCAACAATGCGGCCGCTAAAAATTCGCGATTGTTCAAACAAATTTTCGAGGATTATGTATTTCCGCATGTGCTACGGAGTTGAAATATTTTTTTTAGTAGAATTCTTAAAAATACGAAATAGGGATTATACAAGTTTTGATATTTTAATTTGTTAGGCAGTTAAAAATTCTTAAATTTTAAACAAATAGATTACTGTTTAGGTACTACGGAATGAGTTAGGAAGCTGGAACTTTCAAAATATTTACAGAGTAGTGAATTTGCATAAATAAACATTTCAATTTTACCATATATGAATTGCGGCGGCCGTTAAAAATTATTTAAATTTAAACAATTAGAAAAATATTATTTTACTTCTAGAAGTGCTACAACTTTAAAATTTGGCTAAAATGTGTAGCATCAGTACCCCATAATGAAGAAAGTATAAAATATTTAAAATTGCAATATTTGGGGATTGTTTTAAACTATTATTTTTACATGTGGGAAAACGAAAATCGCGGTGGAGATGATATATTTAGAATTAAAAGAATATTTGTAATGATGAAATGTCTGTCTGAAAAATGATTGTTTTTTCAAGGTGATATGAAATGCTTGCAGTATGCAAGCACCAACTACTAGTATGTTATATCCTCCTCTGTAAGAGTCGTCGATATATGACTATTAGAAGGTGCTTGCATGCTGCAAGCATTTCATCTCACCTTGAAAAAACATTAATTTTTCAGACAGATATTTCATCATTACAAATATTTTATTAATTCTAAGGATTTCACCTCCGCAGCGATTTTCGTTTTTCACACGTAAAAATAATGGTTTAAAACAATCCCCAAATGTTGCAATTTTAAACATTTTACACTTTATCAATTATGGGGTACTAATGCTACACATTTGAGTCAAATTTTAAAGTTGTTACACTTCTAGAAGTAAAATAATATTTTTCTAATTGTTTAGAATTTAAACATTTTTAACGGGTGCCGCAATACATATATGGAGAGATTGAAACGTTTATCTGTGCAAATTCACTGTTCTGTAAATAATTTGAAAATTGCAGCTTCCTAGCTCATCCCGTAGTACCTAAAAAATTATTAAACTTTAATGTTCAAATGGGGTTAAAACAACCCCTAAAAATTAACAATTTTAAAATTTTCCATTTTTATAGTTGGTTATGAGAAAAGTACTATAATCTTGCAAAATTTGCTTGCTTTCTTGCTTACGGGAATGTGCCCAAACTTAATTTACAAAAATGGCGCAATGCTTTTCTTATGGGAAAAAACGCAACTTTCGGAATTTCTGAAGTCGAACTCATGTCACTTAGGTAAAAAGTCTCATTTTATCTGTAGGTTTCTCCATCATATCTACAAAAACTGAAACTTTGAGCTCTCTAGCTCTTATAGTTTGGGCTGGACATTAGTATCCTCCTATCATTATATATCGACGACTCTTACAGAGGAGGATATAACATAGTAGTAGTTGGTGCTTGCATACTGCAAGAATTTCATATCACCTTGAAAAAACATTCATTTTTCAGACAGACATTACATCATTACAAATAATCTTTTAATTCTAAAGATTTCACCTCCGCAGCGATTTTCGTTTTTCTCACATGTAAAAATAATAGTTTAAAACAATCCCCAAATGTTGCAATTTTAAAATTTTTACACTATCTTCATTATTGAGTACTAATGCTAAACATTTTAAAGTTGTAGCACTTCTAGAAGTAAAATAATATTTTTCTAATTGTTTAAATTTAAATAATTTTTAACGGCCGCCGCAATTTATATATGGTAAAATTGAAATGTTTATTTACGCAAATTCACTACTCTGTAAATAATTTGAAAATTTCAGCTTCCTAGGTTATCCCGTAGTACAAAAACAGTTATCTATTTGTTTAAACTTTAAGAATTTTTAACTGCCAAACAAATTAAAATATCGAAATTTGTATAATCCGTATTTCTTTCTTTTAAGAATTCTACTTTTAAAAAAATTTCAACTCCGTGGCACATACGGAAATATATAAACCTTGAAAATTTGTTTAAACAATAGCGAATTTTTAGCGGCCGCATTGTTGAACTTTTTAAAGATTTTTGCTTTTTCTAGTCGGTTTTGCACAAAATTCTGCCTATGTTCGAATCTCCAGCTTATCTGGATGTGCCTAAACATTAGTATCCTCCTGTTATATGTTATATATTGACGACTCTTACAGAGGAGGAGGATATAACATACTAGTAGTTGGTGCTTGCATACTGCAAGCATTTCATATCTCCTTGAAAAAACATTCATTTTTCAGACAGACATATCATCATTACAAATATTCTTTCAATTGTAAATATTTCACCTCCGCAGCGTTTTCCGTTTTTCACACATGTAAAATTAATAGTTTAAACAATCCCCAAATGTTGCAATTTAAAAATTTTTAACCTTTCTTCATTATAAGGTACTAATGCTACACTTTTTAGCAAAATTTTAAAGTTGTAGCACTTCAAGAAGTAAAATAATATTTTTCTAATTGTTTAAATTTAAATAATTTTTAACGGCCGCCGCAAATCATATATGGCAAAATTGAAATGTTTATTTGTGCAAGTTTACTACTCTGTAAATAATTTGAAAATTTCAGCTTCCTAGCTCATCCCGTAGTACCTAAACAGTTATCCATTTGTTTAAATTTTAAGAATTTTTAACTGCCAAACAAATTAGAATATCAAAATGTGTATAATCCTTATTTCGTTTTTTTAAGAATTCTACTCACAAAAAAAATTTCAACTCCGTAGCACATGCGGAAATACATAAACCATGAAAATTTGTTTAAACAATTGCGAATTTTTAGCGGCCGCATTGTTGCACTTTTTCATGATTTTCGTTTTTTCTAGTCGGTATTGCACAAACACCTACATTTGAAAAAAATTTCGAATCTCCAGCACATCTGGAAGTGCCTAAACATTAGTATCCTCCTGTTATATGTATGTTATATCCTCCTCCTCTGTAAGAGTCGTCGATATATAATGACTAGTAGAAGGTGCTTGCATTCTGCAAGCATATCATCTCACCTTGTAATAACATTCATTTTTCAGACAGATATTTCATCATTACAAATATTGTATTCATTCTAAAGATTTCACCTCTGCAGCGATTTTCGTTTTTCCCACATGTAAGAATAATAGTTTAAAACAATCTCCAAATGTCGCAATTTAAAAATTTTACACTTTCTTCATTATAAGGTTCTAATGCTACACATTTTAGCCAAATTTTAAAGTTGTAGCACTTCTAGAAATAAAATAATATTTTTCTAAATGTTTAAATTTAAATAATTTTTAACGGCCGCCGCAATACATATATGGTAAAATTGAAATGTTTATTTGTGCAAATTTACTATACTGTAAATAATTTGAAAATTTCAGCTTCCTAGCTCATCCCGTAGTACCTTAACAGTTATCCATTTGTTTAAACTTAAAGAATTTTTAACTGCCAAACAAATAAAAATATCAAAATTTGTATAATTCCTATTTCGTTTTTTTAGGATTTCTACTTACAAAAAAATTTCATTTCCGTAACACATGCGGAAATACATAAACCATGAAAATTTGTTTAAACAATTGCGAATTTTTAGCGGCCGCATTGTTGCACTTTTTCAAGATATTCGTTTTTTCTAGTCGGTTTAGCATCAAAATCATACCTTTGAAAAAATTTCGAATCTCCAGCACATCTGGAAGTGCCTAAACATTAGTATCCTCCTGTTATATGTATGTTATATCCTCCTCCTCTGTAAGAGTCGTCGATATATAATGACTAGTAGTTGGTGATTGCATACTGCAAGCATTTCATTTCAACATAAAAAAACATTCATTATTCATCTTTTATCATTACACATATATTTTTAATTCTAAATATTTCACCTCCGCAGCGATTTTCGTTTTTCCCACATGTAAAAATAATATTTTAAAACAATCTCCAAATGTTGCAATTTTAATAATTTTACACTTTCTCCATTATGGGGTACTAATGCTACACATTTAAGCCTAATTTTTAAGTTGTAGCACTTCTAGAAGTAAAATAATATTTTTCTAATTGTTTAAATTTAAATAATTTTTAACGGCCGCCGAAACTCACATGTGGTAAAATTGAAATGTTTATTTGTGCAAATTTACTACTTTGTAAATTATTTGAAAATTTCAGCTTCCTAGCTCATACCGGAGTACCTACACAGTTATCTATTTGTTTAAACTTTAAGAATTTTTAACTGCCAAAGAAATTAAAATATCAAAATTTGTATAATCCCTATTTCGTTTTTTTAAGGAATTCTACTTATTAAAAAAATTTCAACTCCGTGGCACATTTCATTTTTACCATATATTAAATGAGGCGGCCGTTAAAAATTATTTAAGTTTAAACAATTAGAAAAATATTATTTTACTTCTAGAAGTGATACAACTTTAAAATTTGGGTAAAATGTGTAGCATTAGTACCCCATAATGAAGAAAGTGTAAAATTTTTAAAATTGCAACATTTGGAGATTGTTTTAAACTATTATTCTTACATGTGGGAAAAACGAAAATCGCTGCAGAAATGAAATCTTTAGAATGAAAAGACTATTTGTAATGTTGAAATTTCTGTCTGAAAAATGAATGGTCTTTTAATGTGAGATGAAATGCTTGCAGTAGGCAAGCACCAACTACTAGTATGTTATATCCTCCTCTGTAAGGAACGTCTATATATATATATATATATATATATATATATATATATAAAACACGCAAGCTTATCGGGTCTATGCCCTTCTTCAGCGAAAGTATCTGAAAGTGACCATATATATATATATATATATATATATATATGGTCACTTTCAGATACTTTCGCTGAAGAAGGGCATAGACCCGATAAGCTTGCGTGTTTTTTTGTGTTCCTGTATTTTACGTGTTTCTTCGACGCCCCCAGCAGCCTGCCAACTTGGTAAGTGTCCACTGGGCTTCCCTCAACACCTTGCCACCCTCATCACTACCTTTTCTTTTCCTTAAGTTAATAAATATATATATATTTGCGGGGTTCGAACCACCTCACCTCACGACGCATAAGACAAGTATTTTAGTCACCTCGGCCACCAGATCCTTGGTTTGGGGCTACAATAAATGTGTATTTGAATTCTAGTGGGAAGAAAGACAAGCATCGATCATAGCAACAAGATTAAACAAACTATTGTAATTGTTGATGGTGTAAGAGAACTTTATTTTAATGTAATTTGTATTGATACTAGCATTCCTATGTTTTTTGAAGGGTAATTTCTGCAAATAATTGTAGTTTTTTATTTATCATAATTATTATTGATATTAAGTTTTTATTTATCTTAAAAACTTTTTATTTTGACTCATTTAAGATTATTCTAAAAACTGTTTTCCCTATGAGTTTCATTAAAAAATTCTTATTGCTCCTCTTATACATGCATTTTATTATTATTACATTATAATCACATTCGTATTGCAATACTATTAATAATCAATGCGATCTTCTCAGAATAGTTCACATTGAAAATTCATTTAACACTACTTTAGATTACTATATTTATGTAGTTTGTGCCATGAACATAATTTTATTCTTTGGAACTGTTCACTTGGCTCATTTTTTACTTTGGATGAAATCTTTTTAAATTCTAATAAAACCAGTTGTTCTTGCATTTTTCTAAAAGCCCTCACATTTAAGTATCATATTCCTTTTTTTCAGTATTTAACATAGGTAATCCTGTTGTAAAGGATGTTAATTTGAACAAATTTAAATAAAACATTTTAAAGTGTTGTGTTGTAGCTTGGCAATTCTTCAGCTAACTATACTTATACAGTGGTTTTATATGGATGGCTGATGTGATGTTAGGAAAAGAACAATTCATATTTTTGTCTTTAAAGTTAGGTGACTAAAATATGAAATATTCAAGTTTCACTCCTACTAGTATCTAAAGCTGAATTACTCTGAACTAGCAATATATTTTCGTTAATTTAAAGCAATATGAATGGATAAGTCAGTACTTTCATTAATGAAACAAAAGATACTTTCAAATTTCTTACTACATATATACCAAACATTCTTACGTTTGTCACCGAGTTCTCTACTTCTACCATTCTCACAACTGTAAAAAGATTAAAGTTTAAATAGAGAGACCCCCCACATCACTCAAGAGCTGGTCGACACTTTTGCAATTTTTTACGCCCATGCAAGCAAAAAGGTTATCATAATTATATTATAAAGTTTATTCATATTAAAGTATTAACTATATAAAAGTTGGTTATAAAAATTCATTTTTATATCTTCACTTGTTTTAATTATTTCATTCATTGTCATCACCTAAAAGTATTAATTCACTTAGCATTATATTAAATATTTATTGTAGCTAAATATTTACAATAAAAAAATTTAACAATTATATAGTGAAGGAATTTGGTAGGAATAGATATCTTGAAACACATATCAATATTCCTCCTCTCATTTAGCAGGATCAACTTCAAACTTCTCGCCATTGATGAAAAGTACCTAAAATACAAAAAGAATACTATTAAGGAAACATTTAAAGCATAAATGAAAAGAAGCCTTTCATTTCCAAACTATTTAGTTCCTAAAAACTGTATTTAGACTATCCTGACTCAATATTTTCCATTTACTTTTCTATTTCAGAACCCAAATCATTTCACTCATGTGCATGTAATGATCATGCAATCACTTCAAACATATTATGTGAAAGATCTCTTTAAACCTTTTACTCCCAACTGATTTTTCAAGTATTCTCCCCTGATTCCAACATAAAAGATGACACATAGGTAGTACAAAGATTTTGTAAAAGAAGTTCATGAAAAACGTCTAAATTTAAATATGTCAATTCTTGCTTTATATTGTTTGGTGCTAAGGCAATCCTCAAACAAATGCACAGATGTTGAAAAAGAGGGACTCTAACTGCCATAAAAATTAAGAATAATACTCACGTACATTCACTCTAGACATGCGTAGGTTTATGGGATGTTACTCCTCTCCAGGGTTAAAATGTCAACCTTATGAAATAATGTCCATACCACTAAACTTAATAATTATAATAACATTGACTCCTAAAGAGTAAATTATGTCATTTCAACTTGACTTGCAATTCCGAAATTTCGATGTTGATATTTTAGGGTAACATGGGTTGAATAATCTATCTGAAGCCGAGTTTGATGATGCAATTACCGAAAAAAAAATATTTAAGTGACTTCTAAAAATGATTTTTAGTACTTTTTACTTTCTCACATACGTAGTAAATTGAGAAAGTATTGTTATCGTGAAAAAATTTGACTGAGACTTTTATGGAAATACGTTTTAGGTGTCCCTGAGTCCATAAAAGTGGTTTTCGCCATGCCATGTCTGTCAGTCTGTTTGCCGATCTAGGGCCCAAACGCACGCATGAAATCGAATGATATTTCATATTTGTGATTAAAATCATACCAATTGTAGAACCTGATGTCACAAATAATACTACTTAAGCCATATATCTCTTGAACACTCTATATGCTGTCCAGTGACATTACAATGTATGCTAAGCTACCTTACCTAAGCCTTATGACATCATGCCTCCGCCGCGATCCATTCAAACTCTTACTACAGCCTTACGGTTAAACTAAATAGAATGATATCTCATATTTATGGATAATATCATTCATAAAAGACATTCTGATGAGATAAATGATATTGTGCAACAATTAAGGGTACTTGATTCTTGGATATTTTGAAACAAAATTCGATATACTCAAAAATGGTTCTAAGGATTTTGTTTAAAATGCATCCAAACCTACAGCCTGATGTCACAAATAATACTAAGCCATATGTCCCAAAAAGTTACTATATATCATCCAGTGACATTATTTCTGTACAAGACGCTCAGCATATGCATCCGAGGGGAGAGTTAATTTCGGGGCAAAAAGTGTAGTGAGATCAAACGTATATATGTATATGAGAAAGTTTGCGCAATGTATATTGCGCTGTTTATATAACATATGTAATCATGAAAAATTGGCATCCATTGCCATTATATTACAAGGAGACAACTTGAAAACCTATTTTGGAGTCTAGTTCCTAAATCTTGTAGAAAGGTTCAATTTTGAGTCGTTGCACATTCTCAAGTTATTTAATTTTTTATGAGTAACTTTCACTAATTTAGCGGAATCACGCTAACTCAACCATTTTTCACAGAAAAAGAGCGAATTTTATGGAAATAAACGCAATACAACTCGGTTACATGGAAGCGTGCTTACAGCTTTCAGAAAGCACAAATGAACAACTCCAACAGCTATTTAGTGACACATTTCCATTGCAAGATTGTGTTCTATGCTTTTATATAGAGTAATAAAAGTCTATTCTTTTAGGATAGCATAACGTAAAAGGAACCCAAAAAAATGCAGTTACGGTAAAATTTGATTTGAGCATGTCGCAAATTACAAGACAATCTAACAGAATGCTCTTGTATTTAATGAAAAAAATATGCAGTTATTCTTTATTTCTCTTACATACCTTTTTTATGAGAGTGAACTGTCTGGCACGTCTATTTACATAGAATATTTGCGTGATTTAGGTTTACTACTGATAGCTGGCTAAAAATTATTAAAATACCTGATAAATATCATGCTTATTATATTATTCCAGGCATTTTTGAAAAATACCTTGGTTAAAAATCGAGGAAATAAAATGCACGGCATATTGCGTCTACCAAAAAACCGCGTTCTCATGCCAGGTGTGCAATATTGAGTACCCTACCCTCGGCAGATGAATGGGCAAATCTCATGTAATGCCTGCATTCCCTTTTTTTAAGGGAAACTTTAGGAGAAAAAAGTGCGGGTATTACACGAGTAAATATGGTACTTATGCAAATTTTACACTAACATGCTCTAGCTCACATTTAACTACTTTTATGTATATAAATATATTTCTGATATTCTTATTAATGTAAAACAGGAAAAACTGTACTCTCGGGAGCATACCAGCACTTCCACTTACAATCATGCTCACGATGGTCCAAAGGCTGCATACTCCACACAACGTGATGGGTCGGTAGGAAAATACTGTTGGCAACGTGTCATTAGTCTTTTCAAGGCCTGGATATATTTCCTCTGAGTCTCATCATTCATAACATGAGCCACATTTTTGGAGAAAATTTTTTCACGGCCTGTACGTGCATGAATACCCACCATAGTCACACCAATGGGCCAGGGAGCATTTCCAATAGCCATCTGAAGATAAGCGTCATTTGCCTACAAGAGAAAAGCTAAGTTTCACTCACTATCAAATATAATCCCAATACCAAACATTTTATTTTTCAAACAAAATCTTCCTTTGGAGATAATAGCCATTTTTCTCACTTCAAACCAGTGATGCAGCATACCAATAGCAAACTGGTGCAATGACCAGAGGCCCCCAGCCAAGGGGAATCATATACAAAGAAAAATTTCATCAAAAATTGTTTGTATTTTGTCATATTAATTTGTTTAACTAATTATTTTCTGTAAATTATTATTAACCATTCCAACTCATAGTTTGGGGTATCCCCAAGATTTTCCTTTTATCAGGAGAGATCAACATGTAATTGTTTCCAATTCATTTCTTACATATGTTTGCTATTTAAGTCGAGCCATTTTTTCACTCAAAAATTTTATATTCAGTAAAGTGATCATGACAAAATAATAATTGTTAACCTTCCGATTAATTTTATATTGAGAGATGTCAAACTGTCTGTTTGATATATATATATCAAACAGACAGTTTGACATCTCTCAATATTATATATATATATATATATATATATATATATATATATATATATATATATATATATATATATATATATATATATATATATATATATATATATATATATATATATATATACATATATACATATATATATATATCATTTATTTATGACAATGAGCCTATTATCATAGCATCGGATCCAGAGGATGAATTTGACAATTTCTACAAGTCTGATGCAGAAGCCAGGGGATTTCATGATTTTTAAACTGCAATATAGAAAAATGCCATTCTTGAATGTTTTTAAAATTTCCTTGGATCATTTTTGTAATTTTCTATAGGTTGTATATTGTTATTTTCTGAAAAATTATCTCATGTACTAACATGAAAATTTAATTCTTACTTAGATATTTGTTGTTTTAAATTATCATTTTAAATCTTATAAATTACATCTGCTAAATATATGGTAATTATTTGGACAGTTGATTCAAAATGGCAGTCATCTACATCGAGAAATACGCTGAAGTTTATGGTTCACATCTAATAACCAGTGTTTAAGGTGACCCCAAGATTTTACAGGATATTTTTAAGCTCGAAGGTCGACCGGCATATACGGTAACATAACAAAACAAAATAATGAAATAATATTCATGTATTGCATATATTGTAAGAAAAAAAGACAATAACATGCACTTAGTATCTGGGAAAGTCCATTGATCCACCTCTCAATTAGACTTTCTCGGCAATTAGTTTTGTTTACAGAATTTTGTTTCTATCAGCAATATATCAATTTGGTTTCCTCTATTGGTAAGTTAAATCAGAGATTCTTTAACTGAAACTTTAATGTTAAATTTTGTTTTAAATAATGATGATTTACACTTTTAATGTTTTTATCCAAATCCAAGATGACCTCGAATCTAAGACACCCCCTCCCCACTTTTAGCACTGTCAAAACAGAAAAGATTTTATGACCTAATTTCTCACTGCATGCATTTGGTGTACATTTTGAACACATGTACTCAGTTTAGGTATACTAGTTCATTCATTAATTTAAATGGTTTGTTTCAAATGTTTGTTTAAAAAAAGAATTTTTAAATGTAATTTAAAATTAAGACAATATTTAATTGAATTCACCGCAAGTTTGCAATGAAAATTTTCAGTAGATACAATTATTTTATCATGTGTTACATTTGTTTAAAAAACATCGATTAAATGTGTAATCATACTTCCTACAGTTCTATGACAACTCGTCGCAATGTTTAAGCTTAGACCCACAATCATGATCCATATTATTATTGCATATGATTTTGTTCAGTGCATCTGCTGTTCTTTCAGTTGTTACATCCAGAAACCCCAGAAATCCTTCTTGAACTTTTCCACCTGGAATTACATACCTCACTACAGTAGATAATTCATTTATATTTTGGATGTTAGTAGTTCCATCTAAAATAAGGGCAATAAAAGGCATTTCCCTTATTTCTTGCTTAATGTTTCGCAGTGCGACTTGGGCAACACAAGAAATTAAATCTACATCTACATGTTACCCTGCAATTCACCTAATTGGTGGGTGCCAGGGGGTGCAATCCACCAAAACCTACCTAAAGATTGTCTATCGCAGGTTAAGATTTACTATTGTGATCTTGTATTGTCCTCGGAAAGAAAGAGCCTAGATAATGCTCCGTCCCACAATCGATCTCACGTATCTTATCTTCACGGTCGTTTCTACCTATATACATTAGTGCTTTAATTATTCCTACAAACTCCTCTTTTAGACATTCCGGCCTATATTTCTCCAGAAGCCTCAACCTTGAGTTCAATCTACGGTCCTCCAGTGATACCCAGTTCAAATCACTCAATAATGAAGTGACGTTTTACTTAAGTTTATACTTTTGTTTTATGAATCTGGCTGCTCTGCGATGTACTCTTTCTGATGAATTATATGTCCCTTCTCATACGGATCCCATATGCATGAGGTGTATTCCACTTGTGGTCTATCCAGTGATAAGTAACATGTTTCGCGTACTTTTTCTGTAGTGTTCCATACTATTCTACCTATGAAAGCCAGTTTCTTGTTGGCCGCACCTATAACTCGACGAATGTGCATGTCCCACGAAAGATCTCGACAAATGGTTACTCCTAAATATTTTACATACTTGGCTGCTTGAATATTTATTCCATCTATTTTATACTCGAAACCTACTTCTATGTTCTTACTTTTCCAGAATATATCTGCAGCACATTTAGTGTAATTAATTTTGATTTGCCATTCTTTGCACCACGTTAAAATGGCTCTTAAGTTTTCCTGAAGCGACTGATGTTCCTCCTGGTTTTTTATTTCTTTATATAGAACGGTATCACCAGCAAAAAGTCTAATTTTACTACGAACTACCGAGCAGATACCATTCACATAGATTAAGAAAAGTAGAGAACCCAATACGCTTGCCTGAGGAACACCCGATGCAACTTTAATGGGGGACGAGTATTTCCCATCGATGACAACTATCTGTTCTCTATTTGAGAGGAAATCTCTCACCCAACTGACAACTTCCGGATTAATACCATATTGTCCTAATTTCGCAGTTAATTTCTTATGAGATACTTTATCAAATGTCTTTCTGAAGTCAATGAATATGGCATCAACCTGAGTATTTTTCTCTCCGCATTACAACAAATCATCCACGAACAAGCCAAGCTGCATTTCACATGATCTACCTCTCCGGAATCCGTGCTGGCATTCACTATGCAATGAGTGACTATCTAAATAGCGCATTACAGAACTAAAGATTATGTGCTCAAGCATCTTGCACAATAATGAAGTTAGGGAAATTGGCCTATAATTTTTGGGGTTCTCTTTGTCACCGCCCTTACGAATGGGTGTAACGTGTGCCATCTTCCAATCTTTAGGAGCTACACCTTCGGTAATGGATTTCTCGAATATAACTTTTAAATATGGCGCGATTTCATAAGCTAACTCTTACAATACTCGTGCGGGTATTTCCTCCGGCCCCAGAACCTTCCTGCAAATGCTGCGACAGTTAACCGTGATGATTTTTAGTTTATCACTATTAGTACATAACAATGCCGAAATCATTCTGTATTGCACTGGAAGTGTCACGAAACACTGTGGAATGGTCCAAATGGTTTCGCAAAGTTTCATCATATTTAGCAACAAATTCGACCAAGTCCACATAATTACCTTTATTTACAGAGTCACTGGATTTGTCATGACCACGAAAGTCAAGTTCATGCTTTCCCAAAAAATAAACAATATCAATAAGTCTTTTTAACATTTCCCAATTTTTCTTTACTGCTTTGTTATGCTGGTGATGAGTAATTTCCTACTGCTTATCTAAAACATGTTCTATTGAAGTTCTTCCAAATGTTTTTTCTTGAAGAATTGACTATAAATATTCTTTACTTATCGAATATCTCTTTATTACCTTATGAAGATTATTTAAATCATAAAATCCTGTTTTAATCCAAACTGCTTTCGTTCAAAAAAAGTAAGCACGGCCAACAATTTTGCTTTGCTCTCACATCCAGTCAACCATTCAACACTGTTATATATACCTACATTAAAATGTCTTGTGCATGATTTAATTTTTATATTTAAATTTAGGTCAGGTTTAGGTCTACCTGTTTGGATAATTTCACTCTTTGCCTGACAATTGTTCAATGAAAAACTTTTCATTAATAAATTACTCACTGCACAACATAAAATCTCACCAGAGCTGCTTGAAAGCACAACAGAAGCATTTGAGGCACTCGCTTCACTCGTGTTTGCAATTTTAAAATTGCTTCCACTACATACTTTATTATGCGGAGAAAAACCACAAAATTCCTCCTATCTTAGTCAAAATTTTTGGAAACAATATCTGTTAATGCACTACTATAACACAAACATGAAGCATAAAGGTTCATGTGAAAAGTCAGAATTGCAACTTATTGAAACTAAAATAACTGGACTGGCAAATGGCTCACGACGTGTACACAATAATATTGTTGCTTCCTAGTATTGCTATTTTTGGCCATTGCATGGGGCCAGCTGTCAAGCTTGATTTTTAAAATTATGTCGCACAGTCGCATGGTTTTACAGTAGGTGTAATTCTAAAATTGCAATTGTGAATTAATTATTTTCATTGTTATTACTATTATTATTATTTAAATTTCAAATTTGGAAGCAATGCTTCCCTTGCTTCCATGGAGGATTCTTCCCTATCGTGTAGGCAGAAGGTAAACATTGGTAATGAGAAGTTCTTCGGCGCAGGCAAAAACCATTACAACACATCATCTATATGCACCATCCATTACTAGCCTTGAATTCTTGCAATGGGATATTTAGTGATCATGCTAATTCATAAACTTTCAGTTTGGTGAGAAGGCTTTTGCGGCATTCTGCTGTAGGCTGCATGGCTTTTGGTTTCACCACTTTGTTCTGCTGTTGTAGACAATGTTTTGCCAGAGTTGTAGTCGGTGTCTTCAGGTCAGATGACTTGTTGATGCTTGGGAGTGCGTGGTATTTATATTGTCTCTGCCTAACCTTGGAGGGCTCTGATTGGTTGGAAAATTGGGTGTGCTCTGTTAGGTTGAGGCATTACTCAGCGGATGTAAGACCCTTTTCCAAGTATTCAAGAGAGTGTAGCCATCCTCGCTGTTGAAATTGGCCGGATTTTTGGCTATCGCTATGGCTTCTTAAATTAACCGCAGCAAGTATTGATGACTTTTGCACTTCCATCCTGAATGTGTGCAGACCAGGCATGCTCTGCGATGACAGAGTCTGACCTGCTTGTTCTTCAGTGCTCCCTGGTGTTCCTTGAGCCGGCAGCCTTCCTAAGCTTTCAGTTTAATGATTTCCTGCCACACTGGTTTTCTGTCCATTCTTTGAGTATGCACAAATTTTACAGTTTCTTCCAGTGATGGCAAATGAAAAAGAAATCATTACGTTATGTTTTTCATTACGGCCAAAAAAATAATATTGTTTTATGTTACACTCAAATTTTAATTTTGCTTTTTAATTACGTTAAATGTTATAACAAAAAATGTTAGTACAAATTAATGAAATTGAGTTATAGGTGTGCCACATTGAGAATGACCTTTTGGGTGTACTATGGGCGTGGCTTAAGCTTTAGCGGGAATCTGTTAAGGTCCACCGCCCCACTTGTCAACTTCCCCTCACTTGCCATCCTGATTATGGTGATGTTGTCGTGAAATTAAGACGTTTAATCATAGTAAATTTTATGCTGAAACATTATGTGTATTATAATTTTCTAAATATTCGGTAACATTATTAAAATAGAGAGAAACTAAAAATGTGGACTCTGTAAGTTTTTTATCAATCCTTAAACATACATCGTCATATCTCGGCTTCTACTTATCCAATAAGGGCAATTTCTTTTGTAATGCCTCTTAAAAGACTGTTTATGACGCCTTGATAAAATTTAATAATCTTGTTCTTTTTCCAAAAGTTTTTCTAGGGACATGAAACTTTTTCCCCCAATTGATTTTGAGGAATCATTGAGTGAACGAAATGTGCAGAAATGTTGAAATTTATTTTTGGAAAAGATTCCAATCCATTTGTAGTTCTCATGATGTGGACATTTAAACAAAAGCGCTGTACGGCGCTGAGAAACAGACCGGTGTGCTGTGGGAGTTGGCAGGGGAAAGGGATGCTGCGTAGTGGAGACAGTCAACTGTAAATATTGAGAACTGACAACATAGCTATGTAAAGGTTGGGTTAGTGGTGGGGTGGGGGTAGTCAAGGTGACGGGGGAGAACTTCCCCTCCGTGCATGGTGGCAATCAATGCAGCACAACTATAATTGCTCTTTCATCTAGGCACAGTAGATGCCACTTAATGTGATCACCTTTGGAAATTGTACATTGATTCTATTAAGCGGCGATTCTATCAACCAAAAATCAAAGGAATAGTACAGGGTTGAAAAATTATAATAGTATACACTATATATGATGCACTTTATTACATACTAGTGTTATCACTCGATGGTTGAGAAAAAGTAAAACATGTTCATGCCTTTTATTTACAGCTCGAAAATGTATCTCACCAAAACATTGATGTTAGTGAAAGTTTCATCGAAATCGGTCAATTCATTGCCAAGATACATAAAAAAAACGAAATTTGGACGGCCCTTACTTTATGTCCTTTCGACCCTGTGGATCAATTTTGTCCATTTTCAGCTCGAAAATGTGTCTCATCATAACATTGATATTGAAGGAGCATTCATCAAAATCGATCATTTAGTTGCTAAGATATCTTCAAAAAACCGAAATTAGGATTGACCGTTGCATGGGGACCCCTCGAACCTGTGAAATTTGGACCGGCCATTACACATTACGACCCTTTGATCCTGTGGACCAATTTTCAACTTGAATATGTCTTATCAAAACATTGATATTGGTGGAGAATTCATCAAAATTAGTTAATTGGTTGCTGAGATATCCTTTTAAAAAACGAAATTTGGACTGACCTTTCCATGGGAACCCCTTGGGCTCCAGTTGGCCAATTTCAATTATTTTTGGCACTGAAATTAAATGCAACTTTTCTTTTACACTCAAACTGGTTCTTTTCTTGCTCACTGACTTTTCTTTAAAAACAGTAAAAATGTAGAAACAGTTAAAAATCAAGCACTGATTAACGAAAACTGACACCAACAGATTCAAGTGAGATACTAACTGAATAAAGAAGAACGAGGCAGACTGCAAATAAAAAGTTGAGATTGGGGGCAGGGCTGCAACAAGGGTGTTTTGCGCATGGGTACGAAGTCGGAAACGATTTTCCAAGCTGATTTTAAACATTTGGGATTCCCAAGACTCTATAAGAGGAAGAATGCAGAAGAAGTAGAAGAACTATAGAAAGAATAGTTTTATGATACCATGTGCAAAAATCCGCCGCAGCAAAGCTTCATTCCTCCGGCAAAAGGTAAAGGTCGATGGCACTGTATCACAGAAATGCCGACTCAGCTGGAGACCCTTCCTAGGGTAAGGAGAGCAATTAGCAGAGTAATGCCCCCAATCTGCTGCCATCTCCTACAGTGAAACCATTTACGATCGCCTCAAAAACCTTTCCTACCAACAGCAAGACAATGCGACCGCGTATCCCAAAGGTTCGGAGGCTAATTTTGTTCGGAAGATTTCCTGTCTTTCTGGTTTTCCAACTTTCTTTTCTTGCTTTAACATACAGGCTCTAGAAGAAAAGCAATGACACTTTCATACCCAGAAGATACGACTCGCATTCCATTAATATATAAACGAATCACATGTTAGATGAACTGTTTAAAAGATATTACCTACTCCCAACATTTTGATTCTTAAAACTGAAAATCTGATTCCTATAAGCAGTGAAAATATAGTGCATTTTGATGATTTGAATCCATTCTCTGAAATTTGATTCTATAAAACAGCTGATTCTAATAATCAGTGATCACATTAAGCGGCGCCTAGTATATAAATATTTTTTTCTTTATATTTGCAACCTACTTCAGAATTCATACAAATACTAACCGAATGAAATTGCTAATCAGTTGTTTAAAAAATAAGATATTTCTTACTGAAGAAACTTATATTCTCTGCAAAATTAATGACAACAGAACATTTTTTTACAAGTCCTTTTAGGCAGTAATATTCGGCACAAACTGAGATGACATGAGTAAACCCCCATACCCAGTTTACCACACGAACGGCCTAGCTAAAACATCAAGCATCAAAATAAATGGAAATAATTATAATTTTAGGGTTGCATTGTCAATTGTGCACATCCAACTACATACATGCCAAATTTCGGCTTCCCGTCCTGTCTGCAGAATGATGTCTCCATTTGGATAACTCAACATCTCCTTAACAATGCACTTCACAAAAAAAATTTCAAACAATTGTAGAATGTACAACTTTTACTAATATGACAATCATAAACATGTTATTTCATCGCAACAAAAATTAAAAAAATTGATAAATTACAAAAAATAATCTCCTACTTCCATTGGACTTCTTACAGCCAAAAACTAATCTTCTTTTGACAATTTAATAAAAATTCTGAATATAAAATTTTCAGTCAATCGTATAATATTTCCAGTATAAATACTGACTTATTGATTTTGGTGTATTTAAAAATTAAAAATAATATAATAACAGGATTCTACAGGACATTTTGATGCTAGAAACATGACATTGAAAATAAATAGGTTGAAGCCACGATCTATGTTATCAAAATATGCATCAAATAATAACACCAAACTGAGGGATGGGAAATTTTTATTACCTTAGGAAAAAACCTAAAATTTATATGTTCTCATTTTTCATTTGTTTATGTTTATATTTTATTATTATTTATTATTATTAATATTTTATTGTTTATGTTTATATAGTAATGGTGATGTAGTGGTTAGCATGTCGGCTTCCCATTACAAAATTACGGGGTTCAAACCCCACGAATGGAGGTTTTATTTTAAAAAAAACTATCATCCGTGCCTGGCAGTAGGCAGCAGTACTGTCAGTATGGTATAGAGCCGAAAACAAATGATGTTGGTTGGGTCTATATCCAATACAGTTGTAGGCGTGATCAGGACGATTTGAATGGCTACAGTACTGTGATGTGGAAAGCAAGAGGGAAACTACCACATTACAATCCCTAGTAATGATTATATGGTTGGACAATATGAATTCTCTCGAGGTAAAACAATCCAGAGGTAAAATAGTTCCCCAATCGGATCTTCGGGCGGGGACTGCCTTGAGGAAAACATTTGTTGAAAGTAATTTACAAATAGACACTTGGAACGTAAGAACTATGAGAAAGGCAGGAAAGCTAGAGAACTTGAAAGAAGAAATGAGAAGAAATAGAGTTGACATTATAGGACTAAGCGAAACTAGATGGGAAGGAGAAGGACAGTTCGACTCGGAAGAGTTCACGGTAGTTTACTCTGGAGGAAATATTGGGGAAAGGGGAGTAGCTCTGGTACTTAGGAAAGATATGATGAAAAGCGTGACAAAGATAATAGCAACGAACGATAGACTGATGGCAATAAAGCTAAAAGCAATCCCAGTAGACATGCTGATAATCCAGGTATATATGCCGTCAGCTCATGAAGATGAAGAAATTGAGAAGATTTATGAGCAAATTAATGACATTTACGATGAAGATAGAAGAGGAAAGGTAAACTGCATAATAATGGGAGATTGGAACAGCATAGTTGGAGAAGGACAGGAAGAAAATGTTGTCGGGTAATACGGACGTGGTAAGAGAAAGCAAAAAGGGAAAAAACTGGTAGAATTCTTGTAGTGACTAATACATGGTTCAAAAACCATAAACGAAGGTTATACACAGGGAAAAGCCCAGGAGATAGAATGAGATGCCAAATAGATTACATCCTAGTAAAACAAAGATTCATGAACAGCATAAAGACCGCCAAAGAATTACCAGGAGCAGTCATTTATTCAGATCACAACCTTTTAATAGTTGATGTAAGTACAAAGCTCAAACAAATAAGAAAAACTAGAAGAGAAAGACAGACTTGGGACCTAGAAAAACTGAAAGAATGGCAGGATGTAGTCAGCATGAAGTTGGAAGACTGCCTAAGAAATTTGGAAAACAAACCAAATACCGTGGATATAGAATGGAAAGAAATTAAAACCAGTATCAAGGATAACTTGGATAAAGATTGGAAAAACGAGAAGAAAATCAGAAAACCATGGATCACTAAGAAAATGCTGGAGAAAATGGATGAGAAACAAAAATGGAAAAATGTTAACAGTGAAGAAAGTAGAGCAAATTATAGACATATAAACAATGAGTAGAGAAGGATAACAGATAAAGCTAGAGAAAATTGGATAAAAGAAAAATGTGATGAAATACAACAAATGGAGAAGTTAGGACGGTACGATATGATGTATGCTAAGGCACTGGAATTAGAAAATAAGAAGTCTAATGGAATTCGTGGTAAAGAAATTATGAATACAGATGGGGAGATACTCTCAGAAACAAAGGATGTAGCACAGGTATGGGAAGAATGCATTAAGGAACTATACAGCAAGCAGGCAGGATAGGCAAAAATAGAACTGGAAGATGAGGAAAACATTGAAGAAGACAACTTAGGACCAAGAATTATGAAAAGCGAAGTAGAAAAAGCGATAGTGGAACTAAAGAAAGGGAAAGCCACAGGCAGCGATGGAATACCGACTGAGGTACTTAAAGTCATGGGATCAGAAGAACTAAATGCAATCACGAAATTAATTAATAAGATTTACGACACAGGAGAGTGGCCTCAAGATTTCCTAGAAGTAACAATGATCCCTCTAAAGAAGAAGCCAAAGGCAATGCAGTGTAAAGAATACAGAATGATAATCCTTCTGTCATACACATCGAAGATCATCACGAGGATTCTTAATAAAAGACTGGAGAAAAAGGCAGAAGAAATGCTAGGGGAAGATCAATTCGGTTTCAGAAAAGAACGAGGAACTAGAGATGCTACAGGGATAGTTAGAATCATATCAGAAAGGGCAATAGAGTACAGTCAAGATATCTGCATATGTTTCGTAGACTGGCAGAAGGCCTTTGATAGAATAAATTGGGTAATTTTGATGAAGGTATTAAAGGATATAGGTGTAAACTGGAAAGACAGGAGACTGATCAGGAATCTATATGTGAATCAAGTTGTAAAGGTCAGGTTGGAGAATGCAGACACCTGCGGAGTAAATATCGGTAGAGGAGTAAGACAGGGCTGCTGCCTATTGCCGACCCTATTCAATATACAGTAAAACCTCTACCTTACGAACCCCTTTATAGCGAAGACCTCAGAATAACGAACAATTGACGGGGTCCCGCCAAACTTGTATACAAAATCCCTAATTATAACCTCTTTACTACGAACTTCCGTACTACGAAAACTTCCGAACAACGAAGGAAAAAAGTGGTCCCTTCCGTTTTTATTTACCTCTTTAGAACGAAATTTTGCTCGCTAAACATTTTTTTCAGTTACATAAATACGGAAAACTATTGAAAACAGTCGCCAACGCGCCAATTAGCGTTAAGCTTACAACAAGCCAATCATAGCACGTTTTCTAGCATGATGACGTATTTCCTGTGTTTCCGGCATTCTCGCGCCATTGACCGGTGTGTCCTAGGTGAGAGAAGGTGTAAAAGTGCGACAAGTTATTGAGTGAGAAGAAGTGCGTTAAATATCAATTCCTTTTGATATTTAGTGCTTAAGGGTGGTTCACAACGATGGCGGGAAATGCAACCCTCCTTAATGGAACCTCTTGCAGGCAATGCAACGGCTTTGCATTTCATGGAAAGCCGTCTCACCGTCAAACGTAAAAAACTGCTATGCAAGGGCGGGATTTTTTTGTGATTCCATTGCAAGAGAGGAGTGTGTGGAACCTGAGGGAGAAGGGTGGGAGGAATTAAGGGCAGGTTTAAATTTAAACTCGGCGTCTTTTCAAGATTTTGCCCATGTAGACGACAATTTGTTGACCTGCTCTGTGGAAAGTGAGGATCCCGAAGGGGTAGAAGTGTCCAATATGGAGGAAGACGGAGAATTGGAGTTGGTGCGGCCGAAGTCGAGCGACGTATGTGCAGCACTGGATGTAGTGGAAAGATATTTACTCTCCTCCGAGAGTTGTATTGCTGCAACTATGCACACTTTCAGGGAAGTGGAGACTGCCGTTTCCCGAGAATTTACGAAGAATTCAAAACAAAAAAATAGACTCGTTTTTTTAAAAATGTTGATTTATTAATAAATCTTTTAGAAAAAGTGTTGTATTTGAAATCATTCCCGATTAAATTAATCCCCTAATCCTTTTAGAGAGAATTTCAACAAAAGATTGCAGCAATGAGGTATGTATTGTGGTGAGGTGGTTCCTATGCACTTTTTTGTGATAGATAATTTATTCGTCAGAGACGGAGCTGGAGTGTTGTTAAGAATGTTAGTGAAAAATATTGGAGTCTTGATTTCGAGTGCCAACGACAGTTAGTGCTTTCTTATGGGGAAAATGCTTTCTTTCATTTCGTTTTGAAATATTTGCAACCCGCTCCGTGGTGGTCAAATAGTAGTTTATTAATTGGCGTTGCTGTCAATATTTTTTATAAACTTAGCGACTCAACAGATGCTTTAGGATAGGCTCAGCGAGTATCACGCATTGCAACCTCGAAAAAAGTCGCATAATAAAAAATTGCAGAGGATGTTTTCGTGCAGAACCTGCCAATCAATGCTAGAAAAAATAACATTGCATTTCCGAGTTATTTGGTGCATGCCACTGTCAAACATTGCAAAATGAGATGAATGAAAGTGGCCCTTTTTCCCATAAGAAAGCATTGTGTCGTCGGAGCTTCAAATCAATATGGCCGATTATTAAACATTGAGGGCGCGTTTTGAATATCGTCCACTTATGTGATACTTTTTCCTGAAAAGATGTAATGGGCATAATTTAGTAGAGTTACTCCGTTTCTGAGCATATGCCTTCATTTGGATAGCCCCGTTGCTCCCGTATAATCTAACAGGCAATGTGCCCCTGAAGTTATGCAACGCCCAATAACCTCCGATCAACGAATTTCTGAATAACGAATAGACGAAAAATTGGGTCCCTTGATATTCGTTAATGAGAGGTTTTACTGTATATGGAGAAAGTCTAATGCAAGCGTTAGAAGGCACCGGAGATTTCAAAATTTGAGTAAGGATTATAAGAATAGTAAAATACATGGATGATCAAGTACTTCTAGCAAGAAAGGAAGAAGAACTCCAGAAAATGGTAAATAGACTAGTAATAACAGGTAGAGAATATGGTATGGAAATAAATTCAGAAAAATCCAAGGTCATTCGAATATCGAGCAAAGAAAAGAATCTGAACATAAGTATTGGAGGAAAGCCTTTAGAACAAGTTTCAGACTATAAATACCTTGGAAGCATCATAACAATAGAAGCAAAATGTACGGATGAGATCAGAACTAGAATAGGAAAAGCAAAAGCAGCTTTCAGAAGAAAGAAACAACTACTTACAGGGAATATAAGGGAAGATATCTGCAAGAAGTTGATAAAATGCTATGTATGGAGTATAGCATTGTATGGGGCAGAAACATGGACGCTAAGGAAAAATGACATCAAATACTTGGAAAGCTTTGAAATGTGGACTTGGAGGAGAATGCTGAAGATAACATGGACAGATAGGATGAAAAATGATGAAGTGCTACGAAGAGTAGAAGAGAAGCAAATGATTATACAGACTATCAGAAAGAGGAAGACAAACTGGGTTGGACATTACCTGAGGAGAGAGAGAGTATGATTAAAGATGTGTTAGAAGGAAAACTAGATGGAAAAAGGGAAAGAGGTAGGAAAAGGTTTCAGCTGATAGACGATTTGAAAGGGAAAGAGAGTTATCAAGATATAAAGAGGACAGCGGAAAATAGGAGTATATGGAGAACCAGATTTAACCATGAATAATCACGGACCTGTCTACGGACAGACTACCTATGATGATACGTTTAATGGAATTAAATACTAATTTAAAGTATCAATTTTTTTAAAACTGATATTGTTTACAATCTCATTTTAAGGACTAATATTATAATAAATTTTTACTTAAAAATATTAATGAAAATGAAGTGATTAACTGTTTGGTGGATTGACACAGTCTAACAAAAAAACAATGAAGTATTAAATAAATGAGGACTACTGGTTTGTATCTAAATAGTACATCTCGCTAGAGGAGGTATATAAATCATCTTATGATGTTATAAAGTCTTTTAAAACAAACCTATTGAGTAGATGCCTACTAATAAATCGAGAGAGTGCATTTTTTGATCGTCTAAAACCGAAACCATGTACACCAAGTCCGTGTAAATTGAGGGATGGTAACATTTTCTTGACCCTGTAAAACTGAAACCGTGTACATCAAGCACCATGTAAATCGAGGGATAGGTGTATACTACATCTACCACGCAAAGTCAGTATCCATTTATTGGCTAGGAACAGTCCTGTGCACAATCACACCGTGAGAGTATCAAAATAAAGGTTTTTGTTTTCCGTTACACTAATTTTGAAAATTTAATTAACGTTTTTCATTATGTTATTCAAAAAAATTTCATTATGTTACACAATGTTTTTCATCACTGGTTTCTTCGGCTAATTTATGAAATTGACCTCTCTTGGTGGAAATGTTCCTCATGACTATTCTTATTATTTTGTAAATCCATAATTATAATTTAAATGTGGGATACGTTAAGAGCTTCAGTGGGTGGGGTGGAAAAAAAAGGTTAAGAACCATAGAGCACAGATGCCCCACATATAATGAATGGAAAAAAACTCTTTCGGACTCAGGAGCATCTAAAACATGCATATTGATCAAAATCTTGTACTTCATGTATCCCAATGATGAGGAAGTTAACATGCATGATCCTATAAAACATATCAGGGGATTTTGAACTGTAAAGAAAAGTACAGGGGACAAGTAATTACAAATACAAAATAACTGTCATAAAATTGCCTAAATTAAAACATCTGATCTTTTCTCAGAAAAGGGTATTTGGAAAAGGTGCTCCTCTGCAGAAATTACTATACTATTACTATAGCAATAGGTTGCTTAATTTTAAACTTACCATTATGTAATTTCGATCCAAGAGATGACGAATTATCTCAGTAAGGGAATCTGAAATATCTTCAGGCAAAGTTCGAGATTTCAACTTTCTCAGAAGAGGTTCAAGGTACACTTGAGTTTGTGTATAAGTAGCCGATGCCATTTTACCCTTGACAGATGTTTTTTCTGATGCTGGTCGGCTGTTAAGCTGGATACCCCACATCTTCAACAGAAACTGTTCACCAAAATATCAATACCCAGAGTTAATAAATATGAAATGTATAACATCCTGAAGCTTGTATGAACAATTAAGAGTGGGAGGCATTGTTAAAATTAAAAAAATTTAAAGTAATGACACAAGTATAATATAGCACTGTGCTATTTCCATGTAAAATAAATGGCCAATTAAGGTTAATAACTGCTATATTCAGTCAATTTTAATATATAAGCTAAACCACAAAATAATAATAGTTCATCACAATAACTCAGCCATACATTACCTCAAACAATATGGATTTAAAGTACCTACCTAATTATTGTTATGTTTTTGATTTTTATAATTGTTTAGGATCCTGATACAGACACTGTTCAAGTGTGAATAGAAACTTAATTTTCGCCCATGATAAATGTTAATTAAATAATTTTTGATTTGCTGATAAACCTCATACCAATGACAAATTACTTCATTTTTAGAAAAGCTTTGTAATTATGAAAAACTTGACGCATTTAATCACAAAGATACTTGGTATCACATAAAAGGACAAAATTTCTTTCAGTATATTCATGTTAAAGAGTCAACAGATCAAAAATAACCAAATTTGAAAGAGAACTTGCCTAGCTTGAAAAATACTTTTGTCCTCACACAAAAGGTGAATTACCGTGAGAAATTGTAAGGTAACATTCATGTCCAAATCTCGATCTCCTTTACCAAGACGTTCAGCTAAAGCTTGGATTTGATCATAGGTGACTCCAACATCGGTGACCTTTACATCATTTGTTGGGCGTCCTTCGGCATCATGAGATGTAACTCCAGAAACATTCCCAGATGCACCACCAGAAACGCCATTACCACTAGCTCCACCAGTCATGTTTGCTGAGTAAAGAATTTCGTCAACATATGCCTGATCCACCCTCTCAAGGGCTTCTTGAAAGTCATTACGCAGACCCTACAATTCATGATAAGTAGAGAAACCATAGATAATTCTTTAAAAGTACTTTCAGGAATAAATTTACTTCATTAAACATTTTAAAAAGTATTTCTCATTTGGAGAAGGATCTGAAATATTTTTTCCATGATTCGATTTCTTGAGCAAAACTCTATTGTAGTTGTAAGATCTGCACATTAAGCCAAAGACAAAAACAAAGGCTGTAATCTATCTTACTTGAGCTGTTTTCAAGAAAGACCAATAGACCATAAATGAATGCGTATATCCTCATATTTGGAAAACTATCACTATTTTAGATACATATAAAAACCGAAATAATACTGCGCCAGATAACTTTAAATGAGATATAACTTACACGGTTGACTTCTGGTTCCAGAACTTCTAATTTCCTCAACCTGCGAAATGAATCTAGTTCAGTCTCGCCAAATAAAGTGATAGGTTCTCCGCGCTCTCTAAAACGTCGTATTACTTCACGTCTAGGTAGTGTAGGTCCAGAGTTATCTGCAACTTCAGCTCCATCTTGCAAGAAACAATGAGTTTTTTTATTAGAATGTTCGTTTTATTAGCTCATGCATAAGTATTATCATTAAAAGCATCACCAGGTGAACTTTGGTTTGCCTTTGCAAGGTTTTCGTCTTTTTTAGGCCCATATTTCTCCATATATTCTTCCTCGCGTTTTGCTTCTAATTCTTCTCTTTTGAAGCATTTTTTATCGGGTCCCTTTGATAAAATTTATCAATAAGATGACAATTAAATCAAATAAATACGCCGTAAACAAGTACTGCATAAGCATTATAATAACTTACAAGCGTCTCGGCCAGCAGCTTCCGCTTTCTTTCAATTTCTAATTTCAATCTTTCCATTTCTGCACTTAAAATCTTTAACCTGATGAAACGCCTTTCATTTTGTGTTGTTTTATTTTAGTTATAAATTCGTATAGCTACGTTTTCGATACTTACACCATCTATGAAAGATGTATCGATGTATGTAAAGTTATATGCGACACAATGCGATATGTCGATAGTCGAAGTGACCAGTAATGGGTATGTAACGTGCGGGTTATTTATTGCAAATTATGCGAAAAATACGCCATTAAGGTGCGTAAAAATATTTAGGTAATTTGACATACATAGTATTTTATCATAATCAACAATTTAAATAACGGTATAGAGAAGTGATAAATGATACTTTTCATGTTGATGCCTATTCCTCATCAATCAGCAGCCGAAGAAGGAGGTACGAGAAAAACTGTGTTAGAGATCAGCAATAACAGGTAATACACAGCAGATATTTCTAAATCTATTTATGTGCGTCACCACATCCAGGTGTCCGAAGAGCTAGCACAAACTATCCAATTACGCAATAGATGTTACCAATGGTTTGTGAAGAAATGGAATAAGTAGGGTGAACAGATCATAAATTTAGAATTGAGGTGCGCAGATAAGACGAGGAGGGGTATTTCTAAAAATTGATTCCATAAATGAGGTACGTCTGGCCACCCTAGGAATAAGGTAGGAAGCCAGCAATAGGTGTGATTAAGCATAGATTTCTACCTGTATGTATGTATGCCCAGTGCCTCTCTTACAGCACAAATGAGTATCTCAGAGGTAGTCCAATGAATAACCGGGGAGGGAGGAGGGAAACACGGTGCCGGCATTTGCCTGCTCTTACGAAGAACACCAGGGGGGCCAACAGCTTAACGTCCCTTCCGAAGGACGGAACAGCTGAATTTGCGCGGTTTCCTCAAACTACGCAAACAGGAGGCCGGGTGACCTTGAGAAAAATCCTACTCGCGCAGGGATTTCTACCTATTCTGATAAATAATTGTATAACCTACCCGGTTATATGCCCATTAAATTGCTGATTATGGTAAAATACGACGTATTTCAAGTTACCTAAATATTTTTATTTATTGGTTTTACATTTTGTAGCGTGCGCATTTAGCCGAAAATTTGATTTTTGTCTGTTGACGGTGCGGTGCATCGGATGTTTATTGTCGCATAAAAGTTGCCATAAGAACATCTTTTACTTTCGTAAAATAATTTCTCTCAAGTCCGTATTATTTTTTCGATGCAGAGCTCTTAACTATGGAAATCTGAAGACTAAATTGCACTAATGCCAATTAAGTTGATAATGGAATTTTGTTATCTTATAGTTGAACCTGGAAGCATGAAGTAGATGTTGGTTTTTCTATCATTTCATGTTTATTGATCCAGGAGGTCTGCAGAGACATAGGACAAGTCATAAAGGTAGGCACACAAAGGTACAAATAAAATTATAAGGAGTAATATTATGTCCAGAGGTACTGAAGAAGTCCACCATAATAAATGGCTTACCTTTAGACCAGCAGTGTAGTACCGTAATTTCTGACGATGATGATGGGTTTGTTGTCGTTAAATCCAAGAAGAAGAGATGAAATTTCTTCACTATTGGTAATGGGGAAGTAGATAACCTAAAATCAACAGGTCTTCATGCAGCCAAACGTATTGTTTATGTGTATATAGGATGCCTGGACAAGGAGTCCACCTCTGATGATGTAACTAATCATGTTAAAAGTAATTTTAATGTCATATGTGAATCATGCGAAAAAATCGAATTAAAAAGTGTAAACAGAGCCTTTAAAATTGGTATTGATTATGCTGATTTTAACAAACTAAAAAATCCCTCAGTGTGGCCTCAAGGTGTAATAGTGAATAAATTTACTAAACCTAAAAGTATCGAGAGTAGTGTAATCAACAATGAATGTGCTGTTAACAAAATAACAGGTGTATCTACTAGATCTAAGGCTGGAAACTTGAATGCGGCCAGCAGTGCAGTGATCCCCAGTGGAAATAATAATGAAATTTCTAGTGATAGTCGCAACTCATCTATGCCAATAACTTGGTTGCAATCTGGCATTTTAAAGCCCAAGTCAAAGTGACTAGGACCTTAGCAGGTGAAACACCTGTAGAAGAGTGTTTAGCAGAATTAAAAGCAAAAGTCAGCGAGGGTAGGAATGCATCCCATTTATCATGGGCATCACGTGTGAAAGCTGATGAGGCATACTTCAAATTTCTGTGAAGTCTTTCTGCATGGTTGGGCCTGGGATAATAGGGGGCAGTATAAATATGTTTAATTCCTAGGCTAAAACACGTCATAAAATAATCTAGATTTGAAAGAGGAAGCGTTATCTGAGACAATATATTTGGGAACCCCAAATTTAGAAAATACAAGCTTGGTTAGGATATCAACAACAGCTTTACTTGTTGAGTTTCTAACCGGTTGAATAATTACAATTTTACTAAAACCATCAATTATGGTTAAGGCATAGTGAGGCGAAACTGTCTCATTTTACATTATTCTCTCGTAATACTAAAAGTACTTGAAAATAGTTAAACGATACGATACACCTTGGTGACACTGCTGCTGCCGACAACAAATTAAATACCATACACTGGATAAATGTCACGAAATGTACTAACAATTATATTGCAGTGACATAATACAAGGCACAAATATAGTACAATACTTAGTAGAAATGTCCACTTGAGGAATCCCAAATGATACGGCAAAGAGTTCGACTCGCAGATAATCTTTCCGCAGGTGCGTTCCACTCAGCTGTCTTCGCTCTGAGTCCTCTCTCGTTCTCTCCCTCTCTCTGTCTCTTTCTCACTCCCTGCCTCTGCTCGTGACGACGTTGTCGGGTGGGAACTAGTTCAGTTCGCAGTGAAGTGCTGGTAGATTGCACTGCACTCGCGAACGCTAATTGGTTCTACCCTCGATCTACTAGTGTCCTCTTCCAGGCTAATGTCTGTTGCTATAAAAGACGGCATACCGTACATATGCAGGGGTAGTCGTTTGTTGGAGTTCGTCGTTTGATGGAGTTCGAACACAAAAACTTCTAGCGAACACGAAAAACTGATGGGGAACTCGATAAAATGTCAAAAATAGAAAAATGCTGCAATAGGCATGACCAAATTTACTCCTAGGCAATGGACCAACAAATGAGTTCCACAATCTCTAACTCCGAATAATTCAGACATAATACCGCGATCGCCGCCTTGACGGACTGGAAGAACATCAGCGGTGACTCATCTGGAGATTGGAATCTCTTGACTTTCAGCGAGACAAGGCGTTCGAATTCTCTCTTCGAGAAAAAGGTCTCCCAGACTCGAGCCCGCCTCAACGTTCCGCGAATGAGAACATTACACGATGAGGGACTTTATCCATACCATATCCAGCAAGTTCAGGATCTTCAACCCGGGGATATGGCTAGTCGGTTGAAATTCTGCCGTTGGTTAAATGCACACCCCCGCCTGAACCGTTACATCTTGTAAGTATCAATGTAAACAAATGATTATTTAAATAGTTCATTTTTCCACAATTAACAATGTACAAGAATAATTATTTAAACAATGCATTTTTCAGCCATTTAGTTTTACAATTCATTGTACGAGATAATTTCAATTGCCCGTAGCTCTGTAACAAATATGAGAATCGGACCCATGTTTATATGACATTTTTTATTCAAAATCACTTAAGGAATAAGATCCCGAAGTTATGACATAAAGTCATCAGACACCCTGTATATTATCACCTTTGACTTGTTCCATGTACACTTTGTTGTGCCTTCGGAATCAATAAATATTATTATTGCTCTAGGGCATTAAGTTATTGAAGTGATAATGATAATAATACATTCCAATTGGTCAAAAAAATACAGTAATATAAATAGTTATACAATTACAGATTAACTGTAAGAAATTTTTAAAAACTATAATAACGTTTACTTAACAGAAACTTATTTAACTTATTTTTATATACTTTGGAGGAAGAAATGGATTTGCTATCATTTGGTAATTTGTTAAAGATAAAGGGTGCATAATGAGGACCATTTTGACAGTGTACATACGAATGCCGAATCTAGTTCGACTATGATGGTTATGTTATTGGTGAGGAATCGGATTGATAAAGTATGGACAAATTTATATCATTGTTTCACCATTTTTTAAATGATTAAAAGAGCAATTTTAAATGATCGGAATTCATTAAAAGCGCTCAAAGCTTGTTTTTAGAATGATTACATAAGGTGTAGAAATATTTCGCCATTCTAATCCTGTTTAATTAATTTAGATCTCATTTATCGTTGTTATTTACTTTTTAGCCATTAGGTTCATGTTAATAAATTAATGCAAAATTTAACAGCTCATTCAGCAACATCTCTCATTGTATTTGGAGTTTGAACACTTTTACTTACTTAGCAATAATAATGGGGTCCATTATTTTACATGAGGGCCACCAAAAATATGCTAGTTACAACTTAGCATGTTCATGCTGAATCAACTTTCACTGATTTCTAAATTGTGCAAATTTATTCCTCTTAGCTAGAGCTGATATATTAGCGTAGAGCATTTCATAGATTATAGCATTAATTTTCTATGAACAAATTCATTAAAAGTAATGATACATTGTTATATTGATATTGAGTTTTTTAGCCAACAAATATCAGCATTTTTATAAGGTCCAAGTATGGCTTCTGTCATATTCTGACCAAACTGATGGGAGTGCATTCTTATTTTGTTTGTTGGATACTTAAATACTTTATCATTGTCAAAAATAAAAATGTGTGAAAACGTCTATTCAGCTTTATTATTATTATTAACAAGTGTTGCAGATAGGCAAGTGACAACGGTCATCATAGCAAAAACTTGAAATAGTTAAAATGATAATGGAAGTTGCAATATCTTACAAGAATTACAAAATTTTCTAGAAGTATTTCCTGTTTTTTTCAGAAAACTATTGTTCACCTTAGCAACTCGGAAACAATGTTTTTGTAAATGTATACAGAAATAATTTACTCAATTTTTTCAATTGAAAGGGTTTTATGAAAATTTAATTCAGAAAAATGGTGGAATGATTTAATATGGGGAAAGTAAGAATATCTAGTGTCTTGACGATGTCCTGTGATTAAAGATTTCTTACTTGATTCTCTTGTTGTTTCAGAAGTGTTGCTACAAGAGATTCTTACGAGAACATTCTGAACATCGAGTCAACCACACAGGTGACATCATGGATCTGCCTGGACCTCTTCTCTTTTGCAATACCAAGGAAGAATATTGGTGAGAGTAATCGATTTTTGTTACAAAATAGAACAATTGAACTTCCCACTTTCATTGTGTTTGTCAGATTGATTATTGTATGTGATATTCTCGTTTAAAACTTGTAGTGTGTTGAGTGGCATTCTGATGTCCTCAATCAATCTATTTATTCATGCAAAAGTAGTTTCTTGGTATTTGAAGCATTGGAGAACATTTTTCCAAGATAGTTTTTTGCACTTAGAGGCAGAAGTTGAAGATATTTAGAAGTAGGAGTTCAAGCTAACAGACAATTTTGTAATTTTAATCATGTGATACAATAAATAGCACAAATTTTTGCCATATTATTGGAAATCAGCCAAAGTATTTATATATTTAGCCAGTTATATTTTCAACACATAAAAATGCAATATATTATTTATGAGTAAAGGTTTGTTTGCCGGCAATCAATTGCAGTATAATTTTCTGATGTGCAGTATAATGTAGAATATTAGTTTTGTACAGAAGCGTACCTGGGTGATGTGGCGCCTATGGCAAAATGTTAAGGAAACACCTCATTTAAGTAGAATATGATTTATGCTGCATTTTAATAAAGAAGAATAATTTTTATTAACAATAACATTAACATTTGAGTGTTAAATTAATACTTATTTATGGGAAAATAAACTTCTGGCATGTTGTGTGGGATCGATTGGTGCCTTTTTGCAAGCAGCAAATGCCACCTTCGCCATACCCTAGTTACGCCACTGGTTTTGTATAATATCAGTTGAAATTATTAGGACAATGTTAATGTTCTGTGGGACATTGACCATTACAACATTTTTACTTTTCATTGTACAAAGTTTATCTCAAAATTTCATTGAGAAATAATGATTTATTTTCAACTTTGAGTCGTTTTTGAATTTCGCAATGTGGAAAATATTTCCAGTCACCCTTCAAAGGTAAGGGCTATTGAACTTAAATAAGTTGACTCTTATCTTGCATTCTGGTAAACTGTAATTTGTGAATCAGCCTGCTTGGTTTAGTATTGATATATTTAACTAATTACCATAATTTTCCAATTATAATACACATTTTTTTCCTCAAAATATTGGCAAAAACTTAAGGTGCGTATTATACATGGTAACAAATGCATATAAATTTTTCTAGTAAGGAAATAATTTTTTTTTCGGATGGCTTTCTAAATAAATTGTACTTTTCATTGCATTCTGATAGCATTTATTTTTAAAAATTTCAAAACAAAACAGAATAATTATTTATTTATAGCTGTCCTAATCGCTAAAATCTCTGAAGTCACAGTCACTGCCCTCACTGTTTTCAAATAGTTCATCTGCAATTTTGTGTTCACTCTGATCGTCTGCATAAATGGCATTGCCGAGAACGTCGTCTTCATCCACATTATCCACTTCACCGAAATCATCATCCCATACGATGTCGTTTTCAGAACCATATGGCATGGCATACATATTTTAATACATTGTGTCGATTTTTAATAAGTGAGTCAGAATGTAACATGATATCCTCGTAAACTCTGACACGTATATCACTTGGCAGCAAAGCGAGAACTGAATCGATACTGCTAATAATCTAGTGAAAAGTTGCACTGATCTTTATACAAAAAATTAGGTGTGTATTATGTTTGGTGGTAAGACAATTTTCACATTTCATTTGTAAAAACATGGGTGCGTATTATAATCAGAAAATTACAGTATATTTTCATCGCACAAAATGCTGTATATTACGTATTTTAGAACAAAGATTTGTTTGTCAGGTGTCAATTGCTTAGTAATTTTATGACTATAAATATTCACGCTGTATAAAATGTTAGTTTGTGCAATGTTAATGGAAATATTGGAACAAAATTAGTGTTTTGTGTGACATTGTCTGTTATAGTCTTAATACTTTTCATTATGCAAAGTTTATCATTTAATTGGGTTTTGTAAGATTCAGAATTTGAGAGAATTTAATGCAGTTATTGTGAATTGGTTGTAATGTTTTCGCCTAGCGATTACGTAGAACCAATTAAAATATGCTTATTCTATGGAATACAAGAAATATTTGAAAGAATAATTATTTTGAATTATAATTATAGATAAACTATTAGTGTTTCATGTATAACCATGACATATAAATACAGCATAAAGCCTCTAATTTAATTCCACTTATCCTGAAATCCAGTTAACCAGCGATTTTCAAAACTAATGCAGTTTTTCAAAATTTGTTAGGAAAAGGAAATATAAATTTGGTGCCTCGCTAGTAATTGCCGTGTGTTGGATGTGCTCCCGAGCTTTTGTTATTTCAGTGCCTTGTTTTTCTGTTTGTTTACTGGTGTTAAATATCTCCTTCCCTATTTTACCGCATAAAATGTCTAAAAATCAGAATCCAGGGTGCTTGAATGGATTCACGGTTTTCCCTGTGCACTATAAGTCCAATAATAGAGCATGGATTTATTGAGTGGTTTGAAAAAAAATTATATTGGTTAGTACCCAATTACTATAGCATTTATATTATTATACAGTACAGGTATAGTTTATAGAAGTGCTCAAAATACAAAATATTATGAAACAATGCTTGTTCTGGTAGTGAAACTGAAAGCAACAAGTGTGAAATAAATGATAGAACATTTACAATCAAGCTAAATTTGGATTTATTTCTTACAACAATGAAGAAAAGTGAAAAAAAATGTTTAACCAGATGGAACAATTTTACCAATGCGTGTGACAAACCGGACTGTAGTTACTGTGCGTTCTGGCTTGTTCCAGCTTATTTTGAGCACTGTTTATGAGTATATTGCCGATAAACCAGCTATCCCTATATCCCAAACTTGCTTGATAAAAGTTTCTATACTGCATATGCTTATGCAGTGTGCTCCTGACCTATCAGCTAATAATACAGGATAGCGTTTATATTTAAAGAATATGGGTCATAAAAAAATTATTTTAATTGTCCTAAAGATGGGGAATGCTTAATTGTACCCTAAATTAATTTACTGATGCTTTGAGATATGATGATTCATTTTCAGCTGTTAGTTTTATTAATCTTGAATTTCTTGATGGTAATAACATTTCTCACTTCCATTCAATGCTAATGCTGCTAAAAGTTAAATAAGCAGACTTCTCTTGCATTACGGTAAACTGTAGCAATTGATTCACCCTGGTTGAGATTAACTTTGCTAATAGGTCATAAAGTGTGGAAAAATTATAGTTATATATTTGGCAGAATTGTGTGTTAGCACATCATACATTATTTCTGTGAAATTTTGCTGAGACAAATTGTTTACTGATTAATTGAAATTTTTCTCTTCTATATTGTTTAAAATAGTATATAATTTCATACTCTCCTTACAATCTACACTGCTAATCTTTTCCGAAACTTCATTTGTTTCTACTCTCAGAGTTCAACTTTTCTATTAAATATGTATCATATACTATTAGCTAATTTGGTGGCTCGCAGATGAATAATTATCACAGACAACATGCCTTCTCTGGAAGTTGATACATTACCGTTAAATAAGCTTAAGGAAAATGAGTTTAATAAAAATTGCTTTGTTATAGTATTAATTGTAAGAGTACACTGCATATGTTTGTATATTTAAGTAAGTTATGCAACTTACTTTATGGTTTGAAAGCAATAGGCCATCTATATAACTGGTGGAGCAGAAATAGTTGACCGGAGCAGATGTGTGTTTGGGACACAAAGTAAATGTTTTCAGGTTGTTTATTGTGTGATGTTGTTTTTAATGCAAGGATGTTTAGGGGATAGTGAGATTCTGAAGGAGAGAACTTAAGTTTAGATTTAACACGTTGTGTACGGGGTATTTAAATGCCTCTATATCACCTGTTCTAGGCGAATTAAAGGTATTCAGTTTAAAATGTAGTTGGATTACATAAATTTTCATAACTTAGTTATTTATTAAAATTTCAAGTTGAAATCTTTAATAAATACCAATGATGTTAATACTTTTTCTGGTATGATAATGCAGGAAGCTATTTCCCTTGTGCAACGGAACACCACAGAATGAGCAAACATACCACATCTCTTTTCTCATGTTTACTGCGCACACTTTGCAAGCCCTGGAAGGATATTTTTTCTTCCCCTTTCCTACTATCACCTCTAGATGATGTTTGCTCAAGCTGTCTGAAAGTCTGTTTGGATGATCCTTTCTCGCAGCATGCTTTTCAGTCTCTTCAACCTCATCACTCAAAGACTCATCCAGTTCTTTCCTACTACTCGCCCAATGTTTCGCAAACTCAAGTAAAAAATTTTTGAATATAATTTTACTTGAGTTTTATACACTCTAAATTAATTGAAAAGAGCACAATTATTAGCCATAACAACCTTTTTGGACCATTTAATTGTTTTCCTAAAGATTGTATAATAGGACAATCTACTATCTACTCCTTTCATACACTGATTGTATCTTACAATGCATGTAGACAGTGCCAGCTTAAGTCGGGTACGAAGGGTTCAAGGCACCCAGTGCAAAACTTTTATGGGCGCAAAACCAGGGAAGCAAGACTCAAAAAATATTTTTTTTAATTTTTAATTTACATCCGAATTAAAATTCAAATAAAAATTGTTGAGAGGTTATTGTTAGAGAGAAAGAAAAGAGAACAGTAATATACTTTTACAAAGTTCCCTTGCATTTATTATTTACATTCCTATGATTCTCCTTTGCTCCGTTCAGAAGATAATTTCCATTGTTGCCATAGTGGCTGAAATCAAACATCTAACCTTGGCAAATAGTCGGTCATTATTCAATTTGATTCTCCTTTGTTGTGATACCAGGGTATGAAATTTTCGTAAATGTCCACTTTCCTCAATACCGACAGAAATAAAATAACACAATGTATAAATATATTTCAAATAGAAATACAGTAAAACCTCTCATTAAGGAAATTCACAGAACCAATTTTTTCATCTATTCATTTTTCAGAAGTTCGTTTACCGAAGGTTAATGGGTGTTGCATAAATTCAGAGATGATTGATCGATTATACAGAAGTGACAGGGTTATCCGAATGAAGGCAAATGCAATTATTATGCAGAAATCGCATAATCTAACCAAATCAAATCCTCCACTAGAATGCGTCAATTATACCTTTTCTTAAAAAATATTACTTAAGAATTGACACACTACCCCATTTGCGGGAATTTCCATCTACACTTCATTACCTTACAAATATTTTTTCACTAAAATTGTTACCAACGCTCCAACTCCATCTCTGACAAAAAATCTCCCATACATGAAAAAATGCACATGAACCACCTCTAATAATGACATATACATCATTGCTGCGATCTATGTATTGTGATGCCTACCATTAAATTTGGTGAATCCTTTCTCAGCAGTAAATTTCCTGTGAACTGGATCAGGAGAATAAATGTAATTTTAAACAATATGTTTTTAAAATAATTTATATTTTCAAAAACAATACATTTTTAAAAATCAATCTTTCTTGGTTATAAATTTTCTTTGAACTCCCGCACAACAACAGCTAACGTTAGTGTCACTACATATCATGAGCAATTGAATTTGAATGTTTCTCTTGCAAGAGGACACCTCGCGCAGAAAACCGTTGTCACACCTTCGACATCTGGAACCGCATGGCTTACACTTTTTCGAAAATACCGGAAATACATCATTACATATTGATTGGATTATTGACAGCTCGGGTCTCATTGGCCAACTGTATTTTCAATCCAGTAGTAAGGAAAAGAGAAGTCTGGCACCCCCCACCCCAACTTTTATTGCATTATTGCAGCCGCCATCTTGGATTTATGATGTCACATCCGGTCACGTGACTGACCTGTGGCGCCACCACTCACTAAAACGAGAAAACACTTGGTTAGCTCATAATCATCACAGAATTGCATTAGATGATGGGGAAGTTCATCATGAGGATTTCCAAAGAGTTTTAAACAAATATATTTCAAACTATCATTTAATCTTTATAAAGGGATTACACCAAGTTAAATTCTTTTCCTCACTTTTGGGAGACCGAGTCATCGATCTACAAGTTTTCAGATGCCCCTTGATTAAACAACTACCATCAATGGGTAGATATTGCATGTTACCTCAACATAAAAATGGTGAAGTCATTTGTGCAATGAACAATTGTGAATTACTAAGGAAATGGTTTCAGAGCAATGTTAATTTAGATAGGGAACATGATAGGTTTATAACGCTTAACGATTTTCCCAAAAAAGGATATTTTTAAATATTATCAAAATGGCTAATATTGGATTTATTTTTACTGGTTATGAGGACATCACCGTATGCTGTAAATGTGGTGTGAGCATATATTCATGGGAAAAAGGTGACGATCCTAAAGAAGAGCACGACAAATTTACGAGAGTGTGTCCATTATTTAAAAGAACAGAATGTGATTGAAAATTGTAAACAAATGTCAATAAATACTTGAGTTAACCTATACCAATGTTTCTTATTTCAACCCTTAATTGTTACACCTTTCCGTGTTAATATACACAAAAGCAAGTCAACATATTTCGAGTAAAACCTGAAAAAAATTGTCCGAACAGGGATTTGAACCCTGGACCTTTGACTCTCAATGTCACAGCTCTACCTACTGAGCTATTCGGACATCAATATAAAAAGTTACTTATTTCGTATTCGTTCAATATTCTCCTCCACAATGGTGCCACCCCATGCAATTTCGCAAAGCAATCATCAACTGCCACAGTGCTTTTAAATGTACGCCATTCAATTTTCAACATGAATGCGCTTTTGCAATTCATTAGTTTTTGACAACACTGAACTGTTCGATATATTGATCTTCACCTGGCAACACTGCTTTTCAAACAACATCGTTTTTTTAGTTCCAACTTTCTCTCCGAGCCATGGCGCCACAGGTTGGTCACGTGACAGGATGTGATGTCATAAATCCAACATGGCGGCTGCAATAATGCAATAAAAGTTGATGTGGGGTGTGCCAGACTCCTCCTTTTCCTACTACTACTACGCCTTCACTATGGCATATGATATAAAGTCACACATGATAACATCGCACAAAAAACTCCGTGATCTGTATGCAACATGTTAAGGACTAAGCTAATTCATGGGATCAGTTAAAATGGTACTGTGCAGGTTTAACCCTCTGAGTGACAAAGTCCCTATAATTGTAAGTTCGGACAAAAATGTCCACAGTTTCATTTATTGTTAGTGCAAGCTTGTTAAGAAATTCGTATTTCTTCCAAATTTCAAGACTTAAGACTAATTTTTTACTTAAGAAAATGCTATATCGTGCACGTTTATCACAAAACATTGCCAATTTAGAAATAATTTAGCATTGAAAAAATTGTTAGAGATTCTTTTAGTTTAAAAAATAATGTAATAGCCAATTTCTCAGCAGTTTTGTTTCTGTTTTCTTACTTTGTGTATAATTAAATGCATACTAGAAAACTATGAAATTTATATTTTGAATTAGTATGCTACATATCTTATTTGTCGAAGCCATCTATATAACTGAAAACATTTTCAATTGGTGCATGTTTGAGAATATATTATATTATACAGAGTATTAACTTTTTATAATCTGCCCTATCTTATTACAAAGAATGTATTTTTTTAAAGTAACGTAATCATTTTACGTGAAATAATTAGGTATTACTATACAATTGTATGCATAGTTAACTAAATTTTTTTGAAGTTCTGATCAAATGTTACTGTATTTGCACAATTTTAGAAGTGATGGAGTGTTTGTTCATTGATAAAAGTTCACAATGATCTCAATTACAATTCTTTCATCAAGGTTGACAATATATTGCAAGGATTCAGAGAGAAACATAAAATTAAAAAGTTATTTTTATAAAAAATATTGACAAATTTAAAATATGCCATACACGAACAGCTATATTATTTGGCACTCAAATCATTAAGAGTGAATTGAGGAAAGGTATTCTAAAGGACAAAGAGAAGTTGAGAATTTGGACAAGGCTTGTTCAGAGAAGCAATTAAAATGGTATCATGAGGTTCTTTGCTCAAATATATAGTGTGGGAAGCTCATTCAATTCTATTTGGTGTTGTTGATAACGTAGTTATTCTGTTTCCTATTTGAGAGATATTTTTCAACTCTTTTGTCTCTTGTCAGGTTAAGTCCTCATGTCGGTTAAGCGATTAGTGATTGGGATGAATTTACCCTTTCATGGCCATTGTGTGATATATTTTTTGCTAAATTATTTGCATCACATAAGGTGATTATAATTCATGAGTTTTGTATGATGCCACCTAGCAAGAACTTTGAAAGACTTGGAAAAATTCTGTAAAGCATTATTTGGCTTTTTCATGTATGCTGAATAATAATTTTGTTGAACATGTTGTCTTTTTCTTTGAGGGAATTTTTTTAATTTATCATAAATTATTTAATTATATCCAAATATTTAATGGATTACTATTGAATTCATTTTTCATTCATTCATTTTTGTTTTTCTAATTACAATTTGTAAATCCTCCATGTAGCAATTAAAAAAAAGTATTTCGTAATTGATAAACATTTTTTATATTAAAATTCAAAGAGATTCATAACTATTGATAGATTTAAAATAATAAGATTGATGTTTTAATGAATTTACCCTAAATTAATAATGTGGCCATGAGAGGGTTTAATCATTGGAGAGGTAATGTACTGTGTGAATAGAAAGCTAATAATGCCAGCAGTGTTGTCAAGATATTTAATTACTACTTAGTAAATTAATTTCAAATTAAATTTTTTGCATTTACTGTATTTTCCTGGACACAAGAATTTGAATTTACTTTAAGAACAAGTACTAGTGCCATTTCTTTGAATCAGTGATATTTTCTCTTCAATTGTCGAGTTGCTTCCTTCTCGTCAAGCATTTGCTTTGGTTGCACCCCAATTGTTTTTGCATCACGTAAGAGCAAGTAAATATTTGTGATGCTGTATATATAACCCTTTTTAGCCTTGATTGCTCAGGTTATTGATGTAAAACTTGAAATCCAGTCAAGGAGATTGTGCATGATACATAAAATATTTCAACTTAATGCTTGACATTAACCCTTTGACTGATGAGTTTTAATGAAGATTTTATTTGGAAAAAGGGCAGGTTTTTTTATTTCTGATAATGAAATAATGCATTATTGCAAGGCATTAAATAACAATATTTTCCAGTTTTTTAGATTTTTTATGTTTTTATTGAATGTTTTAACCAAGAGAATTTTTAACTACTTTTAAAACTGATCTTAGATACACAAAGGTTTTCCATCTAGTATTTCGTTTTCAATATCAAATATTTTATTTATAATGGTTTTATGGGTCATAACAAATTATTTGTTCATATTTTTGAATAGCAAATACAATCTCTAATAGTCCTTCTTTGTGTGGTAATCCCTAAAACATGGGGCTGCACACAGACCAACATCACAATCTCGGCAGAAAAATCTTGTTTCCTTCCGAATTTTTTTATTCTTATTGTCTCGTCGTGAGCAACACACGGCACATTGTCTCGCTGGATTCTGTTTCTTTTCTGAAGGCGGGATATATTCAGGGAAGTGCCGACCTGTTAGCCTTAGAGGACTGGGTTCCGTCGAAGGACGACACCCTTTGGCACCGAATGAATGATCTACAACCTCTTCTTCATCACTATCATCTTCTCCTGATGGTAAGCTGTATTCCGTTGAAGAACCTGAGTCCGATATGCTTATAGATGAATCAGATTCAAATTCACTCTCTTCTGAATCTGCATCCATTTCCATCCTATAAAAAAAATACAAAATAAAAATAATTTCGCCTATTTTGACATTAGTGAAGCCAACTCAATATACAGTGCACATATGTATTGCACGCTTAGTCGCTGATGTGTATGATGCTTTATTCTGAAGGTTTCCTAAGCTTATCGAAGGACAGTAAATTTTTCCTTCGGTTTTCATTGCCCCGGTTGATTACCGTAGTTTACACCGACGACAAAAGCAAACGAGCATGAAGAAACCCGAAAAAAGAATGCACAGTCGATGTGTGACGAAAGGTATAGCTAAATATTTATAATATCTGATAATGAGTGAAACAACTCGTCATCTTGTAGTGCGTAAATATTTTGTTTCCGTGATAAATACACCAACACACACGTTTTCATCCAGAGAATCTTCTGATGATAGTTCATAATTCGAGAAATGTTTCGCAATGAATCACAAATAAAACCATGTGGAATTAGCGGCATAAAAAACACTTACTTGAAATTATAATAATTTGGATAAGCAGTAACACATCCGTGGAGATAATATACTGTAATGGGAAAGAAATCAGCTGAGAAATCACTGCTCACTCGCAAAAACACTGTTGACAAGAAATAGTGAAGATATGTTCTAAACATACGAAATAATACCGATATTGGGCGACAGAGTCCACTACAGTCCATACATATAGAGCCACCCTGCGAGAATACATTCAACTACCTCATAAAATAATACGGTAAAATCAGTTTGAGCTATTTCTTCGCCGGATTTGCCCGTACCAGGTACGGGCAAATCCGCAAAGGCCCATTTTTTTTGCCCGTATGTGGTACGGGCAAATCGGGCAAAGGGTTAAGAGTAGTAACTCATTCAAGATAATTTTTATAATGTTAATAGAAGAAAATTGTTATTATTCAGGTAAATACAGTAAATGTCGTATTTAATTAATGGTGTTAAAAAAGTTTTTGGCTCAACAAGCCTGAATTTTGCTGAAGTTCATTGTATATCTCGCATATACATTAGCATCTTCACTACCAACTGTTGAGGGAATTTAATGGCAAATATATCTTGGCTGTAGTAAATTGTATTTTGATTCAATTCTGCTGGCATTATCTTATTTCTCTTCCATTCATGCAATACATTGCTCCTATGTATGATCAATTTGCTCCATTGTGTAATAATCTCTTGACCAATAGGAGGCATTTATTTTGAGGGGGTCAATGTTATTCTAGTCAATTGTTTGTTTTTGAAATGGTTGTGAATAAATTATGTGATGGAGGAGACTTGAAGCAGCCAAGTGAAATCAAGAAAGTGACTACTACTAGTTGCTGTATACAGAATAACATGGATGCAGGGAAGAAATTTACAATGGCAGTGATTGAGGAGAGAGAGCGAGGGGGAGGATTTTGTAGCCACGCCTATATAAAAAAATAAGAGGATCCAACATTCCTAAAAGAGTGGCCGGGACAAGCTACTGGACTTTGTGTCATGGAAGCGAAAAAACATAGTTCCTTAAATTCTCTTTATTGATAGATGTGAAAATTTTACATTGTTATATTACAAGTTGTACTTAAAACAAAAATTACAATAAATGACAAGGTTCATTATTACAAAGAACATGGTATTATTTTCATGTGTTGTTTCTGCTTTCTTCAAAAAAGGGGTGAGGGAAAAAAATCCCTCACCCCTTCATCCCCTCCAAACGTGGGTATGAGAGTCAAGAAGAGACTGTGTGCTGGACTAGATTAAATAAGATGGGATGAAGGAGGGTTGTTATACCCAGGCAATGAAAAATCTGGTCTGTTCTCAAAAGAAAAACAATTGCAGTAAATGGAATGGAAATAACTTACATTTGGATTACAAAGACAAAATTCATGATTGCTCTGAAAAACTTAACACTTAGAGAAAGAACTGGATGGGGCATTTAATAACAGTTGAAAACTTTTATTATTTTATTTATTTTTGAGAAATTTATTTGTGGAACTTGAAAAAGCTCTGCTGAATTTTTATCTTTACTTGTTAAGACTTAATTAAAAATGTATCCTTGATATGAATTCAGCGAGTTAAAAACTTGGAATTTTTATTTCCTTTATTCAGACTTGAAATAGAAAAATCAATTGCATTTTTCTTTCCTTGATTTAAATTTTTTAATTATTAAACATGGAAAACTTTTCAGATCTTTCAATATGGATTATTGAAAATATCCTAATTAATCTTCTACACACAGGATTAAAATGAAATATTTTTCCACCATCCAATTTCCCAAATATTTATATTCTCCACAATGGAATTGAACAAGTTCATAAACGTGAATACAGTGCCACCTCAAATGATAAACGAATATAAAAATATCGGCCACCAGTAAAGTTTTTATGATTTTAAATCCAAATTATACTTTCGGAGAATCAACTAGACTTCCACCAATAAATAATTTATATACCATCTTCTGTATCCTAAAGAACATTACAATACTAGTATTCCTCTTAATGGCAATCAATTAAATTTATACGCTACTAAAATTTTATACGCAACATTAAATAAAATTTATTAAAAGTTCAGATTAATCGAAAAGTTGATCAGGTTCCGATAAAATTAGTCACATTAATGGCCAATAAAGAAGTTGCATTGCAAGACAAAAATATTAAAAAATGAAACAAAAAACTGAATTGCGGGAATGATTTGAGATTACTGCTATTTTAAATGTTACAAAAATTGATTTGGTGAACAACAATTAAAAAACTTGACTTTCCCTAGCTCTTATATGAGGTACCATTTAAAAAATATCTAGATGATATTTGTCACAAAATATAGAGCGACAAAAGAAGTAATGCCTTATATTCTGAGAAATAAAATACTCCTACATCCAAAACAAGTTGGCAATGTCCAGGTACAAAATATGTTTTTGAGGTAGCACTGCATTTCAATTTCTTCAACAAGATTAAATTCAAATAATCAAGAGCAATCATAAATTATGAAAAGTCGTTTAATCCAGATGAAACAGTTATTAATGAATTGCCATTCCACTCATTACCATTGTCTGCTTTGAGAACAAACCAGAATCTGCAATGTCTGAGCATAAAATCCTTCCCCATCCCATATACTCCAGCCAAAACTCCTCTTTACTCTCACACCAGATGACTATATTCCAGGTGCAGCTCAGCAGGGCTCTTCACATCATGGCTTCGCTCTTCTCTGCAAATGCCTTGAAGAAAGAGGAAAAATTCAAAATGTTAGCGAATTCGATAAGGAAATACAGCATAAGAATTATTTGACGAAATTTTCCATACATTTTGGACGATACCAAGATTTTTAAATTTGTCTTTTGAGCATGCAATCTAATAAAGTGATTGAAATTTATAGAGCAATAGTGTTCTGTTGTTTAATTAAAGACTTAAATATCACTAGATTCACCAAAACTTTTGGCAAGTTCTGATCTTATGAATAAAATGAGTTGAAAATATTAATAATTTTTATCTTTGCATTGAAGAATATCTGCTTTCAAATCACTTTCATTTGTTTTAAGAATTCAACATTTATTATATCTTTTCCATTTCCAGTTATTCTTTTTGTCCATTAATATCCTAAATTAATACTAGCAGGCTGTTCACAAAGAAATAAATCACAACTACTGGCAAATATAAATGGAAGTGAATTCATTTAAAAAATTTCAAGTTGCTCAGCAACTTTAGTTGTTAATTAATTAAATTGTTAGTCCTTTTCAATCAACTTCACAAAAATAAAAGAATTGATTTCTCGCATAATTCCACGTTGATTAAGAGTCATTACTTTAACATTTTTGAAGGCATTTCACCTTAAACGGTCAAAGAAGATATCTTTAGAATGTCAAGTAAAAGAAGAGGTTTTCAATATGCTTGAGTATAGCCTTCAGTGCGACAAGGCCCCATTTATGTGGCAAAAACTAACGCTACTGCTTTGATTCAGTGTCACTTCTCTTATTCTCCTGTCCTTGCCAAAGCAAAAAGGTTGAAAAACACTGCTATAAATAGTTATCAGATTTAGGCTCACCCAAAATAATCTACCTTTATCTAATACTTCCTTTAAAAATGCCTAAAATTACTTTTATCTTCCTAACATCCTCCATTCTATGTTATTATAACAGACTAATGCACCAAAATTTGACCCATCAATTTCTCATCTCTACATTATTATTTAAACGCATCACTAACCCTAATGCACTGAAAACCTTATTTATCACCCTCTTGGTCCTACTAATCTTCTGTAATCTACTCCAATCTCAAAAGTCTGTCATATTCTTAACTACTAAGAATAACAAATAACATCAATTTTACAAGCCCAGATATAAGCTCTTAATAAGCCTCTTAAGTTCTCTCCCAACCCCAGCATCAGGCATTCATTAGCTGTAACATTAATCTGACATTAAATATTAAAATTTAAATACTGAGAAGAAATGGAAGCCTACTGAAGTGATAACACAGTACTTCTCTGCTCTTAAAAGATAAGAATCGTATGTGGCTGTAATTCACATGAACTATCAAACAATCAAATGATGCACAACCAAAATGGCATTAGACAAAACAAATCAGGTTCAATTTTTGCAAATGGAAAACGGGAGCTAGCTGATAAACTCATTTTTACGATGCTTAACTGGTATGTGCCTAACACCAGAGAAATCACATTGATTAAAATCAATCTCAGAAACTTTGTGTAACTTCCACAAGCTTAGACAATTTCAACACATTAACTTTCTCAAACAAAATATTTGAAGCTATTATTCCATTGACAAACCAAAGAATAAATTTGGATGTTATGTCCACAGTTCTCCTGAAATATCAACAAATTTGATGCTCAAGCAATACACACAAATGTATCTGGGAATTAAAATCTTTGGAATGCCCACCCTGCAGCCTTTTTGAATATTTCAAAATATTCAACTCCAAAGCTGTTTAGTTAACATTTGTACTTGACAATTCTTAAAATATTTCAGTAAGCTTAGATCAATGTTACATATTATATCAGAATTACAAGATTGTGTGCATTGTTCCTATGAAATTCACTTGCATTTACAAAGAATATTGAGAGTATTTTGCACACGCACATACATACATACATACATATATATATATATATATATATATATATATATATATATATATATATAACAACTTACGGAAAAGGAAAGGTAAAATGAATATATGGATGTCAACAAGGTGTTGGGATGAGGAAACCCAGTGAGCACTCACCAATCAGACGACTTCAGGTTGGCGAGGCCCCGGGGATGTCGAAGCGACACACGTAAAATAACACAAAAACACAGAAACATCACAAACGTAGTTTCCTCATCCCAACACCTTGTTGACATCCATATATATAGAGAGAGAGAGAGTAAAAGCTCATTCTAGCAGGACCTGCTCTAAAGGCAAACTCGCTCTAACGGCATCTTTGGCATGCTTAAGTTCTTCAATCATTTCCTAGATGTCTCCCTAGTTGTGATTTATTTTATGCATATGGTTGAATGCATATTGCACAAAGTTCCCTAAGTTGTCACAAGGTCATGACAGACATTGCCTTAAGTAAGAATTTTGTTTTTGCTATTAAAATTGTGTTGGAGATTTTAACATCTAAAATACCCTAAAAATCATGAGTAAGCCCACCCACAGTGAAATAAAACAAGGTAAGTGAGTGGTGCTAACATTGCTTCAGAAAATTGACATATGCAATCATCTGGGTAGTGAGGTAAATAGACATGTATTAATGAACAAGTACAATGAAAGCTAATCAACAATTTATGACATTAAAGCAAGAAACCATGAACTTCTAAAGTTTTTTGTTGACACAGTCTAATAAAAATGTTAAAAAGTGTAAACATTTACGTAAGCCAAGGCTAGAAGAGTTGGATGCTGTATTATACAAATGGTTTAAAGTGAAGCGTTCTGAAGGATTTCCAATTACTGGCCCAATGGTAATTGAAAAGGCAAAAGACTTTCATCACCAAATGCAGTTGAGTGAAGATTGTGTTTTTTCCGATAGGTGACTATCTCGCTTAAAACATCGTCATGGGATAAGAAAGTTTGATGTCTCAGGTGAAATTGATTCAGCTGATCGTGAGGCTGCAGACAAATATTATCTTTTTGTCTCTTATTAATGAACATAATTTAACAGCAGAGGAATTTTACAATGCTGACGAGACAGCATTTTTTTGGCATTGTTTACTATCTTCCACTCTGGCAAGCACAGACAACACTGTGGCATCTGGGTTTAAAAATTAAGAGTAACTGTCCTTGCAGATTTCTACAATTTATGTTATAAGTGTTTACAAAGTACACACTCGCGCCAACCCAGTGACGCCATCCGCTATGATAATGGCATCCTCCTCGCCTCAAACTTCACCCACCCGTGCCGGTCGCCAATCACCATCCCTGTTTTCCGATGATCCACGCTTTACCGCCATGGTAGAGAAGGTGGAAACCTTGTCTCAACAGTTACAAGTATTCATGGAAACGCAGTCTGCAGCCAATCAATCCACCTCATCCTCCACAGCGGCTCCACCATCTTGGACATCCTTACGCCTGATTGAGCCGCCCATCCACGACCTGCCCCCAGATCCAGAAGTTCTGCAGCTTGCACTGGTGGTCAAGGCTTCAGTTACCACTTACCGCTTTTGTCCCCGAGACCTTCACGAGACCACCACATTGCTGAACATGGCCAGTCTGTGGGAACGCCTTCCCATACCTCTGAAGGCGTATTTACATGCACGGCTACGAATCCTAGGAGTTGCGGCTAGACACGATGGTCCACAGCCTCGCAACTAGGATCTCCCCAGGACGAGAACATTTTTCGGCTTCCGGCCAGCCTGCAACCACGAGAAAAGCCCCAAGTGATCGTGGTGACGCAGCCTGCGCAGCACTCCAGCAGCAGACCATTGCGGCCAGGAATGCAGCCCACCAGAGGATGCGGCCGAGGACGCCCCGGACCCCGCGCCGCTCGATATTGAGGACCCACCAGTCCTCCATATCCCGGGATCTCCGCCGGATCGCCATTCTCAACCGCTGGATGCGATCTCTGGCACATCACAAGCAGACGAATTCCTCAATTGGGGAGATAGCGGAGAACCTCCCGACCCTGTCCCTTGAGACCTAGATTCGGCTGACTCCTCGGAAGACTCCGACTCTAGACTCCCCTCGGACAGTGAAGACGCCGACGCATCCGATGACGACAATGTTCCTGATAGCGGCCTTCCTTTCACGTGGTTACAAACAGCGGCTCTCCCAGCCCTTTCCGTATTCCGACCCTTCGGTCTACGACTTATTCGTGGAAGGGGCAAACATACCTAAACCCGCAAAGCCAACTCACATGTACATCCCATCCACACCGTCAGTTCCCCTAATCCAAACGATTCGCCAGTTTGTGCGGTGAGGCATATGTCCATAGCGTGACCCCAATGCGCCTTTAGGGCACGGCTGATTCCGAAAGCCTCAGGCGGCACATGGCTTATTCACGATTTGTCACCATGGACTCAGTATTATAACAAACCGAAGTTTTCCCTCCGGGATGCAGCCAAGGCCATGTTACAAATACCGTTTGGGGCTTGGATGGCAAAGGTGGACCTGGAAGATGCCTTTTAACAGATCCTGATTCGACATCAACACCTTAAGTTCTACGGAATTCTTCTGGAAGGGGTAGGATACCAATTCAACAGGCTGCCCATGGGACACGCATTGGCGCCGGCGATTATGCAGCGATGGGCCTGGGCAGTGGCCAAAGAAGTGAAGGCCATTACAGGAATTACTATGCTGTGCTACCTCGACGACTGGCTGCTAATAGACAACCACTTATCACCAGAAAAGGTAAGACAAGTGCTATGGTTTCTACAGGACGATTTAGGAATTTCAATAAATTTCCCCAAGTGTGTACTTAGCCCCACTACAAGACTTAAGTATCTAGGAGTGACCATCGACACGCGATTGAGGCAGTTATGGCTAACACCTAGTAGTTTAGCGAAATAACATCACGCCGTAACTGTATGCCCACGCATTCACAGTGCAGACATTCCGAAAGCGGCTGGTTATATAGCTTGGGTGTGTTATGTGCTAGCCCTCCCCTACTACCTTATTTCGGACGTTTATCGCAGAGACAATCGCATGCTGCTGCAGGCATGGGAGGCCGGACTGTTTAATAAGAGAAGTTTTGCCACGGAGGCAGCAACACCGCTAGAAGTTTACAGCGACGCCACCCCGTGGCAATTAGCGTGGGTGATTCCGGAAATTTTTTGTAATTTTTAAGTGTAGTTCATAGGCCGAAATTTCTAGAGAGCTCCTTTTAGCATATAGGTTCCTAATTTCTAATTGGAACCATTTGTTGATGGCTATTTGTTTTACTGTGGATGTGATATGATCTTTTCTCAGTTTAGAAAAAATGTTCCTGAAATTACAAAAAATTTACATCCTGTTGAATTTGAATTATGGAACAATTTTGAACATAAAATGCATGAGACCAATACTCATAAGTTTCATATTAAATCCATAACATTAGATAAAAAAATAAAGTTTCTTAAGAAACAAGGGGATAAAACTATTGACAACATACATAAAAAAACAAAACAAACCCAGTATTACTTCACATACATCTGATTTCACTGAAAACTTGTCCAATCTACCTTTTTCTCAGGATGAATTGTCTCTTTTAGATAGGGGTTTGAAATTTGCTTTCTCACCAAGGAAACCACCTATAGATGAATTATTCACAGACATTGAAAAATCCATTGAATTTTTCGATGAAAACTCCAAAAATTATATCTGACAAGCTTGTTCAATACAAATCCAACACAACTTGAACAAATTAAATGAGTTTCATCCAAAAAACTATTCCAAAACCATGAAACAACTCAGAGATAAAGATTGTTTTTACATTAAGGCTGACAAGGGCCATAAAATAGTGATCATGGATAAGACACAATACTTTGACAACATCCAAATTATGTTGAACAATGGATCTTACATTAAACTCAAGAAGAACCCATTAAATTCCATGATTCAAATACTAAAGACATCATTAAAGGATGTAAAACCATCATTGATAAAAAATTAAGCTACAAGTTAAAAATTTCAAACCCAAACATTCCAAAATTGTACTGTCTTCCCAAAATACATAAAGATGACAAAGCCATGAGACCGAATGCATCAGGAATAAATAGCCCAACCTATAACTTGGCCAAATGGCTTAATAGTGAATTTAAACAGATGTCCTTTCCCGACAAATACTCAGTTAAAAATACCTATGACTTGATAAGTAAACTAAAAAACATAATATTAAAAGAGTCTGAGATTTTGGTCTCCTTTGACGTTAAAAGCCTCTTCCCAAGTGTACCTCTGGAAGAAACATCCCAAATTTTAAAATCATTGTTACTAAAACAAAATTTTTCTGACGAAATTGTCCTCGAATATTTACAACTTACTAATTTATGCATGTCACAGAACGTTTTTCTATTCAATAATGAAATTTACAAACACACACAAGGCACTTCTATGGGAAACCCCCTATCTCCTTTTCTAGCCAACATTTTCATGTCCTCTTTTGAAAAGGATTGCAAAGAAAAATTCCATTACTTTCCAGATATATGGTTGAGGTACGTGGATGACATATTCACATACTTTGATTTAAAGAAACAAAATGTAGAAGAATTTGTTAATCAGTTAAACAACATATATCCTTCAATTAAGTTCTCTTATGAACTTCAAGAAAACAACACCTTGCCATTTTTGGACTTGCTAATCATAAATAATAGACAACACATTGAGTTTGACATTTTTAGAAAACCTACACATACTGATAACTTCATTCCTAACAGCTCCTTTCACCCTATGAACCAAAAAGCAGCTGTGTTTCAATTTTTAACACACAGATTATGTAACATCCCCCTCAATAAAATCAGATATGCAAAGGAACTCAAACACATAAAACAAATTGCCACTATACTTGGATACGATAACAATTTAATTAATAAATTAGTGAGAAAACATAACTTTAATAAAACCTTGTCCAATGCCACTTCCCTCAAATTAGATAACAAAAAAGAGGACAAATATGTAAAATTGCCTTATTTCCCACCATTAAACAGAGGTTTGAACAAAATTTTTATACATAAGAATTATACCATAACATATACAAATCCATATAATTTGAAAAATTTACTGGGCAGTACAAAAGACAGAACAGAATCTTTGAACAAGTCCGGAATTTATAAAATACAATGCTCACACTGTGACAAAAAGTACATAGGACAAACTAGAAGGAAACTAATAACACGCTTCAAGGAACACATGGCTCACTATAAATATAATCGTTTTGAAAAATCAAGCGTTGCCAACCACATTTTAGAAACAGGTCATAGTATACACGTAAACGATTAAACTTTGATAACTTCAGCCAATAACTCACTAAACTCGTTAGAAAACCTTCACATTTACAAAAAATGCGATACACTTATGAACACGGACACAGATTTCAACAAGACCTTATACAAACTGACAGATCTAAACAACACACACGCCGAAAAATCTTTCCACGCTTCACTTGTTTCTCGGTCGTCTTCTTAATACTTTCCGTTCAAACCTTGCAGTTGACTCCCAGTCACTGTTGAAACAGGTTTTGCCCCTGACGATGCCCACCTTGTGGGCAAAATGCATTGGGTGTTGTAACCCTCTAATTGTTTGGCTAAAGGAGTACTTTACCTTTATCAATCTTAGTCAAAGTTATTGAGCTACTAACGATATATCTACAGACTTCATTAGAAAAACAAATGAATTTGGCAAGTTGTAAATTTTCGTCCAGTAAATTTTTAATTTTTGAAGATAAACAGCAAAATATTCTGTAAATTATGAATATTTAATGATAATTGATGTGATCAGTACCCTTAGAGTCCTAGGTTCGATTCCTGGAGCATTTAAAAAATTAATAATTAATTATTTAGCCTATGATAATTCAAAAAATAAATTATTCAGTGTATTATATAACATGAAGAATATCCTTGACAGAAAGCAAATATTTCCACCTTGTTTTAGGAATATTATATGCTGTGCCCCAACTTTGAAAGGCCAAACAGGAAACTGGACATTTCCCGGTGGGTCAGGCCAAAAATTGGCCAGTGAAGCTGGGACGATTGGTTTATATAACCATAATTTAATTATTTTCAATTATAAATTAGTCAAACTAAAATGCAAACTTGCACAAGCCTTGGTTATATTTTGGCTGTCTTGCCAATCCGTAAAATCCTGGGGGAATTGAGCCTCTAATCTCAATTTTCTGCTATGAAATTGCTTCCCAGTCCAACCGTCTGTGCCATTTTCAAGCACTTCTAGAAGTGAAATAATATTTTTCTAATTGTTTCAATTTTAAACACTTTGAACAGCCGCCGCAATATATTTATGGAGAAATTCAAATGTTTATTTGTGCAAATGCACTACTCTATAAATAAATTGAAAATTTCAGCATCCTAGCTCATCCCGTAGTACCTAATCAGTTATCTATTTGTTTAAACTTGACGAATTTTTAACGGCAACACAAATTAAAATATCAAAATTTCTATAATCCCTATTTCGTTTTTTTACAAATCCTACCCCTAAAAAAAATTTCAGCTCCGTAGCACATTCGGAAATACATAAACCTTGCAATTTTTTTTAAACAATTGCAAATTTTTAGCGGCTGCATTGTTCCACTTTTTCAAGATTTTCGTTTTTTCTAGTCAGTTTTGCACAAAATCCTACCTAAGAGAAAAATTTCGTATCTCCAGCTCATCTGGAAGTGCCTAAACATTATATGTTATATCCTCCTCCTCTTCCTCTGTAAGGAACGTCTATATATAATGATGATGAGATATATATATATGTATATATATATATATATATATATATATATATATATATATATATATATATATATATATATATATATATATATATATATATATAAATTGCTGGACATTGCACCACTGTTAATAATTACCAATTTTTACTTTCTCCATATACGAATCATAGAGAAATTATCGTTTTCATGAAAAAAATCAAATTCGAGATTTCAACGGAAATATACCACCTTTTTGAACTTTGCGAATAATTGGTTCCGGAAAACTGATGAGAAATAAAAATTCACGAAGTGCAAGTTTTAATTTCCCATAAGATGCCATGTTATTACATGAGTGGTTCCCAGTCAATCTAAAAAATTCACTTTTTATCATAAATAATGCAGTTGAACAGAAAATAAAAGAAAACGTAACCACAAATGAAAAACCTAGCATTAGAAAGTAAGAAACTACTTTTAATGACCTTCAAGATGCATAATAGCAAAAGAAAACCCAGCATAACAAAGTGATTCCACTTTTTTCCGCACATGTAGTAATTTTAATATGCAAAACATGAGAATGCTGCACCCTTTCTTGTGCCATTAAAAGGGAAGATATGCTTATATAAAAGTTGGAGAAAAAGCAAAAACAACAAGAAAAACAGCACAGCATTCTCCCTTTGGCGAATTGTCGCATAGTTATGCGAGTTGTGGGATCTAAAAACTCCTATCCAATATTGAGACTAACCAAGCCTCTGCACAAAAGCTACTGTGTAATGAAAGGGTATATGGGTAAAGGTTTCGAATTAAACAAATTGTTTGTGAGTCACTGGACCAGATCATGACTTCAAATTTCAGTGTAGACGTATTTCGAATAATCCGTACTAAAAAGTACGCAAAATCCTATGATATTGGCTGGGGACTGCTCTTAGCTTCGAATTATCCAGGATCAAAATAATGAGGTTTTACTGTAGGTACCTTTCAGACATGTAAGACATGGCAAAGTATAGGAAATATTATTGTGGTTCTCTTTTGCAATTTGACATTAAATCCCTTTTTAACTTTCCAACAGAGGTCAGTGACGAAACTGTGTGCACAGTGATGGCAGAAAAAGAGATTGTGGAGCAGATCCCATAACCTAGTGGTAGTCCTATGTCTACTTCCATCTCAACTCCTGAACAAACAACTAGGCACCATACCAGCTCCATACCATCAGTAGTGAAGAGGAAGAGTAAGTATATGTAGAACATGATGTGTAGTGTAAAAATATTTCCATGACATGTCAGTATCCCTTCGTGTTTCTTGTTTCAATACTTTTTGAAATATTAATAATTCACTTCAATAAATGACCACAATAAGAACCACCCTAATATAAAAAAGTTCACAAATCATCATTAAAACTTCACTTAGGAGTGAACCAGAAAAAGCTAGCTATTCAATTCGAAAATGCAAGGGAGACCTTCACTGCCCTTGCACATCCCAATGAAGACAACATGGAGGTAAGCTACAGTGTATATTTGATGACTGAACAAGAATTACTTGGTCTTACTCAGTAATTGTGAAATCATTTTTCTCCCTGCAGCTATTGGCAAAAGCAATGCAGCAGCAGGCCGAGGCAAGTGCGATGATGGCAAAAGCCATCCAAGAACAGGCAGAGACGAACCGCATGGTAGCTCAAGCCTTCAATCGAATAGCCGATGCCCTTGAAAAAAGAATATTATAGACATAATGAAAAAGTTATTTTAATGTTTATTTTATTTTCTGTTTTTAATATAATGTATATATTATTGTGTATTAACCCTTTCAGAGTCACATGATTATTTTAAATTTTTTTTCAAATGTACAATCATAGCAAAATATTTTTTAATTTTATAAATAAATATGTTATGAATATATTTAGTTTTATAGAATGTAATGTTGTATATATCATTTCTGCAATTACTGAAAGAAACGCATAAGAATATGTATAAATAGCATGTATGTGATTTTTCATAGAGACTGATGAAAAAGTGTTAAAATCGCAGAAATGCAAATAATATTTTTCTGTAATTTTATTTTTTAATATTTTTTGTGGACTTTTGCAATGTCTTGCCTTTATGAAAATATGTTAAATATAATAGCGAAAAGAATAAAATACAACACTTTATTCAATATAAAGTCAACTTTTCATTTTTTTAAACAAAAAAATCACAAGATGAACTCGAACATTCCCTTAATATAATTAATATCTGTAATCATTTGCGCAATTACTGAAAGAATCAGGCAAGAATGTGAATAAATATCGTGTATGTGATTTTTTAAGAATGTTTCTGGTTGTGTATATTTGTAAGCTCTTTTTCTATTGGGGGTATTTTTTACAACTGCCCTGAATTGAAAGTTGCTCCTCACTCCAGTGAACCATAAACTGTTTTTGCAACTGCAAGGTTATGCTGCACTCAGAACTCTATCTCTTCTTTTGTTAAGAGCCAAGTCCTATCTTAAAATCATTTGATAATTTCAATTAGAACTTTCTGCAGAAAGGCATCTTATGTGCTTTTCATACACCCCTATTGGTTTACCTTCTATTGATCATCATTCCTATCTGCATCTTCAAGGTGAGGAAACCTTTGTTGCATCAATCGATGCTTTGGCTCGTGGGCCTTCCCCACGTTCAATAGCCACAGCCTCATTGTCTCCATTTTGCTGATAAAAACTTAAATAAATGAAAAACGTATATTCACTGGAGCAATGTTGTGCACCCTCCAAAAATATCATTCTCAACCACTATATTACTGCGTAAAATGAAATTCACCCTTTGTAATAACTGTGACGCACATGCTTCAAGTAAAACTGAACCTCTCAACATTCAACAGAACATTGGTTATATTTCTGTACTAAGACTGATTCTACTTTTCTTTGTACATCTGTTTTTCAAATTGTAATGTTAACTGATACTTGGAGGGGGTTTTTCACTTTCAGGACCCGACAGGAGGTAAAGGGAATGTGAACCTGACCATAAAAATCTGTCTTGTTTCTATTTAAAATCCTATCAATGGGAAACACTTTTTCATCAACAATTTTCTTTAAATTAGAAAATATTTCCAAACTTCTTATATGATAAGATAATTTGCTATGCTCCTCGAAATATTCTAAGGCATGGTTCCATTTATTGAAAACTTCTTAAACAAATTTACCTGGATTTTGATCTTTATGTAATCCTACTGCAGATGGACTCCATCAATTCTGAATAACATAACCAATGCCATTTTTCAAGCTAAGGCATTTGACACCTTAAATTTTTGCCTTTAATTTTCTTAACAGGAAATTTATATTTAGCATCTGGTGATCATAAACTATGCAAAACTTCTAGGAGTTTCTGACTGGAAAATGCTGTCTCAATTTAAAAAAGTATGCTATATCCTTAGGGTTACCTTTGTTGAACATGTCTGTGTGCATCGTATATCCAATAACTAATGCAAGCAACAAACATGGCTCTTTTTCTTGCACTATCGATGCTTTCATTCTGTTCACTAAAATTAATTTTTTCACTTTCAATTTGCTTACTATGTACATTTTCCTGTGATTTTTTCACATATGATAATATTGTTGTATTTGTTTCCTTTTATTACTCATATTTATCATTGTTTTAAGGGGTACACCAAAGAATTTTTAAATGACAACTTCTCACTTTTCTGAAGTACAGTTGTATGGCAATGTGAATAGCCTAGCTTACACCATAACCTATTTAGTGCTCTTAGGCTTATATTTTTCCTCTTTGTAAACTAAATGGTGCACACACAAAGAAATAAAGGAGATTGGTGTAACATGCCTAGGCTGATGCCAATTGGGATTTGTTGAGGTCCAGGATTTCTAGCGGAAATATTGCTCAGGTGCATCTATTCCTCTAAAAGGTGTAGTGACACTTTTACGCAGTGTGGAATACACTCACTCCACTTTCTTACTCATCGACACTTCTTTTCCAACTAACCAACCTCTCCAATTATATTCCTTTAACAGTCTCAGCAGCACTCATTGTCCCTCCACAGAAAGCCCTTATCATGGAAAAAGGATATTTTAAACAAAAGGGTATTCTCTTGGCCAACGATCACCCTGATATCCTCCCACCCAAGAATGGTCCAGGAAGTCTCTGGAAGAACACATGGAGAAGGGAAAGACATTTAAGGGAAGACCCAAGAAGTGACGAACTTTTCTCAACTGAACGGAAATATATTTTAAACAAAAATATTCTCTCTTGGCCAATGACCACCCTGACCTCCTCCCACACAATAGGGGTCCAGGAAGTATCCGAAAGACCACGCTGAGAGGGTAAAGACCTTTGAGGTATACCCAACATGTGGTTTCTCAACTATAAATTGTGCTGCCTGTTATTCATGACTCATCAAATGTATCCTCCTTTGCACCTGATTAAAGAAGTCAATTGTTTATCATCATAATTAAATCACAAAGGAATAAGGAGCTGGTATACAATCAATAAATGATTAGGTTCTCATTCCTTTAGTCATGAAATGTTTGGTAACTCAGATGCATATTTCAAAAGCATAGCAGCAGTAATCAATGGTAATTCACCGACTATTGATTTCTGTTCGACGGATTTCATCTTTATAACTTCTAGTGACAGCAAACAATTCCCACTTCCATGGGTGATTGATATGGAATTAGCAAAAGTAATTTTTAAAAACCAGTGTTAGTACACTAACAGAAAATCCTCTGCCCACTATCACAATAGCCCCTTCATGCTAACAGATTTCCTTACCGTCCAACAAAAACGCATTAAACTTATTATCAATTGAATGAAATTTCTGCAGCAGAATGACGGTCAAGACAGTAATTAAATACCGGATACCCAAATCCCAAATGATGCGGAAGCATTTAAATCTGACAATTTCCTTCTCTACCACCACAGTTATTTGTAACTAATTTCTTTCAGACCCTTCTACCAATTCCACACCTTTTTGTTTACCCATCCCTCCACTGCACTTAGGGACCTTTTCTTAGAAATGGAACCATCCCTTCTCCTTTCCTGACTTCCTTTCCCTTTTTATCAAAGAAGGAGAGTGCTTTCTGTCTTTCCCACATCCTCTTTCAAGGATCAAGAACATTCTTGGGAAAACATGAACCCCCTTACTCTCTTCATCTATATCTCACGATTTAAAAGCACTCCATGGGGAGTAGGAGGGTCCAGACCCAATGGACCCCCTGTGTGTGTGCACCACTGCTAAAAACAGTGAAATGCTAATTTTGTATTTTTTATTTATAAATGCTATTCTAGTATTTTCTATGCAAATGTACCAATTATTGAGGAAAAATCCAATTTTCATGCAATTTCGCATGTCGATTTAAACACAAATTTGGGCCCCCTTGAGCTGGAGGCCCAGGCTAAATGGCCCTCTCAGAGGCCCTGGTTACAGGTACGGTAACTACTATACAAATGACTGAGTGGAGAAACAGTTCCTAGAATAACAGCAGTAATGAGAATAACTGAAGTTCTCTGATAGAACAACATAACTAAAGTTTTAAGACACAAGTTTGTTATCACAAAACTCCAACAATTAAGAAAATAAAAAGGAGCATTACTAATTGTACAACATAACTAAGTGTAAAGTGTTTACAATAGTCACCGGCAGGTGATGTGGTGGTGACAGATAAAAAATTAGTTTTTAAAATACCTTTAAAACAATCCATTATATGGAAAAATGTTTCGAACAAACGTAGAAAATTAAGTTTCCTACAACTTTTATTCTAGTACTTTTTTACATTCATCAACTATTAAAGCAAATATTTAAAAAAATGGATGTGACAAGAATAAACATCCACTTTTGGTTGATTGATTTTAGCTCAAATCTAATCAGTTCTTGATTTTCTAATACTAATGTTAAATATGAAATTTTATGCTGATCAAATTATTAGTTTTTGAGTTAGAGCACCCGCAAAATTCCGGTCACAGGTACATCGTCGAGAAACTATTCAAAACATGTTCAGGGGACCTTAAAACATGTATATCCATTGAAATCTCGAATTAAATTTTTTTCATGAAAAAAATGTTTTCTCTATACTTCGTATACCTATGGAGAAAGAAAAAAGAGATCGAGGGTCTCTTTATTATTATGAAGAGATCATCATCATCATGCTTCTGTCCGAAGACAGGTTTTAACTGAATCGCTGCCTACATTTCTCTCTCTCCCTAGAAGCCTCTTTTATACCTCTATAAGTATTATATTCCTGCTTTATATTATCTAATATTCCTATTCTTTTTCTCCCTCTTCCTCTTCTTCCACTAATTTTTCCTTCTAAGATCGTCCTTTGTAAACACTGTATTCTCAATATGTGCCCTATCCAATTTGCTTTTCTTTTCCTGATAGTTTTTATTAGCATCCTTTCTTTTCCCACCATTTCTAATACTTCATTTCTCTTCCTCTCTGTCCATTTCACTTTCATCATTCTTCTCCATACCCACATCTCAAAACTTTCTAAATATTTTTCCTCCTTACCGTCCACGTCTCTGCACCATAAAGACCTATGCTCCATATGTAGCATTTTGCTAATTTCTTCCTTGTTTCTAAATTTATTTTCTTGCTTGTGAGAAGCTCCTTCTTCTCGTTAAATGCTGCTTTTGCCATTGCAATCCTACTTCTGATGTCCTGTGTACTACTTCCATCCTGCGCTAAAATACTGCCGAGATATCTGAAACTACTTACTTGTTTCAGTTTTTGGCCATTTACCATTATATTTAATTCTTTATGTTCCTTTGAAACCACCATGACTTTCATTTTTTCTGTATTGATCTTCATTCCATATTGTTGGCCAACCTCCACTAGTATGTCTGTCATCCTCTGAAGCTCTTTCTCTCCTTCTGCTATTAAGCCCTGATCATCTGCGTATTTAATGGTGGTAATACTTTCACCTCCTATCTTAAATCCTGAGAATTTGCATTCATTAGGATGGAAGGAACTGTATCGAGATAAATAGAAGTAACATGATTAGATATACCAGCAAAATGATCCAAGAAGTGAGATGCAATGATAGAAGGGTCAGAGATAATACTCCCAGATGAGTCTTCCAATTTTAGGGATGGATGGTGAGGGACTTGTTTTGAAGATTCTTTAATAATATTGCAAGACTTTAGTTTTGTTCTTTGCAGTCAGTATTCTGCTGTTGTTGAAGGTTCTTTTGGAAACTGATGTATTTGTGATATTGTTTCTTAAGCATTTTATATTCTTGTAGTACGTTGATTTCACCAGAGGCTTTAGTAACTTGAAGTCTTTAATGAAAGAAGATAGAAAACGGATCTCATCATTGATCTTGCAGTTCTCTTGTATCTTACAAGAAAATCTACTTGAAAACAATATAGAAATTTACTATAAAAGTTTTGAAATCTTTTCTCAAAAGATTCTACACTATATACCGTATTTCTCGGCATATAAGATGCACTTTTTCCAGAAAAATGGCCCCCAAAATCAGCCTGCATCTTATATGCCGAAGGTAAGATTAATACTGTTCTCAATACCCTTAATTGTAGTGCAATATCGTTCATCTCTTCAGAGTGTCTATTATGAATGATATTATCCACAAATATGAGATATCATTTGATTTAGTTTAACCATTTAGGCTGTAATAAGATTTTGAGTGGATCACAGTGGAGGAGTGACATCATAGGGCTTAGGTAAGGTAGCTTAGCATACATTGTAATGTCACTGGACACCATATAGTGAATTTATGAGATATATGGCTTATGTAGTATTATTTGTGGCATAAGGTTCTAGAATTGGATTGATTTTAATCAAATTCTCTGGAGCAATTTTTGAGTAAATCAAATTTTTCTAAAAACTGCCAAGAATAAACTATCCTTTATATTTGTGCAATATCATTTTTATTTAAAAAGGGTCTGCAAAAATGATATATTGCACAAATATGAGATATCATTCGATTTTATGTGTGTTTGGGCCCTAGTACAGTGAACAGACCGACAAACGGACAGACACCATAGCAAAAAACACTTTTATGGACTCAGGGACACTTAAACCGTTTTAGCGCGTGAGGTGATTGAAATAAAATACTATCCCCATAACAATGGTAACGTTTATTGTTAGGCAATTTATGCTACACGCATGGACAGCGTGGTAACGGAATAAAAGATGGCAGCGCTATGGGCCTGGACGCGTATCTCCACGTGCGTCTCTCGCTCTCCGAGGTAATAGACCAACTAGTGGAGAAATGGTTGCGCAGCAACTCTAGCGGTTGCCCCTGGCGGATGGCACTTGAAGTGCAGGGAACAATTGAAGTCCCTGCTGCACTTCAGCCTTTCGACTGCTGCCACACCGTGTATTTCCATCAAAATATCGAAGTCGAATTTTTTCACGATTACAACTTTCTCAATATACTATGAATATGAGAAAGTAAAAAGTACTAAAAGCATTACACGAATGGGGGTAATACACGAGTAAATATGGTATGTTAAAAAATCTTGAGAAAAGAAAACGTATGACATTGAAAGAAATTCACTTTGCTGTAAACATCCTATATCCAAGGTACAATGGTGAATGTCTTACTAGAGATGAAAAAGTATGTGGAACTGAACTTATTGACGATTTAGTCACAAGCAGGGTCTACATTAACATGCAGCTCAATAATCAATTTTGTGCAGTTGCTAGTTCTTTTTTCAAGTAATACATCAATCATGAATGCAATGAATAAATTATACTCTTTGTTGCTGGTTAGGTATCTCAGTATCTGAACCATGCTAATGGCCTATTTAGTTAGATCGTTTCTCAGCTGAAAACATCATTAAGGTCCTCTATGAATTTAAGCACCAAAACTTTATATTTATATGTGCATTTTAATATGCCAAATGTTCTGAATTGGAATCCAAAGAAAACTGTTTTAATGTGGTTCAATAAGCAAAAACAAAGGCATCATGAAAATGTTTCAAACAAAAACAGCGCCAAGAGTACTTCAAAATAACATTTACAGAGTCAGGAACATCAGAAAATGAAGATTGTGCTTTCTCCATATAAATATGGAGAAAGTCATGTGTTGCCCACATCAGTTCATTTTATATTATTTTCTTTGAGTTCTGCATAAAATTACTGCGATTTCAAATGTGCTTTTTCTTATGAGGCGTCTTTATGTATGGGCACACCAGAGAACATGCCACAGGCCTCACACAAACAAGGATCCCACACATACAAGGCTCTTTTTACTTTCTCCATAGAGAGGAAAGTATTGTATTCATGAAAAAAATAGACTGAGATTTCAACGGAAATACACGTTTTAAGGTCCCCTGAACACGTTTTGACCATTTTATCGATGATGTCTGTGTGTGTGTATGTGATAGCTTTTCGTAGGTGCACTAACTCAAAAAATATTAATCAGGTCAATGCGAAATTTTAGATTTAACATTTTTAGAAATTTTACAAGAACTGATTAGTATTTGGTAAAAATCGGTCAACTGGAAGTGGGTGTTTACTCTTGTCACTTATCTGTTATTTTGAAATATTTGATTTAATATTTGATAAATGTAAAAATGTACTGGAATAAATGTTGTGGGAAATTTAATTTTCTACAACCTTTGTTTGAAACATTTTTCCATATAATGCAATGTTTAAGAGATATCTTATATTATTAGCTGCCACCACCCCACCTACCAATGTCTATTGTTAACAATTGATGCTTAGTTACGTCTTAGTAATGCTCCTTTTTCTTATCTTAATTTAATTTGTGGCTATATCCAATATCAAAGGCTATGGTTTGATTTTATTTCTGTTCTTTGTAAAGTATAAAATTTTGTTGCAATTTCTTAAAATATTTATTATGTAACCTATTTAGAATTTTTAGAAATATTACGGATATGGAGCAAGTCATGTGGTGGCCACATCAGATTTTTTTTATGATGTTTTGCTGTGACATTTAGCCTTTCCTAACTTTAATGATTAAATCGGCTGCTCCAATAGTTCAATGAGCCAAAAAAATTGATTTGTGCAGCTCTAAATTTCCCTTAAAATAGGCCCTGGTGACAAGGATGTACGAAGATGATTTCTCTGCAGAACTGGCAGAGTACAGAGCTGAAGAAGAATTTTTTGGAAAACTTGACTTAACAAAATCCTCTCCCTGTGTAGGTCCTGTAGTATGGTGGAAAGGTACCTGTTTTGGCTCCAAATTGGTTCAAGTAGCAGTGAACATATTAAATATGTCACCATCTACAGCAGCAACAGAGAGTAATCTCTTATTTTTATAAACTTCATAATAAAATGTATTAGAATATGTTTTTTAACTGTATTCAATGAATTACATCTTAGAAAAAATAAAATTCTACTGGGGAAGGGGTTCAAACATAGTTTGCAACACCTTTAATTGCAAAACATTAAGCTTCTGAAGCAATGCTGATACTAGATAAAACTTAAGTGACGATTGAAGCATATTCCCACTATTTTATACACTTGGTGGTGGCAATGCCGGGCACTCCAGCTAGTATGTTTATAAAGCTGGAGAAAAATACCAAACACTGTCATAATGAGAGAGTGAAAAGGGGGATAAGACAGTGAAACAGGTCAATAATAAATAAACAAAAACTCATTTGCCATGAAAAGGAAAATACTCATATTCACATTGCAGGTAACATTCCCGCAGGACCTAAGTCAAAACAAAATACACATGCAGAAACATACAAGTTTGTCGAAATGCAATTACACTGTTTACTCGAACCAAAACTAAACACTAATGCTTCGACAGCTAAGTATGCATGTGGGAGGGGAAAGGGGTATATACACAAGTAGTGATCATTGGGGAAGGGAGAGTGAAAATTAAAGGAGGAGAAACAGTGAACTAGGCAACTATAGGGTGGGGGGTGGGACCTAGGTCATTGTCCATTACCATGTTTCTATGCATTTAAATGCTTTCGTTTGCATTAAGTTTACTATATTGGTCAATTGATTGAGAAATTATAGGTTTTTTGTGGTGATAGAATGGTGAGTGTCAAAAACATAGGTTGCAATGCTTTATCTATTTATTCTGATGTTTTTGTAACGTGCTATGTTCTTTAAAACATACAATTGCAATAATTTTTGTATTTTTAAGACAATAAATTTATATTAAAAATACTATTTTCTTTCTTTTCTTGTGGTACTGTTTACATATATTGCCAATTTAAATGGTTAGGTTTGGGCATTTTTTTGTACAAAAAAGTAAACTATTTCGCAATTAGACGTTAAACAAAGGGAAACAGTTTTAGTGCTCTTTATCACAGAGATATGTGGGTGAGAAGATGAAGTAATCTGTGAGACGAGGCATCGGTGTTAGCATGACAAAACTAAGTGTCAGTGTGAGTGAAACATGTGGACAGATGGACAGACACAACCTGACCATAAGACATTCTTTTTTTACTTTTTGTAAAGATCGCCTAAAAATTATTTTATTTTTTTTTTAAATTATACATTGTTAAACCATGCTGAACTAGGAAATATTAAATATCTTAAATATTCATTTTAACAACCTCAATTTTATTATACAAACGGAAAGATATAAACATGGTTAAATACTGAAAGACAAATCTTTAGCAAATGAAGAATTCAATCATTTTACTTAAATGCTTAAGAAAAATAGGTCGTGTATAATCAAAACCATAATAATGAAGTTTGCCTAATTTCACTTCCAATTAGGATGAAAATAATTTGAAAACTGCATAATGTAATATGATTATTTCTTTCTAGACTTGGAAAATACTTGGTCTCATTTTTATTAAATACACAAAATATTCCCATAATATTTCCAATCAAGAAAAATTCAGTTTACTATTTTTTTTGCTTTTACAAGTTTATGTAAAAAACTAAGCATGTACTTGAATTGAGCAATTTTGCATGCTCATTCAATATGTTTTTTAAACATCATTAACAAAGTAAGTTATTGCTATCACAAGATTTATTGATGATGAGTAGAATAGTAATCAATGACTTGGATAGAATTTACTGAATAATTTTATCTAAAAAATTCTTAATTATAAGCTACAAGCCAATATATTCAAATTCTCTGTGACTACATACAATGAAGTCTACAGACAGAAGGCACAAAATTTTAGATTATAACCACTATTGCTCTATAATTCTAAAGACGAGTGAGTACAAGAAACATCCTATTTTATAAATAATATAATACATGAAACGATTAAAGAAAGGCAAAACCCAAATAAGTCCCAAAATTTACATTACTTGAACACAGCTATTTCACAATTAGGAAAACATCGGACATATTGAATGTAGAAATGAAACTCCAACTTGAAAAATATTTCATCATTTTGTTCTTAACACCTCCATTGCTGCCAATTATTAGTTGACAAAACTGTTAAAAATAAACATGAACAAATGTTCAGCTTTTGTTTGTAATGAAACTTCATGCCAGTATTGTTACATTCACCACCCAAAAATGGCTTCTTCAGAGCGCTCGGTCCCACCTTCTGGCTCCTTCTTGGGTTCTACTAATGGAACATTATTCTCCGCATTTTGGCTTTTCTCTGAAGTGGTGGCTTTTAAACCTTTAGTACCATTTGACTCAACACTGGTCGAGGAAGTTGACTGCAGTAAGTTTTCATTTTTCCCTGCTCCACCCTGATTTCTCTCTGAATCTTCACTATTAATCAAGTTCAATCTTTGCAATCTGATGAGAGGAACTTTTAAAACTAACCCACGATCAGGATTGTTTTTCTGACTTTTGCTCATACAAAATTTTTCAGCCTCTTTCATCCATTTTTTATTAGGACTGATAGCTTCATTGGCTTCAAGAAATGGCTTTGGAAGAATGGTACGCAGTGTTTTTGGGTTATCTCTCACCTGAGAGGAAGTACTTGGTTCACGGTGTTTAGACAATGCCATTTTTGATTCATTACCTACATTGTTTCTCAATATAGAAAGTGAATACACAGTATTAGTTTTTTTTGCAAATAATTTGCCTGACAATTGGTCGGAAGTAGTATCGCAGGCCACTTTCTGTATTTCCTGATTGGTTGGAATACATTTTTGCTGAGAGGACAGTGGGCGAAAGACTTGGAAATGGCTTGTACCACCTCTAATTTGCAAGGATGCCAACTGAGGATTCTTTTGTTGTTTCACTGATTTAAACAAAAGATTAACAACAGGCTGTGGTTTGGTTTTAGTTGAATTACTTTTGCAACCTGCTTTACCTTGAGCAGCATTTTCACTGTGCCTTAAATGAACATTTGAAGACAAGCTATCCTCATTTTCCACTTTGACCCGAACTAAGTTAACATCTATATCTGTAGTTGAATTACAATTGCTTGTTTGCACTTGTGATGAACTAAGTGGCAATGTGGAACTGACATTTTTTGGCTGCTGATCACTCTCTGGGGGTGTAGATAAATTTTTTGGTCCATTTGTATTCCTTTGTTCAAAGAAATCACTTGTTGTTTTATCAATAGAAGTGACATGAGTAGAGCTGGAACCAACATTTGATTCAAAAGATTCCAGCCAACCAGAATCAGGGGAGTTCTTTTCTGGAGAATCCAGCCTTTCTACTTTGATGGGAGGAATGTCAAAAACCATTTTCTCATTGCAACTAGACTGGCTTGTCCCTGTAGCTAAAGGTTGACTTGTATGGATGGCTCCAGAATTCTCAACATCAGCAGCTTCCCCGGTGTTAAAATTAGCACTTTCAGAAAGAAGTGATGAGATACGATGGGGTACTATCAGGCTAGATTTGCTATGATTGCATTTAATCATCATTTTCTTCGAATATTTGCATCTTGTTGCATGCACCTGAAATAAAATGGAAAGATTACTGAGAACATTACTAACATGAATGTACATGGCAAACAACAATCTAAACCTATAAATAAAAATTTACATTCAATTAAAAGGATTAAATTGTTTGTTTTAATTACCAAAAATTAAACATTCCATTTTTACTTTCTCCATACATAATATAGGGGAAAGTATTGTTTCCATGAAAAAATCGATTTAGGGATTTCAACGGAAATGCACATTTGACGTCCCCGGAACATGTTTTGACCATTTTCTCGATGATGTCGTTGTATGTCAGTTTTTCTGAGTGCTCTAAACTATGAATCAGGTCAACACGAAATTTTATATTTTACATTTTTATGACAGTCATAAGAACTGATAAGTTTTTGATAAAGATCGGTCAACGGGAAGTGGGTGTTTACTCTTGTCACTTATCCGTTTTTACTTTCTCCCTACATAGCATAGAGGAAAGTATTGTTTTCATGAAAAAAATCGACTTCGAGATTTCAACGGATATACATGTTCTGAGGTCCCCAGAACACGTTTTGATCATTTTCTCGATGATGTCTGTGTGTGTGTATGTATGTGACAGCTTTTTTGTGGGTGCTCTAACTCAGAAACTATGAATCAGGTCAATGTGAAATTTTGTTTAACATTTTTATGAAATTCACAAGTATTAATTAGTTTTTGGTAAAAATCGGTCAACCAGAAGTGGGTGTTTACTCTTGTCACTTATCCTTTATTCTGAAATATTTGCTTTAATATTTGATATATGTAAAAATGTATTGGAATAAAAGTTGTAGGACATTTAATTTTCTACAACCTTTGTTTGAAACATTTTCCCATATAATGCTTTGTTTAAGAGATATCTTATATTTTTAGCTGCCACCACCACACCACCTACCAACGACTTGTTAACAATTGACAGTATATGTCTTACAATGTTAGTAAGGCTCCTTTTTCTTTTCTTAATTGTCAACCGGAAGTAAGTATTGATAACGATCCAAGAGCTAATAACATGTAATTTGCCATATAAATATGGAGAAAGTCATGTGTTGCCCACATCAGTTTATTTTAGAGAAAATGTCACTACAACAAAAGAAATTATTTTCTTTATCCATCGGCAACTCTGTCAGTTGATCAGACTGTCCAGCTTGTGCAGCTGTTGATTGTATATAATGCAATCACATTATAAAAGTATTACTTACGCAAATCAAACCGAGGTGTTGAAGGTGTTTCAACTATCTACACAATATATTCCTTGATGTGATATTCTTGGCATAAATATTGGAAGTAACATACATACAGTTTGGTGCACACAATCCCAAAGGGTTCATAGATGAAATGGACATTTTAAAATTTTATAGGCATTTTTAACATTTTAAATTTATTTCTTAACCTGATGGAATGTAAGGAATGGAAAAATCAAAATGCAATCCATGCCATATTTACGGACCAGGAATGTTTTATATTCCAGAACCATTTTGAACAAGGGGTGTTTCTGGACAACAGAATTCTTTATTATAGAGGTCCAACTATATATTTATCCTTTTGGATTTTGCTTTTATTAATTTAACCTAGGGATGGGACGATCAGTTCCTCGGTTCTGCCAGTTCTCTCAAGAATGGAAATAACCGGAACCATCTGTTTATAATTCGGTTCTTCGGTTCCGATCCTTATTTTAATAAAAAACAAGACTGGAAAAATGCATATTATGCATGTATACATGCGAGGCAGAGGCGTTCTTTACGATTTATACAATCATGTCACAAAAGATAAATATTAATGGCCAGTAGTGATACCAAGGAAATGTCGAATTTGTTGTTAAAGTTAAAGGTTTTGAATCAAAAGCTTTATTGCTACTGGACAATGCCCCTGGCCACCCTCAGAACTTAATGAACCTCAGAACTCCCCTGCCAGTTAAAGTTGTTTTCCTACCCCCAAACACCACATCCCTCCTTCAGCCCATGGACCAGGGCATGATAACAATTTTTAAGGCACGTTATCTGAAACAAACATTTCATCACCTTTTTGATGCTGTTGATAGAGAATCAATGGCTTTGTTTTGGAAGTCTTACAACATCATGTCGGCCATAGACAACATCAGAGTAGCCTGGTAAGAGGTAACAGACAACTGTCTGAATTGTGCTTGGTGTCATGTTTGGTCTGAAGCTGTCATCAACTTTGCAGGATTCAGTCAAGACACACAGAGACTGTACAAGAGGTCTTAGATTTGAATAGGACAGAGCTGATAGATGAAGAGCTAATGGAATTTGCAAAAAAACCCTGAGCCTTCTGAAGATGTCATAGAAATTGCTGAACCTGAATTCTCAGGAGAAAAGATTTGGCTGAATGGTTGGACCAAATAACAGTGGTGCTGGACAAGATTACTGAAAATGATCCTGATTTTGAGTGCAGCTGCAATGTAAGGAGCAGTATCTTAGGAAGTCTGACATGTTACAAGGAACTTATTCATCAGATGGACCGCAAAAAACGCCAAGCAACTCTTCATGCTTTCTTTAAGAAAGCTCCTGCTAAAGATAACAATGAGCCAAAAGCAGGCCCATCTATGGATCTAGATGATCCCGACCCCATACAGAAAACCTGAACTTCAAAGCCCATCTCCAATAAATTAAAGTAAGAGCTATGTCAGAGATGGACAAATCATCAGCTCACTCTGAAGCAATTCTTTGTGTTGCTTTACTTTATCGTTTTGTTATTTTGATTTGTAAGAATAATAAATATTAAGCAAATATTAATAAACCAACTTTGCTTATAATAATATTCATGTGAATTTGTACTTTTTTGGATATTTAATATAAGAAATAGAGGCCTATTTCAATTGTGTTGTTACCTATTTAACTTTCAAATTTTCTTTATACACAATTTAGTGTTTCTTTTTATTTGTTTTATTAAATTTACAAAACTTCTTTATATACAATGTTGTTTGTGAGAGTTAGCTGTTGCTTAAGACCTGGTATAATTTGAATTTTTAAAGAATTTTTGTCAAACTCTTGCACACCCTACATGCATAAAACAAGGCAAGGAAAAATACCAACTCTTGCTAAGGTTTGGCCTCGCAAATTTATTTATCGCCATGGCATAAGACAGTTTGATCGGTATTTGTCTGCGATACATGTTTAAGGAATTGCCGGGTCATTTGACATCAAGTGTTATACATGGGAGAAAGTGAACGATTCCAGCCATAGAACCAGTAATGACTTCCACCTTAATCACATATGGATAAATTAGGTATGAGAGGATCGATTCTTTGGTCCTCGGTTATGCCAGTTCTCTCAAGAACCGAAATAACTGGAACCGACTGTAGTTCTTCAGTTCTGATCCTTATTTCAATTAAAAGCATGGAAAGATGCACACATTATGCATGTATACATGCGAGGCAGAGGCGTTCTTTACGATTTATACAATCATGTCACAAAAGATAAATATTAATGGCTTAGTATAATGTCCATGAACTGAAATGCTAGTAGTGATGCCAAGAAAATGTTGAATTTTTGATTCACTGACTAATTTTGTTCATTACATTTTAATCTAAGGAGTAACTGAGTTCAAGAAAATCAAACGAGAAAGTAGTCATTCACTTAGGACCCATGTTTTATTTGTTGTCAATGAAAACAATCTTCCTGACGACTGATGTACACAATAACTGCTGTAAATACCTAATTAATTTTATTTTATTTCATGAGCACGCAACATTAGGAAAATGGATAATCTACGACAAAGAAATGAATGTAAATATGTCTATATTCTACGTTTAGACAGCGTAAAAAGAAATGGGTAATTTACGACGAAGGAATGAATGTGTACATAAAGATTACTTTACTACTATTTCAATGAGGTAAGTTTTAAATTGTCGATTGTTTTATTGATTACAATTGATTGGGAAAATTAGTCAGTGAATCAAAAATTCAACATTTTCTTGGCATCACTACTAGCATTTCAGTTCATAGACATTATACTAAGCCATTAATATTTATCTTTTGTGACATGATTGTATAAATCGTAAAGAACGCCTCTGCCTCGCATGTATACATGCATAATATGCATTTTTCCAGTCTTGTTTTTTATTAAAATAAGGATCGGAACCGAAGAACCGAATTATAAACAGATGGTTCCGGTTATTTCCGTTCTTGAGAGAACTGGCAGAACCGAGGAACTGATCGTCCCATCCCTAGGTTAAATTAATAAAAGCAAAATCCAAAAGGATAAATATATAGTTGGACCTCTATAATAAAGAATTCTGTTGTCCAGAAACACCCCTTGTTCAAAATGGTTCTGGAATATAAAACATTCCTGGTCCATAAATATGGCATGGATTGCATTTTGATTTTTCCATTCCTTACATTCCATCAGGTTAAGAAATAAATTTAAAATGTTAAAAACGCCCAAAAAATTTTAAAATGTCTATTTCATCTATGAACCCTTTGGGATTGTGTGCACCAAACCGTATGTATGAGAATGAATGAATAAAGTAGATGGTGTAACGTGGTCTAAAGCAATGATCGAATTATTGGTACAGTAAAACCTCTGCCTTACGAACTCCTTTAGAACGAAAAACTCCGTATAACAAATTAAAGCATCGGTCCAAACAATTTTAGTGGCTTAATTATATAAGTAACCTCTATATTACGAACCTCCGATAACTACGAAAACTCTCGTTTAGGAAGCAAAAACTGCATCCGTTCTACTTCAAATGAACCTCTATTAAGCGAAATTTGTAATGATTCGGAATTAAAAGTTTTGATTTTATTCATTCTTATAAGGCAAACGCTATCCCATTGCCATCTTTTTTTATGTAGAACGACTATTTCAACTATGACTCATCATGCTCACTGCTCTTAATTATGGGCATACATTCAAGAATTTTTTACGTAAGTATGCATAAATATACTTGATTATGTAAAAAATTAATTATAAATGCTAATATAGTAACTCTGGTTAATTCTATCCAGGATAATTCGAAATATTAAATTCGAAGTGAACTTGTCTCCCTGTGAGATCGCAGGATTTGGTGTTAAGAGAATTTAGTAAGTGGTTTTCATCGATCAATTTCATTGTTAAAAAGTAAGTATTAACATAAAATTTCAAATTTGAGTTAACATGTGTTTGTCTGATAATGAAAATACAAAGGCATTTATTCGCGTTTTCCAGGTCTATTCTAAACTGACATTTTGGAAGATAAACGTTCTTGTTTTGCAGATTGTAGTCGTTTTCTTTTTACGTAAGTATACATAAATATTTATGCTTATGTACTGGAATTATATATGCTTGCTAGTATATTCAACCCCAAGTAATTTTATTGAGTAGAATTCCAAATATGCCAAGATTACAGGATTTTCCATAATTACAACTAGAAATGTCTGCAATGTAATTCTAAGTCATTATTTGATCGGGCAACTTGCAAAATTTTAGTTTGCCTCAATACAATTTTGTATAATACTAGGCACTGCAAATATACCAGATATTAAACAAATAACTTGCTCAAGTACACTGTTCACATACAAAATGGATAACAGACGCCAAACTTGACCGCTGAATAGAAATTGCGCATCAGAGATGCGCCGGAGTCCTATTCGCTACTCATTTTTTTCTGCCCGTGCATTATTTGAACGTTATCGAGAGGCATTGTTAACATTGAACGTGTAATTTTTGGACAACGTTATCATGAAGCAACATTAAACGAGGACCCACTGTATAACAGATTGTTAAAATTTTATTGAATTATTAAAATCATTTTAATATTTGATTTATTAATATCTAAAATTTTTATTTCTATTAAAATTTTTATATTCAGTATTATATAATAACCACAAAATAATAATCATTCTAATTTTCTAGGAGCAATGGCTGATAAAAGGAAGCGTAGGCAGATAACAATTAGGGAAAAATTGGAAATACTGCATGCCGTTGATCCAGGAATAAAGAAGAAAAACATTTCTGAGAAATTTGGAATTCCAGCGTCTACACTCTCAACAATTATTTCAAAACGAGAAGAATTAGAGAATAACCAACAATTACAATCAAACAGAAAATGGACTCGGGTGGCAAATCAAAGTGAGGAATTTGACAGAGCAATATTTGACTGGGTAATGAAGTCAAGAGCCTCAAATATCCCCATATCAGGGCCAATTGTGCAGCAACATGCAAGGGATTTCGCCCTAAAAATGGGAATAGATAATTTCCAGGCCTTCAATGGATGGCTACAGAAATTTAAAGCAAGGTGGAATCTGGTAACTCTAAAAACATCAGGGGAGGAAGGAGCCGTAAGTGCAATTGTTGTAGAAGGCTGGAAAGCAAAATTAGAAACTATTACTTCTGGATATGACCTGAAGGACATTTATGCTGATGAAGCAGGGTTTTTTTATAATCTACTTCCCAATAAAACAATTGCAGTGAAGGGTGAGTCATGCCACGGTGGAAAGCGGAGCAAGGAACGTTTTACCGTGTTACTTTGTGCAAATGGGGATGGCTCAGAAAAATTACAGCCATTCGTGGTTGGAAAGTTTTCCAAGCCCCGTTGCTTTAAAAACATTAAGAAAATGCCTTGCATTTATAAAAGTAATCAAAATGCATGGATGACTTCATCCCTTTTCCGAGAATGGTTGCAAACTTTGGACGCTCGAATGGGTGGACAAAATAGGAAGATTCTATTGTTCCTAGATTGTTGCAGTGCCCACAATGTAAAGGAGTTAAATTTAAGAAATGTTAAAGTAATATATTTTCCTCAAAACTGTACCAGTAAACTACAGCCCCTGGATCAGGGTGTGATATCACAAATTAAGAGAGAGTACAGGAAACAGCTGATACAGTACCTGCTGAGGATAATGGAAAATTGCAATAAACACTTAAAGCTGAAATGGGACATACTCCAAGCTATGCAAAGACTGTGTATGATTTGGGAAAATCTGAAACCCTCGGCAATTGCAAATTGTTTTAAAAGGGCTGGATTTAAATACAATAGTTGTCTGGTGAATATAGGAGAAGAAAGTATGCAGGAAAGCAGCAGGGAATGGACTGAAATATCTAAATATTGATGGTGTGTCTTTTGAGGATTTCATGATTTCTAAGCTTGTCACTTCAGATATTACAGGTGAAATGCATATTTTCCATTCAGAACTTGAAAGTGATGAAGAGAGTGATGATGAAGCAGTTGAATTGGTTAGACCTAAAAATAGTGAAATTAATGCTGCAATTTCAGTATTAGAGAGGTGCTTTATGTTATCAGAAAAAAGTGTCCATAATTTAAAGCTTCTACATGAGGTGGAACATGCTGCAGCATGTGAAATGGAAAAAATAAGAAACAACTGACATTGGAAAGTTTTTTAAAAAGAAAGTGAAATTATTTATATGCTTCTGTGAAATTTATAACTTTGTGTATCTTATTAAATTCATTCTTGCAATCAGTATATACGAAGTTAAATCATTTTATTATTTTCATTTTGGTTATTTCTATATATCTATCACCTTATGAATTTTTTAGGTGTTCAAATGTGTTAATACTCTGAGACTAAGCAACCATAACTAAATAAAGATTTTTAATCATAATGTTTTTAAAAGTGTAAAACTATTGGGAATAATAATAAATCAACTTTATTTAAGGGCGATATTTAGACCATCTGGTCTATTCTTACAAATAACCCTGTACATACTGCGAACGCAGACGACCATGCCCTCAGCGGGACTCGAACCCGCAACCTTGGTCTCCGTTGTCAGATACGCAAACCACTCATTTACCAAGGCCGGCAATGTACTCAAAATAGATTGCAATACAATAGAACAGAATTATAACTGTAGGGAAGCCTCATTTTTTGACTTCTAAGAAACAATGGTAAGTAAACAAAATTTTAATTTGAATTTTTCTATAAGTTTACCAATATAATAAATTTCTTTTAAAGATATTAAAATTATGATAAGTGGAAAATTTTAATCATAAAATAAAAATTTTACTTATGAGTGTTCATTAGATCTATATTTCAGTTAGCCCTGTTTCTGACTCTTATTTGTTACTGTTACATATGCACATGCCTATTCCTATTTCAATAGAAATGGGTTTAATCTAAATTAACATCATTAATATGGATAGCTCTGTGGTAAAGCCATTCAAGGAATGACAAAATTTATATTATTATATATTTATAGGGGAAACTGGTGTAATTTCGTGATTTACACCAGTGTGAATTGATACTTTCGTTGAGTAGTTGCAGCAAGATTATTCTTGAAAATACGCTGGTATTATTTCTTGAATCAGCTTTATTCAAACTATCACGGAATTCTCCGAGTTTCCCCTATTGTTTTATTTAATATAAAATAGAAACACTCATACAAGAAGTTTATTATTGAAATTATAAGCAAAATTAATAGTGATTGTGCCAAAATAGCGACCTTAATGAAACCTCTATACAATGAACCTCCTTACAGCCAAGTGATAAAAACTGGGTCCCTTCAGTTTCGTTATAAAGAGGTTTTACTGTATTATGTATTGGTAACATAACGAAAGTGCAAAATGAAATTTTAGAATAACGTTCCAAAATAACGTCAGCTAACTCAATCATTACATACTCTGTTTACTTACAAGGTGAAATTAGGATATACACAATAATCCAATTATATTAACTTCATAATATGGCATATGACATTGTTTGAGCTAATAAATTGAAGGAATGATGATAATCTTATGTCGAAGGTTTTTACATACGTTTTAGTCATGCCTGAGGTGGACGGGTTCACCCAACCTTCAGTTTTAACCTTATTAGAACAATCTGGAGCATGTAAAAACGATAGCAAATAACCATAATTAACTACAGACTAAGAATCAAGAATAAACCATGTATGAATGCTGAGAGAAAAGTAGGGAACGATAACTTGATTTAGTTCTACAAGAAGCATCAACTCCCAGTGTACTCAAATGCATCAGCTGCCATTGTTTCTAATTGTAAGTAGTACCAGTACCTCACCACCAGGCCGGCGTCGGTGTAGGGTGACGTCATGTGTAAGATGACGATTCCGATAACAACATGGAAGAAGAATGGTCCAATGACGATATTTCTTGGCTTTTAAAATGAATAAATACTGAATTCATTCTTTTCATATATAATTAATGTATGTTTATAGAATTAGTTAATAAATTTTTACTATTTTCTATCTTACTTTTTGTAAAAATCACCAATAAAATTATGAGGATACGCGGGCAGTAATAAATGTGCTGAAATTGTGGAAATATGGGGTCAAATGAAAATAGGAAGATTATGTACCCTCGTATCACATGCATCCTAATTTTTAACTCAAATATTTCAACAAAAAAATGTGTGAATTATACGTGGGTATTTATGGTAGTCAAACTTACCTTGACTTTATATATAGATGAAAATTTTCTTCCACAGTGACGACAAAGATAGGAAGAACCATCTTTAGTGAATAAAACCTCCATTGGTTTAAACTTCTTCTCAGGGGGTGAAGTGGGTGGTTCATTATTTGAATGGTTCAACTGACAATTTTGAACATGATCTTGCCTCTCAATTTTGCTACAAAACCTGAAAAGAAATGTTTTCAAGATAACCCAGAAATACATTGTTCGAATGGTTCAATTAATCAATCAATAAGACATGATAAAAAGTTTGTGGTTGACAAAACCAAGCTGGACTTTAAATTTACCAAAGGTGATTTATAAATATGTGGTTGTAACACATTCACATTATTAGGATTTAATGTTTTTAAAAAATATTGAGTACGAATAACAATGTAATATGAAAATTAGAAATGACAAAGAAAATAAGCCCCTTTTTTCATAACATAAAGTTATTTTTCTGTTCCATTATCAAACTGCATTTCTTTTATCACCTAAAATATTCATGACATACTTTATTGATTATCCAGGGATGTAAATTATCCACTTGGTCTTACACTTAAGGCATTGGCACATACCATAATACAATGGTTCTCAAACGTTTTTGAACAATGGCACATTTTCAAAGATAAAGAGGGTTTCGTGGCATCCCAGTCATGTGGCAAGCTTTATATATTTTAAAATACAGATATTACAACCTTTGGACACATCCATTTGTTGATGCTACTACATAATCAATTTATTAGAGGAAATATTATTGTCCTAATTACCCACCAACACATGCAAATCATTGATTTATTTACTAAACAAAGTTTTTCACGGCGTCTCTACTGCAGCACACCAATATGCCGAGGCACACAGTTTGAGAACCACTGCCATTATATGTCATAACCTACTGTCATAGCCAGAGCAATTATGATGCACTGCACCCCCTGCCATCCACCAAAAAGGTGACTTGATGTAGAAATTAAATCATAGACAGTACCGGCAGGGGGTGTTTGATTGGTAGGTCAGTGTTCTAACTGCAGGACAAAAAATACTGTCTTCCTTGTAGCCAAACAAATATAGATGATGGATGAAAGAGTAAATTTTGATAGAGGTGAGTCCCGCAATGAAAACTGCTGGGATGAATGTGTTAAATGAGTGTACGTGCACAAGTTTTTATTTCAACAGTTGAATAAGGATATGAAACCATAATTTTTCATCTACTGCTATTGATATCCATAAAAATATTTAAGTGACAGCTGATTCCTTTCTACACCTTTTAACTATTTGCTGATCACGATTATAATTCAGGGGTCCCAACATTTATCAGCCCAAATCAAATGAAAAAGAAATGCAATCATGTGTCTAAACATTTATGCCAGAACTTCAAGATACAGCTTCCATTTTCTCAGAAAAATATTTTTGACAAGTACATACAAATTTTTAAATGTGTGCTTGTTTTTAAAAAAATTAAAAAGAAATTTTTTTCTTTAGTATTTTATAAGATATATAAGATAAAAGGAGAAATTATGCACTTTGTTTACGTTGTTACTACTGTTATTAAATACCACTGTTGTTCTGCTGCAATAAGTTTCATTTCAATTTCTTTTGTTTATTACTTTCTCCATATACATAGTATGAGAAAGTATCGTTTTCATGAAAAAAATCGAACTCGAGATTTCAACGGTAATACATATTTTAAGGTTCCCTGAACATGTTCTGACTAGTTTCGCGATGATGTCTGTGTGTCTGTCTGTTGGTCTGTATGTGATAGATTTTTGTGGGCGCTCAAACTAAAAAACTATTAATCAGGTCAATGCAAAATTTTATATTTAACATTTTTATAAAAGTTAGAAGATCTGATTAGTGTTTGGTAAAAATCAGTGGACCGGAAGTGGGTGTTTACTCTTGTCACTTATCCGTTATTTTGAAATATTTGCTTTAATATTTGATAAATGTAAAAATGTACTGGAATAAAAGTTGTAGGAAATTTCATTTTCTACAACCTTTGATACATTTTTCTATATAATGCATTGTTTAAGAGATATCTTATATTTTTAGCTACCATCACCATGCCACCTACCGAAGACTATTGTTAACAATTAACACTTAGTTACATCTTAGTAACGCTCCTTTTTCTTTTCTTACTTGTCAACCGAAAGTAAATATTGACAACGATCCCAGAGCTAACAACATGTAATTTGCCATATAAATATGGAGAAAGTCATGTGTTGCCCACATCAGTTTATATTTTAAGTTTTACATTCACACATAAAGCCATGCAATAGTGGGGTCCCACCCCCACAAAATTTCAATAGAGACACCGGTTTCAACCTGATCAAGGCGTGGGACCACACTATTGCACGGCTAGAACAATAGCATGCTGATTGGCAGAACCATCAGCCAATGAGCGGAAATACCAAGAGTGGCCACTTGAATATAAACCCTGGATGATCACACTCACGGCATCTCAGATACCCTGAGGATGATGGCAGAGACAGCCACCGAAACGTTGGGAAACCAAATCACCACCCGGCTGGAAACCCGAGAAAACTTCATTATTATGATGTAAATGCCATGAACAAATATATTGGATGAAGCAATCTTTGCGCAGGAAATCAACCTATAACATATTCATTTAAGTAGGAATGGCAAAAAACAATATTACGAATGAATGCAAAATTTTTTATTTACCATAAAATATTCATTGATCAGCAGAGGAGCAATGTGGCACAATTATATAAGAGTATAAGGCATCGTTTGCAACCACCTGCATTTTCATCTTCCTTCTGAATCGCTTCAGAAGGTGAACTAAAATCTATAATGATAATTAATGAACGAGAGCGATGACGAATATTGCCTGCGCTCCTATGCTATAGGCAATGCAACACAATGCAGCAGCGTCAATTATTTCTTTGTTTGGATGTTCCGGTGTTTCAAGACCTTCTACTAGGGAATCCAAGCTCGAGTATCGAGTACCCGGGTAATCGGAATTTGGAAGCCTTTTTCGAGTACTCGACTACCCGGGTAATTTGATCGAGTATCGAGTTGCATATTTTTTATGAAAATTTTACAATTTTCTAACATTTGAACCAACAGAAAATAACGAAAAACTACTCGTAATTAAACACAGGTGGCGGGGGCGTAGCAAGGGGGGGGCGAGCGGGGGGACCGCCCCGAGTGCCGTAGTCAAAGGGGTGCCGAACAGCCACATTATTTAATGCATAAATCGAGACTTTTTAAAAATTGGATGTTTTTTTGTATTTAAACTTCAAAGTGGTCCACAAGCCAAAAAATGTGACAGAGACAAATTCACTTCAAGCCGAGCCTAACACGGTACACGTAATAAAATATTGTACTTTTTCAGCACACACGTGATCATCATCCTATTGAATGAGACCTATTGCCACTCTTTTGAGAGTTTTGTTTACGCCCTCGGAGGTGAGGATACTCTTTAAAAAATGGATGAAACGAATGATGATGCTGCTGCATCTTCAAAAAAGGAAGGAATATTGAATTTTGTCAGCCGAGAAACATTGAATGAAATATTAGCGAAATGTGCTGCAAAGGACGGATTTAGCATTAAAGGAATAACGTCATCTGAAGCCATTAGAGGTTTTGTAAGAAAGCACAATTACATCATGCCAAAAAGCGAAACAACGGTGATGAAATACAAAATGAAATTCTAAGAAGAAACAAGGAAGAAATGAAAGCAGCTTTATCGCAGCAACAAAAATCTGAAAAGAGATTTAGTCTCACCGTAGACAAATGGAGTGACATAAATATCAGAAGACACATGAATGTTATAGTCTACTCATCAGCAATGTCGCCATTCATTCTTGCCCTGGTTCCTATTGAAGGTTCTTGTGATTCTAATTCCACCATAGCTCTATTCAAAGGAAGACTTAATGAGTTTGGAATCGATATGGATTCTGATGTCGCCGGATCAACTCAAGACGGAGCTGCATTAATGGTAAAATATGGAAGGAATATTCCGGCATTGGCTCAGTTATGCTATAACCATGGAACCCATGTTGGTGTCCTTGATATATTTTATAAGAAAACAGTCCAGCCTCTCACTGGTGACAAAGAAGAGAATGATGAAAATGAAGAATTCCAAGATGATGATGATTACGCTGATCAGGATGAGGAGGATATCAGCAATACTGAAATTGATACGTATGTTGTTGATGGCAGTTTGAATTTTGAACCGGAGAGTCACAGTGAATTTCTACAGTCCATAGAGACATTGGAATAGTACTTGCGGAGAAACAAAAAGTTATGAGATTTTTCAAAAAATCTGCTGTAAGAAGCAGTGTTCTTCAAAAGCATGTGCTGGCACAAGAAGGCGAGAAACTGCGATTGTTACTTAATTGCAAAACTCGATGGAACTCCATTATTCCAATGGTGAATCGTTTTTTTTTTAATTGAATGACTGCATAAACAAGGCTATGATGGAGATAGGCAAGCAAAAATTAAAAATACAAATATCATTGTTTTAAAGAAAATATCGGAAGTTCTGCAACCTGTAGAGCTTGCTGTCCAAGAGTTAAGCAAAGAGGACAGCAATTTACTGAAACCTGAAGGAGTTTGCATCTTTCTTTTGAATAAATTACAACAAGCAGATAGGGATCTCGCTACTGAAATGATGGATGCCTTAAAAAAAAGAATCGATGAAAGACGAAACAAAGTTACTGTGTCGTTGTTGCTTTTTTTGCAAAGTGGCAATTGTCATAATTCCCACTTTAATGATCATTTTATATATTCTTCAAAAAATGTAATCAAATCATTGGCAAAAGATACATATGATAGGTTGTTTGGTGAAGATGAACATGAAAATGAGCAAGAAGAACCAGCTACGGAAAATGAAGGTTCTTCTAGTTCTGTCTATGGCGAGATGCAGAAAACAATACAAGCTGTTATGGCTATTCCTAAAGAAACTTCAACAAAATCAACAATGGACAAGGAGCTAAAATTGATCGAAGGAAATCATGGCAAAAGAGGATATTGCACAGAAAAATTGTTCCAAGCTTTGATAACAATTCAACATACTTCAACAGCTAGCGAGAGAGTGTTCTCAGTAGCTTCAAACTTCATTACTAAGATCCGAAACAATTTAAAAATGTATACCTTAAATGGACTTGTATTTCTAAAATAAAAAATAAACGACCTTTTTAATTATATATTTTTTAAAATTACGCTGGATACCCAGGTATTTCATAAAAGAATTACTCGATTACCCGGGTAGTTCAAAATCCGAGTATTTTGGATTCTCTACCTTCTACTGTATATGAGGTAATTGATACATTAATACCATTTACGTGAATAAGACCTTTACCATGGTTTTGTTGTTTTTGTACCAGTATGAGTTCCCTAAAGTCAGGAAAGAGTAGTGAGATCAAATGAATACGTAATATATGAGAAAGTTTTTCCAATGTATACATGTTACATTTATACATCTTAAGTTATTAAAATTTAAGACTGCACAAGGACTTTTGGGACACCCTGTATTGTACATTTTTTCTAAATACCCGAGATTAATATTATCATAAATAATCATTAACAAAATAAATCAATTGACGGAAATAAATGTCATTAATTGTTGGGAAAAAATTGCCTAATAATTGATACCTATCATGGATTAGTCTATGTGCTTACCTCCTTATTTTTAAAATGAAAATTTTAGCATGTAATTCCGTCAACATGAAATTCGGTTAACACAAAACGCTTGTGACCATCCCCCACATTTCATGTTAACCAGTTTCTGCTGTATATATATGTATAACAGTAAAAAGATATTTTTTGTACTCAGAAACCTTAAAATAAAGTTCTAGAGCACAATGTTTTATTAATTACATATTTTTGTCATCAAGCATTGACGTGTGAGTCAATAGGTTTTCATTTCCTTCACAATCATTATTAGAGAAAGTATGGATTTATGCTACAACTTAATGGAAAACATTTTTCAATTACCTTTTGGAACAAAAAGAACATTTCCATTCCTCAACTTTTTTATCACTCTCTGACTTTCCCTCTGTAGGATCAGATGGGGAAAGTAGAGCATCCTGTGATTTTGATGAACTCTCTATATCACACCCCCTTGATTCAGTAGAGGAAAGAACTGCTTTGCAAGATGTAAGGAGTTTTCTAAAGCGAGGCATGCTTACAGAGCGAAGGGCATTCTTTAGATTAATTAGGGCCTGTTGGTAATCTGAAAAGAAACAATGAGCTATTTAACTATCTAACTATATTATACATTGACACAGCATTTGAATAACCACTGTTACAAATATCAGTCATAAATTAGAATTGGTTTTATTGTAAAAAAACAGTTATTTATTAAGTCAAACTTCATAGAAAACTACACTCGTTTATTTATTTTTATAAACCCATAGCTATAAAGCAGTCAAAACATGAATCAAATGCAATGACAATATATTTAAAAGCAATATTCAATAAAAATGCACATTTTCAGAACAACAAATTATTGCAAAAAAAAATAAAAATTTTACCAAAGACAATCATAAGAACTGGCATTCACTGGTTTATATAAGAGAAGTTCATGAAAAGTTTGCTGTAAATCAAATTTCTATGGAGCAAACATTTTCTCAGTGATTTTTTTAGGCAATTCTATCCTCTACCTGATTAATTCCGATCTCCAAGGACACTATGTCTGATTATTGTCAGGGGAACAGCATTTCAACTTATGATGACAAGTTTTTCCTTTGACCAAAAGAAACTGACTGAGAGGATCATTTCTAAGCAACTCCCAGTCCTGTCATACTGATGAGAGCCAGAACTAGCACAGGAAAATCTCAATGCAACATCCATCTATGAAATGTGAATATTTATATCTTATTATGAAACTACACTATACTGAAAATACCTACTAGATGCAGAGAGGGATAGAAACAAGAAGTCCAAGCCAACATTAATACAGGCTGGTTTCTCAACATTGCTCATTTCATTTTATACAATATTTGCAGTAAAATATTCAAACACATTTCAAATTTGTAATAGCAGTGACTTTCTTTCTTTCTTTTTGCTTCATAATTTTATGCCATAAAGTACTATGAATGAACTTGGATCAACAGTCCATGGCTGAAGAGCAGTCAAGTGGAAAATAACCAAATTGTGCACTTGTCTATGCTCAAACCAAGTTTGGCAATAATCATCATCATCGCAACACTCCAATTAAATGTGATTTAAAATGGTGAAAAGGGCTATTTTTTACTAGAAATTCATGGAAATATGAGCAATTATCAAAATTCTGTGATAAGAATTAAAATCGGAATTTTTCAATTAGAACAATATTAATCCCACTCCGATATCACGGTTCTAAGATATTTTAAAGTACCAAAGAAAAAAATCTCTGCACAATAGATTTGAGACTTTCTATGCAAATCAAATAGGGAAAGGACATTCCTAGACTCAAACTCTGGACTTCAATCTTAACCAAATAAAATAAGGTCCCGAGGTTGGTCTTGCAAAATGAGTCCCTTACCAATTTTCGTGAAAATTGGTCCACTGATGCAAAAATTGTTAGTGGAGGATGGACACACATGCACGGCCATTTCATAAGGCTATGTTTCCTCTGGAAACCAGCCTAAAAATGAGAAACAATCACCTGTAACACTTTGCTGCATCTTAAAATATTCAGACATTTTATTTTTCTTAATTTTTAAGAATGAGGCATTTTATATATGAGGATCATTTTTAAAGTAAGAACCGTTTTGTCATAAAAAAATAAAAACTTTATATATCGGAATAATTTTATTGCTAATACTACGTACAACATTTCTTTATTTTTCTACATAGTCCCCATAGAGATCCAGGCATTTGTTCAGACGTGGCACGAGCTTGACGATCCCCTCATCATAGAAGTTGGCCGCCAGTCCATCCGACCAACCCACAACTGTTTCTTTCACTTCTTCATCAGTTTCCATCCGTTTGCCGCCCAAAAACTCCTTCAGTTTTGTGAAAAGATGGAAGTCCGAAGGTGCCAGGTCAGGACTGTAGGGAGGATGGTCGAGGATTTCCCAATCAAATTTTTCCAACAGCGCTTGAGTTTTTTGTGCAACATGTGGCCATGCATTGTCAAGAAGCAGACACACTCCCCTAGTGAGTAGGCCACACCGGCAGTTTTGGATAGCGTGCTGTAGCCTTGTCAATGTTTCACAATATGCGTTTGCATTGATGGTTTCTCTGCAAGGCAAGAAGTCAACCAAAAGAACGCCTTTCCTGTCCCAAAAAACGGTGGCCATGATTTTCAGAGTTGAAGGTGTCCGCTTGAATTTTCGTGGTTTTGTCGGAGTGTGGGGGTGATTCCAATCAAGAGACTGCCGCTTACTCTCTGGTATGTAATGTGAGACCCAAGTCTCATCTCCCGTCATGCTATGGTCCAAGAATTCATCACCATCTCTGTGGTAGCGTTCCAAAAAGACCGAGCAGCACCCATGCGTTTCTGCTTGTGTGCGTCTGTGAGTATTCTTGGAACCCACCTGGCACAAATCTTTCCATATTGGAGGTGAACTGTGACAATCTTATAGAGGACAGATTGCAGAACATTTGGAAAAGCCTTATGAAGCTCATCAATAGTGAAGCACCTGCTTTCACGAACGTGTGCATCGACCTTGTTTTTCAAGTCCTCACTCATGACTGACGGTCGTCCAAATTGTGCACATTTTTCCTTCCACCATTAAACAGATGACACCACTTTCGCACATTCCCTTCGTTCATTAAACCTTCCCCATACACTTCCACAAGTTGGCAATGGATTTTGGCAGGGCGAATTTTTTTTGCGTTCAAAAATCTAATCACCGAACGCACTTCACAATCGGCGGGATCAGTGATAGACATGGTTCTTTATAAAGCACTATGAAAAATCAACCAACTCACTCAAATGCTCAGCGCACACTGAGGACGTGGCAAGGGCCCTAGAGAGAGCATTCAACCTTGAGACGTCTCCGTCAATGACCTGCACGGGTAAGGTGCGCAAACGGTTCTTACTTTAAAAATGACCCTCGTACTTTTCTACATTATCAAATTACTTTTTCCATTCAGACACTGTGGAGCTTTTTCTTACCATGAAGACAACCCAAGAGGGGTAGATATTGTGGATCCATTCAAGGCTAGATACAGGATATAGTAAACCAACCTTACCGTTTTCTTTGCTTTCCATACCTCTGAATTGTGGCGGTAAAACACTTGTCCATAACAAAATGCGTTACAAAGGCTTTTAGAACGAAAATTTTAAGAAATTTGGAATAAAGCGCATTGAATAAGAAATCATGCTCTTCCATACATTTTGATGGTTTGGTGCTATAATACCCTAGGAATGAATATCATTGGCTCCTCTCCAAGTCATTTGCAGATGAAAAAATATATTTTGGGAACTAGTAATTTTGTAGATAATACTGAAAGGTACCTTACAATGAAGTAGGTTAAACTGAAACATATTTACATTATTTATAGGAAACATTCAGTGGGAATTTACAAAGTGGGTTACTCTGAAAAATATGCTGTTTTCATGTTATAATGAGTTTTTATCATATTTTATTTGCAGTGGCGTAACGTGAAGATCTTACTTGGGGAGACTCAAAGCATTCTTTGTTTGAAGTGCATGAAGTGAACACATATACTGTCCTTGCAAAAAGTCTAGACACCCGAGTTTGAGACCGTATATTTCAAAAACAACCACAACAATTTTAATGGGGTGAAAAGTTAGAGAATTTATTTCTACGTTAATTGATGTACATCTTAAATTTTTAGTCTATATTTAAATGTTTTATATTGGACTGTATTTGAAGAAAAACACGGTTTTTAGACCTGGAAATCCGATAAGACCAATTTGAATGTTTACATCTCAGAAACCCTACAATGTATCAACTTGCAATTTTAACAGCACTTACCTAAAACTATTATAAATAAGTATCTGGAAGCATTATTTTATAACTGCAACATTAATACGCCATTTTGTTACATTTCTGAAATTCGGCTATCTTCGTTATTCCTGGGTTGTTTTCCAAGTTCAAGGTACCATTGTCACCGGACAAATGCCTATATTACAAATGTGTAAAAAATAATATCAGAAACTTACTTAATTACCGTATTGACCCGAATATAGTGCGATGTTTTTTTCCTCAATGTGTACCTTTGAAAGTCGCATTTGCACTGTATTCGAGTACTTGTTGCATTCGTACTATATTCGAATACTTGTATCTTTAAAAAATAACTGCATATCGGCGCGTTTCGTGACGCGTGTTTCAGTGCATATTTTTATAATTGGTACATTGTAAGTGAATTGGACGTTTATGTTACGATGCTACATTGTACAAATATACTCGGCAAGGGTCTGAGGAGACTTGAAAATAGATCAAGGTCAAATTGCAGCAACCACAGCACCGGCACAGCTTCACGCAGGGTCGCGACACAACGTTAGAAAACGAGGACCGTCTAAACGTGGCGTCACATTACCCCCCTTTAGTACATAATTCATGAGTTTACAGGTAATTTAAATGTGCAAAATAGAGAAAATTAAATGTTTTTCGTCTTTTTCTAAAATTCCTTTCAAAATACTTGGGATCACACTATATTCGGGGTCGCATTATATTCGGGCTAATACGGTAGTTGCCTTTGTCGCTAGAACTCTTGTCTTCTCGGTGGCTACGTAAGGGTAGTTCTTGTTTGCTTAGAAATATTATTGTTTGAATGAGACGACTAACAATAAGAACTTGTCTATTGAATGACACTTCTTCATTGTTTTATTGCAGCAAGGCATGCAGCTTCCGAAAGAGTGTGCTCAATACAGTTTTACCAAGTAACTGAAAAGATTCTTTGTTTTTCAAATGTTGTTTTGAAACTTGGTGATTTTGTGCTTTTCGATCAAAGTTTTTTATTGTGTTTATACCTTCATTGCACCATTCTTTGTCACCACCGAATAGAAGGCACACATAGTATACATTGTATCGGTCATGGCACTGGCAGTAAGCCATTTGTATTTCTCATACCAGACAGTTTGAAATGTACATTTCTGTTTGTTTTCGTTTAGCACAATGGTTATTTTTTATGTAGGTCTCTTACATTTTAACTCACATTTTTTCATAGGAAAGTGTTGAAAATGGAGTTTTAAGTAAGTACCACCACTGTCTAATTCATTCATAACAGCCGTTTAATCAAAATGAATGTGGTAGTATAAACACTTACACAATTATAACAACATCAATTAATGCACACGTGAAATCTGCCCAGTAACAACACAGCACCTAATGGCCTTTCCGAGTGGTACAGATGTGCTGGCAAGACTAGTCTCTGGATTGCCCAGCGCGCTTGGGTATTGAGTTAGGCTCGGGTGGTGGATGAAGGCAGCACATTACGTTCTGTGCACACACGGCTGAGACTGCTTTAGTTCAGTCTCAGGGGGGTTGCCGTTCGTTCAGTCATCTCTTACTGTATAAACAGCGCTTGCATTTACTTGCTGTTTTATTGGTTCAATTCACAATTCAATTCAACAACATAATAAATAGAAAGATATGCTTTTACGTCAGAAGATAATTTTAAATTAAATAATTTCAACTATACAAAATTATTGGGGAGACTGTCTCCAAGTCTTCCCTGACACTGCGCAACTGTTTATTTGTATGTTACTTGCACTGATTCACCTATACCAGGGGTATCTAAACTACAGTTTCCATAGAGATTTCATCTGGTAAACCTCTCATCAATTTCTTTAAGACATGCGACTGCCATTGATGATGAAAAATTTTTAACCCAAAAAATGTGAAATTTTATTATTCAAAACGAATATGGTCCGATTTGATGCATATTTCCAAATCGACGGTAGGAAAATGAATTTTCAATCTTGTTTGGTTCAAGTACCATATTCGTACGATGATTCTAATTAATTTTAAAATGCAAATGAAAATTATGCTGCACTGCATCTTGTAAACGTAACTCATATAAAATACGGAGATACAGAGGGAGATACAGAAGGAGATACAAAACTGAGATTCTACTCTATTAATGAAGATAGATAGATAAGAAAAGAAAAATCACAAAAGGAACTTTTGAGATAATATACAGTTAATATACAGTTTCGTTTTCCCATGTTTTTATCCACATGTGGTTTTTCCCCTGGCCTCGCTCTCACCCGGCATTCCCAAACTCACTGACCAGTATGTTCTCCTGCACGCTCACCCGGAAGAACTATCATCCTCCTGGCAATTCTCCTTTCTGGCGATATCACTGTTAATCCTGGCCCTAATAAGAACATTATGTTGCATGCCTATTATCAGAACGTGAGGAGCATTAAAAACAAATTATCGATGAGTGATTCAAACTTCCACAACCTCAAGCACTGATGTTATTGCCTTGTCTGAAATGTGATTAAATCCTAATGTCGCTGATTGTGAATTTAGTTTTTCTAAAAGCCACCAAATTTTTCTGAGAGACCATAACTCTAGAGGTGGAGGAGTGCTTCTAGGTATTAAATCAGTTTTTCCAACAAGATGCCGAATAGACCTTGAATCCGACTGTGAGCTCTTATGGCTTGAAGTTTCCACAGAATTAAGTGAATTTTCAATAAAAAGTAAAGTGTATATTGGGTGTTTTTATAGACGACCTTCTGCGGACATTTCAGTCCTAGAAAATTGTTTTCCTTCTGAGTTATGTGTATTACCACTAGGTCTTGTCGTTCTTTATGGAGATTTAAATTTATCTATTGAATGGAATTCACCCACTAGTGGTCAGGCAAAATCTTTACATGACGAGTATTTCATTGAGCATTTTATCTCCGCTCTGTGCTTGGCTCAATATAACCTCCATTCCACCTGAGACTTGGCAACCTTGGACTTCCTTATCTCCTCTTTTCCACTGTACTACATCACTCCTGGCCGCAACATTTTCGACTCAGACCACGTGTCCCCAGATGCTGAGCTTCGCATTTATGCCAGTAAGAAGGACAGTGGGGAACCACCCATCCCTCCTCGACCCTTTCCAATTTGGTCAAAGGTTCGTTGGGATGATGTCAACTGGTGCCTCGATCTTATTCCTTGGTGTGTGCTTCACTCCCTCCTGCCGGAAGAGGGCCTCAACTTTCTCTATGACGTCATCGAAGGTATTATTAGGGACTATGTGCCTCTTATTACACCAAAGCCTAAAAGGTTCCTCTCTTGGATGAAAAATGACACAATATTGTCACTGAAAAATAAGAAGTGCACCTGGTGCTTGTGGGAAAATTTTCCTAGTTTCGAATCCTGTAAATCCTACCCGGACTTACGGTGATATTGTAAATTATTAATGCATCACGACTATGTAGATCACGTACAAAAACTGTCAACCTCAATATCTTCCAATCCATGAAAATTTTGGTCCTATATTAATGGTCGCCGCATTTATAGTAGGATTCCTGTTGAAGTATCATATGACCAATCAAAGGCTGTAGGATCTGCTAGGCCCGACTTATTTAATAAATATTTTTCCAACTGTTTTATACCTGGTAATAACACAGGTGTCAACTTGAACGATGACCATTTACTTTCACCTGTGACTTCTGATTCTTTGTCTTATCCCCAAAGTAACCCCAAGGAAGTGCTTCAGTATCTTAATAGGATATTAGGAATTTTTCCCACCAAATGGAAATCTGCAAAAGTTGTTCCTATTCACAAATCCGGTCCAAAATCCATTACCACTAACTATCGTCCAATCTCTATCCTTCCCATTCTCTCCTCTATCTGTGAAAAAATTATCCTAAATTGCCTCTATTATTTCACAACACCCCATATTTCATCAAAGCAGCATGGTTTTCTTCCCGGCTGATCATGTTTAACCCTTCAGCGCCGGGATCGGTACGTGGTACAGACCTAGGTTTCTTTTCTTGGCGCCGGGATCAGTACCACGTACGGACCCTTGCCGTGACTCTTTTAATTTGCCATATTTCGATTATAAACATTTCTTATAGAATGATATTTTTGTTTAAACCTGAGGAATGATTTTTTATTTGAATTTTATAAATAGAATACGTTTTGTGAACTCTTAAATTGACTTATATAATTTTTTTAGTGTACATGAATGGAAAACTGCAAAAAAACTCTTTCTCACATCTTTTTTATTCTTTACTTTATCAGTTGGTAATATTTTTTTTATTAGAAATTAATTACATGGATAATTTCTTATATTTTTAAGAATTTAAACAATTTCTTTTGTTCATCTGGCTCTTATTAACATTATAAAAATTTATTTCGAAAGTTACGATTTTAACATCCAATTTTTTGTCTACTTTAAAATATATAGTACATATATTAAAATATAACTGTACTTTGTAAAAACTAAATGGACAGATTATGCAAATAACTAAATAAACGTGTGTATATTCTTGGAACACAGCTGCACTGGAGTAGGCTAGTATCGTAAAGAGGCAAGAGACAAAATGAAAACGGATCGTTCTAGAGCATCTCTTTCTCAGTGATGGAAGGGACCCTCCCTGTTTTCTTCATGATATATCTTCTCATATCTCATCGTGCATGCTCTCATTCGAAGGAACACTTCATATTCTCAAGACTAAACAAACTCGAGAGACAATAAATCATTGTATATTGGTGCCATCTCGGTGAGACCTCGAGAAAGTAATTCCAGCGAAGATTTTGTGAGCTAAGCTAAGTGGTCACGGAATGGACGATAGGAATACAATACTTCTCTTTGTTAAGCATCCAAATGCGATAACATTCTCTCTCTCTCTCTCTCTCTGAGAGCAAGTTAATAACCAGGCATAGGCTCCAAGAAGTCGGTGTTTACAAGATCCCAAAAAAGCAACGCAGCAGACCACTGAGTAGACCAGAGAAGCAAGCTAAGACTATACAGAGAACTTCAGCGTGTGATATCACAAAACATCGAATATATCGATGACTATTTCCGAAACAATAGCATTCAGGAATCTGTAACACATTTCAATTGGCAAAATTAATAGGGGGACGGACAGACACAACAACGAAACTATAAGCCTATTTCCATTCTGGAAAGTAGGCTAAAAATCATGCCATAGTTCATTCATGGAGACGTGGAACCCAAACTCCATTTCTCCTGTTATTTTATTTACTTATCATTTTAGTGGTGTTTTCCAGGACCAGGAATCAACCCCTGAGAATGGCAAGGTATATCTGTACATAGCAGATGGACATTTTGTAATGATATGGTAATTCACTTACCCTCTGATTGTTCCTCCTTTATCTTGGAGACAAGGCCTTCTTCCTTTGTTTTGTGTGGTTCTAGGCTGTTTTTTTTTGAACTGTCAGCTGAAGTTGATGGTGAACAGCTGAAAAATAGATGAAAATCTACTCAAGTCACCAATAGTGCATATATGAACAAGTTTATTATTAGTGTATATACTTATACATAATATTGGTCTTATGACAATAGTACAATATTGATACTAAAATACATAACTATTTTCAAGGACAGCATACACGTGTTATTTTGGTGTGCAAGTACCAAGGGTCCCTCATATGGATTAGCTTCCCTTAAACTAGGGTTATTGTATTTCCTTCCATTCCATTCCTTATCCCATGAAGTTTGGCATTCTATGTGGGCTAAATAAAGAATATAAGCTAAAACTATACAAAAACTAGAACAAAATTCCATATGTAAATTGAGTTGAAACAATTTTTGGCTCAAGCAGTCAGACATGCTATGAGTGAAAAGGTTAAAGGTCTGAAAAATATGTGGGAATTGGTTTTTTTGCCGCAAAGGATTTCTTGTGCAACCAGGGAATCATATGCATAATTAGTACGAAACTGGTAGTAAAACACCAAATTGAGTTTTCTTCTAGTTTGACTAGTCTTTAATCATCAGTTGCAACTTCTAATGAAACTATTAGTCAACAATCAAAACAGATTGATGGTACTAAAAACGATGTTCATGAACTTAAACCAATGATTTCAGAGATGATGGTAAATAATAAAACGTCTGCCAAAAAGGTATCTCTTGCCATGGATTTTCCCAAAAAACAAAGTTGAAAGTGTGTCTAATCCTCCTAAAATCTATTCTGGAATGGTTAGATATAAGTACCCACCCAATAAGATGCCCAAAACAGCAAATTCTATATCTCATATTCCATCAGTCACAACTCTGACCTCTTCAAATCTAAGGAAGGTGACTCTTCATCATCAAAAGAGAAGATTGGTGATGACGGTTTTCATGTCTAATATCTTAGAAAAAGAAATAGAATGTACGACATCAAATGCTGCAAAAACAAATGATGATGAAATTGTAACACAAAAGAAGAGAAATGTAATGGGTCGGGTAAACGGCTGGACTGTCCCTCTAGATTTATGGAGGCTACTTGTAAAAGTGGATATTAGAGGATTGTCTTCTTCCCCTGCTGCGTTCTTCTGGGAAGGCCTAGGCGGCTATTGGACCTTTTGTTTACAAAAGGGTGCGAGAAAGCACCATTAAGACATCTGCGGAGAGAATGGGTTCCTTGACCCTTCCAGAGTGAGGTGGACAGAGGATGCCTCCTCTCGAAGACATTATCGTGCATGGGAGAGGGCAGTGTCGGGTACGCGAGTGAAGGGAGCGGTCTGAGGAATCGGAGAGGAAGGCAGGGTACGGCACCATTTGGAGGCCATCATTCATGGAATAAATCGTAAAGCAGATTTGTTTGTAAAATAGGCAACTGCACTCAAAGGTTAAAGGAGCAAATGGTCCGATTTCATGAGATGAATAATTTGCTATTGTCATCCCAGTATGGTTTTCATGAAAATCCCAATACATGTGATGCTATACTTTCATTAATTCGTGGTTCCCTGGCTGGTCTTGAGAACAAGGTCTTGTGTTAGTCTAGAATGTATGTTGAAAGCATCTGACACAATCACAATCCTGTTAAAAAAACTTGTGTTTTAAGGATTCGAAACTGAGGCTGTGGAATTATTCCAATCTTATTTATATGATAAAACTCAAACTGTATTTTTCAATCATACTAACTCTAATTATCAACTGGATTCAAATGGTGTATCCCAGGACTCCATACTTGGCCCTATGTTATTTATCATTTATATCAATGATTTATCTGCTTGTATGATTTATAAAATGTTATTTATTAGACAATGACATTGAAATGAGCCTGCATGCTAACTTCTACAACAATTTAACCTCACTAATTGATAATACAACTGACTTATTTAAGGACTGGTATACTGCCAATAATGTAGTTTTAACCCCTTGCATCTTACCAAGCCTAACTCGTAGCAGTAATGCAATACCAAACAGCTACACTAAAAGCCACACTCATAGCTATGTTCAAGGTTAAGCTGACTACGTAAACATTGTGCTACATAGATGGCTGCTCCATCCAACATAGGATGCCTTCAGCTATTTTTACATGTCTTTACACCAGATGTTGCTAAGTTTTAACCCCGAAATATTTATAATTCAAATATCTGTGTATAGTTTGATTATCAACATAGTATCACTAAAGTGCAAGACTTTGGATGAAACCAAAATGGAAGATTATTTATGCGAAATCCATACATCTTCCAGAATATGATTCCAAGTATGACCAAGAAACAAACATGCTGTTGATGAAATGTACCAATTGAATGGTTTTCATTTGCAAGGAGCATACAGTAGTCAAATGCTCAGACTGTGGATCAAGGAAAATGACAAACTGAAACAAAAAATTATAATCAATGTTATTACATGTTATTTTATGAAATATTTCAAGTAAATTATAAATGAAACTAATTGTATTATTTGTGAGTGATTATACTTCCACAATAGCAGGGTTTACACGGAGATGATTTTGCAAGGGCTCGTTCCAGTTGTGAGCTATGGAGTATGCGTGTATTTGCAAAGGAAAGGACAAGACAGAGGATTTTGAAAGTGATGATAAGAACGCAGATGATTTATGAGAAGACAACCATAGGTCTTTTGCAAGTGCCAACCAAGAAGATGAGTGCAGGGCTATCCCTAGGTGGCAAGCAGGTATCGTCTTGGGGAGGCACCTTTCTGGGGGTGACAAATGAGTTGATCTCGTAGGCTGATTTAACATAAGGCAATTTATGGGCTCAAATTGCATTTGTCCTATAATTCATTGTCGTTGAAAGCAGACATATTCATATCTATTGGATATGGGAAAATATGTGGAGGGTAAAGTTTAGATGTGAATGCAAAAATAGGTATCATTGCAAACCTACAGTTTCTACTTCCCCAGCGACCGATAATAAAAGGAGGCACTTGGGTTTTTTAAAATCTCACTGCACAAATATTTGGCTTCAACACACTTTCCAGGGGCTCTTTCCTTACCCCTCATACATCCTTCCCCTTCCTCCCCTATCCCCTATCTTTTGTTTCTCCATGCGGTCACAAAAACTTTAAATTCGATGAATGTGGCCCCTATGCTTGAGAAAAAACAAGTAGGAAAAGTATACTCCTTAAATGGATTAAACAGAGATTTCAAAGGCCATCTTTATGGAAATGCATATAAAACGGTATGGAAATATTGGGCAGTTCTTGAATTTTTATCTTCAAAACTATAATTATATGATCCTTGGACTTTTTTGTGGTAAATGCTATTCTCTATTTGAACCAAGTTTTTAATATATACCTCACAGATCATATAAGAGCTAGGGTTAAAAAATATGGTATTTAATTGTTGCTTTATTGATGCTATCCATTCTTAAATAGTTTCTTTAATCCTCTGGATTATTCTCCTGCAATTCTTGCAGCAGAGGCAAATGACTGAAATTTTTGTCCACTTTCCACTGTTATACCCAGATACGTTTTGTGCGCAGCCTTGTACTTATAAATACGAAATATGCTCTGGAATATGCCTTTTTAATATAATTTAATTATATCAACTTATGGTTAATTATATCTTCAAAGTAACCAACTATTAAACTGCTCTAAGCAACACAAATAAATAAAGAAGCACAGCTAAAACTGATCAGTCCTGTCAAATTGCAGAGGAAAACATTCAAAATTTGAAAATGACAAAAGCTCACTCCATCATCTGTAAAATCACGTGGTTTTCCAATTTACACGGACAGTTTTGTCATCTACAGTTGGATTGCGCATTCTATCACTCACAATGGAGTGAGTCAGTTCTGTAAAATACAAGGGATGGGATACACACTCGATCATTCGCCGCTCCATCATGCACGACTGTCACTCACAACTGTCATTTGGTAATTTTTTGACTACACTGAAGTGGTGTCCCGCTCCAGCATTTGCTAAATCACGTGTGATGTAATGCTCATTCCAAAATTGTCAAATCCTCTCTGTGTAAACCCTGCTAATGATATGTTAATATTTCCTTGTTAAAATTAAAAAAATCATGGTAATGTTACAATGTCCCCAAGCAACTAAATATGAAACTTATTTTCCACATGACAAATTGCCAAGGCTGGATTAAGATAATTGGGGATCCTGGTGCATGATTTTTCGCAGACCACCAACCCACAACCTCACACACAATGTCCGAAGCGTCCGTGGGGGACCCTCTACTCACGGGTGCAATTGCACCACTGCACCCTGAATAATCCGGCATTGCAAATGTCTTAAGAATATTTCAAAAATGTTAATTACGAAAATGTTCATTGTTACCAGCTGCATCCACATTATTTCATGCATAATACCATGAAAAATTTAGTACACTAAAACACACTACTTGAAGGAAAAATAAATAGTAGTACAAAAAACATCTAAATTTGAAATACTCACTTTAACAGCATATGTTGACGGAGGATTTGTAGTTGGTCTGAAACATAGTCACACTTAGTACAGCCAAACAAGCTTTTGTTACCAGCATGATAAGTTTGATGGTGATCCATGGCAGTTGTCATAGAACAGAACAAAAGAGAATTTCTGCCTGAACATAAAGCACATCTGACAATGGAATGATTCTGACCACCTGGGACTTTGTCTATCCTGAGTTCATTCTGCCACCACTTAGACTTGTTTGAAGCACTTGTCAAATTTCCCTGACCTGCATTTCTTTCAGACAGATTAGCATCCACATTCACACTGCATGATGCATTTTTACCTGCAGATTTCTTACTTTCACACTGAGGGGCATGCTTCAGATCATGGCAGTGGGATGACTTATTTATGTTACCTAGAGATGAAACATTTTCATCACTCTCACTTTGAACTTCGTCATTAATTAACGATGTCAACCCAGAATAGTCTTCCTCTTCCTGTGAAGAATCTGAAGACTCAGATGGTTCATTATGAGTTCTAAATTTATGCAAATCATTTTGTTCTAATACTGCATGTTTGCTCATACCTTTGTGTCTTAAAGCAAAAGGTGACATTCCTTTAGAGCTACTTTGCAGATGAGTCATGTCTACATGTACTACAAGAGGTGGCATTTCTGAAAACTCGGGATCAGATGCTCCTTCTGTTTGTTTTTCATTGTTTGTATCAAGAACTGTTCGAACACCCAAAGAATCACCACGCGGACTTGTTGCTTCATGCTTCAGAACTTCAGAGCTCACTGTGGGTGAGGGTGTCCTTGAAGGATTGTGTTCATGAGTTGTATTTTTAGGGAGTCCTCTGTGCCTTGCTGAAGGAGATGATATCATTGGAGAATTTCTATGTTCAGATGTTGAATCTTTGTGTATTATCCTGAATTTCACTGGTGGTGGTGTCTCGGAAGATAATAATTCTTCACCTATTGTCTGTGGAAAACCAAGGGATGAAATTTTGTCACAATGACCATGATTTTTACACTTTTGTGTAATTTCAGAATGCTTGGATGTTTCCACAACATTGATATTATTGGCAATTTCATGTGCTACAGGAGTGTCTACCTGTTGAAGATTGCTGGTTTGCATGTCAGACGACTGTTTTATGTTATCCGAGTTAAGATTTAGAGGTTGATCAGAGACAATGAGCTTTTTGTCAGGTGATGGTTCAATTTCTTTAGATTGTAAATTAGGAACTTTTGCAGGCACACAATTATTATGCAAAGCTGAGTGTCCCAATTGAAAGGGTGGTGGCACACATGGTTGAACAAATAAACTGGGTTTTTGTAAGAGCACACGATTATGTTTTTTAGGCTGTACAATTGAACCTTTGTGAGAAATTCCCGAATTTTGGACACATGCAGGGCCAGGATCATTATCCTGCGATGTTGATGGCTGCATAAACAAACAAGGTTTCGGACAAACAGGTGAACTCAGTTCATCAGCCAATACAATGGAAGCCTGGGTAGAAATGCTGGGATTTTGCTCAGCTGCTCGGGCAAAAACTGAAGGTTGAGAGGCATAAGAAACATTTTTAGCCATGGAGGTAGATGCTCCCTGCCCAGCAGGTAAGATAGGGACTCTCTTCTTGCTTACATCACCATGATCTTTGCCAATTTCTGAAATAACTGGCACACATGTGGGAGTGTTGTGAGGCAAATTTAAAAAATAAAGAGGAGTCATACCAACATTTGGAGGGTTGAAATTGGTCCCTTGTATAAGAAACATTGAATTGGACATTTGCGGTGGGATTATAATTGGTTGACTATGTGAGGCAGTTGTTAGGTTAACATTACTAGCAGGAGTAAGAGATTGCTGAAACAGTACTCTATTGTTTTGTGCAGTTGGCAGAGCCGTTTCAGCTGGGAATTGGGGTGTTTTAGCTTGAGTTTGAACAGAAAGATTAGAATTGTGAATTACAGCAGAGTTACTGCCAGCTGAAGTCACCACAGCTGAAGAAACTGAATTACTTTCCTGCAATGTTGAACTCTCTTGGGAATTGTTTTTTGAGGTAGAAATTTTTTCTTGATTATCTTTCTTAACAGATGTTTCTGATGGAGTTTCATTTCCAAATATCTCATCCTTCTCAGTAGCTGCTTTCTGAATCTCATTATCATTAGAAGATTCAGAATCAGATGATGAAGAATCAGATATAGAATCAGATGAATGGGCGAGATTTACATCTGATTTTCTTTTGTGTTTCCTCATTTTACTAAATAAAATCTGCAACAAATACATAAAATATATCTCAGCATATTCTTTAAATATAATTTCATAAAAATATGACAATTAATAAAAAAAAGAAAGAAAGGACAATCAAAAAAGTGTAAGTACAAGATGATGATAAAATTGAAGGGTTAATCAATTGCAAGATATGCATAATTAAAACCATCGATTCATAAATTTACTATTTATCCAACTATATAATAATATCAAATAAAACTTTCCAGTTATATAACCAAAATATTTAAACTCACCGATTCTCTTTCCTGCAATTCCAATAATGCCTTCCACGTAGAAATAAGCTGAAATTAAAAAGATAGAAAAATCTTTAACACATATATATATATATATATATATATATATATATATATATATATATATATATATATAATATCTTAAGGAAAATGAAACCCAGTGGATATTTGAGCTGCTGGGTGTGTCGAAAAGACACACGTAAAACACAAAAACACAAGCTTTTCGGGCTAAAGCCCTTCCTCAGCAACAGAGAGAGAGAGTACCTAATACACACAAACCATTTAAACCAATTCTACATTTCCTCAAATTTATGTTTTTTCCAAATTTGCACTTCATTTTCGAGTCCTGTCAACAGAAATTTACCTGATTTTAGGTTTACAACATTCTATTTTGTAAACTTCAAAGAATCACAGGCTCTGTTGTGCTCATCTTCAAGGTTTGTCTTAGTAAAATAGGCATATCTTTGCATATGAAAGTTTTTGAACCTCACGTCAGAGAACTCGGCTAATTGCAGAAACAAAAACACTTTTATGCTTGGCGTAAAACATGCTGGGTAGTTACTGTTTCATTAACTGTACAGAAATATCAGTAAATTTTGGTATTGTTTGTAATAATAAAGTATTTCAGTGAAGTATTTGTAAACGATCAGCAATATATTCCTTTTGCGGTATAAAAAGTACAATATTACTGGAAATCTCAGAATGCGCATTTTACCCACGTGTACATGGAAAGCAATGAAAAATCATGACTTTCGAACCAAAGAATAGAATTATTGGAATATGAGACTAAACCGTGACGATGCCTTGATATCCATCAAACTGGATTTTTTCTTGCAGGCCTCTGGTGCTAACATAGCGATCGCATACAACAACTGACGTCCGTAACTGTCATCAATAATAATAACATTTCTTTTCCTTTTTATTTTTTCGGTGATTATGATATGTTTTTAAATGTCACATAGTGCGTATTGAATCACCCAGCCATTTAGCGAAGTCATGGTGAATTTCAAGTATTATCTCACATTTTCGGATTTTCCAATTTTATTTCCTTGCATATAAGTCGCATCCTCATTTTGGAGATGACAATTTCGGGAAAAAAAGTATTTTTAAAAATCAATATTGTATTAATTGACATTCGGATAGTATGTTTGCAATGAAAAATTTTAGCAGATACAATTATTTTATCTTGTTTCATTTGTTTAAAAAACATCAATTAAAAGCGTAACCATGCTTCCTACGGTTCTACGACAACTCGTCGCGGTCAGTAGATCACTCGACAAAATCATCATGAGACAAATTGGAAGGAGAGTCACCATGACTGGAGACACTTCCACAGCAAAATTTTTCTTTAATTTCAATAATACCCGAATGAATCACAATTCTCTTTGTGAATTAAGCAAGGCGAGACACTTTGGATGGTGTATGGCAGGGGGTGACTCCAAACACAACCGAACAAGTGTATACAACAGCTTATGACAAATATCTCGCAACTAAATTGTCTCGCGACGAATATTTCTCGCGACAAAATTATTTCAGGACGAATTTGTCGAAATTGACGTGTGACGAGTTTGTGAAGCGATACATTGACACGCGACAAGTTTGTCATGTGACGAATTGACTGTATAATACATCGTACTCGAATTTAAGATGACCATTGATTTTTGCAACCTGAAATTTGGAAAAAACTCGTCTTGGATTTGGGTATATACAATAACTTTTTGTCTTGAATTTGGATACCAAAGCAAACTGAAAAGCTTTTACAATAAGTGATAAAATTAGTATTGTAGTGCAAGTTGATATGCATATTGGAACACATGTCGAACTGGCATCATGCTAGGAACTTTCAGTGTCCACACAAAATGCAATTGTGAAACACTGAAGAAATCAAAAGATGTTTTTTCCCAGTGTGGCCCTTTCTCCAAACAGCAGAAATCTCTGAAACGTTCCCCGATGGAGGAACTGGAATCAGCTTCTGCTGCATCATTTAAGCAATCACGTGTAGGCAATGCTTCCACCTGAAGAAGGCCTTGCACATTGCTGCTCATCTAGGAATAGATAACTTTTTGGCTTCTAATGGTTGGATTTAAGAGGAGACACAATATTGTTTACAGAACTCTATCAAGTGAGAGCAGAAGTGTTGATCCAGCAACCATTGAAGACTGGAAAAATGACAGACTATTGCAGGAGATTCAAGGTTATGTCTGTGACATATATAACGCTGATGAAACAGGTCAATTTTTTAATCTGCAACCAAGTAAGACCAGGGTGGTATCAAATCCAAACAGTAGGCTACTGTGCTCCTTGTATGCAATGCCGATGGTAGTGATAAACTTCCACCTCTCATAATTGGAATTGTTTCATGAATGTCAAATTTATGAAAATCAAGTTTCTTATTATGAAAGTTTAATTATTCATAAGATTTTTTCATGGTTTCTATCCATTTAAATAATTTGGCACCATGGAAACGTATTTGTTAGCATTGATCACATATGCATAGTAAAAGCGTACTTTGAAGACCTTAATACTAGCAAAATATTACAGTAAAACCCCTATTTAATGAATCGCTGGGGGATTAGAATATATTTCACTAAATCGAGGTTTTCATTAAATGGAGGTTTTCAATTAAAATGAGTTAAATTTATCTTTTTTGCTTGTGTATTAGTTCCATTATACAATACCAGAATAAGGCCACTGAAAATGGTCTCTATAATAAAAATCCATTTTTCAATTTTGTATGCACAATACTTATATTAATACTTTTAAAATAAACATTTATAAACAAATTCCAGTGACAAACAAGCCTTATTGCTATTGAATATGAAAATTTCTGTAATGAATCATTCATATGATTACAAAAAATAATTTCAAAATTTTAAAAGTATTTTAAAATTGACATAAATCTTGAAACAATTTTTCATCCCTCCTTTAAAAAGCTTCATCATACAACATTAAATAGAAAATATTAAAATATATTTGGAATTTCACAAAAAATATCAAAATTATTCAAAAACCAAGCATACGTAGCTACAAGAAAATTATTTATTAAAATATTCCAGCAAACTTGTTTGCTTCTTCTGGCAGGTGCTCTGAACATTCAGAACTTCTCGCTCCAAAGAATTTACTTTTGATATAGTAGTGCTGTTCACATCAAAAGAAGTTAAATATCTTCGCACCACTTCAAGTGCCTGAACCGCTTCACCAAGTGTGGGAACTGATTCTTCTTCTTGTACTGCCTCTTCTTCTACTACTGCCTCTTCTTCCTCTGCCTCTTTGGTATTACAGATTTCTTCCACATCTTGTGGAGGACCAGACGTACTCTCAAGATCATCACACCGGACAAACTCTTCAAAATTTGTCCATGTCAGGTGCAATTTTCAACCGATTTTCGTGGTCAATCACATCGATATCTACATCAATTTCCATAGCATTGTTGCAATTGAACGCAGCCTTATAAAAAGTTTGATATTGTTTGAGGTGTACTGAATTCCATGCAGCTGTTACCATATGCAAACCCTGAAGGATGCTCAGTTTCAAATGTTTATTCATCTCAATGTAGGATACTGCTTTCTGCACCAAAGCCTTCCTTTACTTTGCTTTCATGGAGTGAATAATGCCCAAGTCAAGTGGCTGCAGATGGCTAGTACAATTAGCTGGAAAAAACACCACTTTAATATTGCGAAGAAAATCAGTATCTGGAGGGTGGGCCGGACATTTATCAATAAATAGAAGAATTTTTCTATTTGCACCACCCATCTTTGCATCTAATGATTTCAAAAATGTTTAAAAAATATATCCGTTGTCATCCGTGCATTTTTATTACTGGCATATTTACATGGCAATGCCTGTACATTTTTAAAACACCTTGGCTTGGCAAATTTACCTATTATTAGAGGCGTCAACTTTTCACTGCCATCTGAATTTGCACATAAAAGTGCAGTTATCCTATATTTACTTCTCTTTCCACCATGGCACTTGTCTCCTCTAGTAGCAAGAGTTTTTGATGGAAGAAGGTTGAAAAAATGCGTTTCATCTGCATTAAAAATATCATTCGGCTTATAGCCTTCTAAATACCTTACCAATGTTACACTCTTCCAGTAGTCAACAGCTCCTTCATCAACGCTAGCACTTTCGCCACAAACACTTTTATATTCAAGTCCATGGCGCTTCTTAAATCTGTCCAGCCATCCATTGGAACCCTTAAAGTTTTCTATTCTAAGCCTAGTTGCTACCCTAATTGCTTTCTCCTTCAACAGTACACCATTGATGGGGAGGTTGGCGGAGTGCATTCCCACAAACCACTCTATCAATATCTTCTCCATTTCATCATATGGTGATGATTTGATATTTTTTCTTTTGATGGCTTTACCCCCACATTTCACTTTTTTGTCAAGTATTAATTGTTTATTCTTCATTATACAAAACAATGAAGACGGTGCAAGATTAAATTTGTGTGCAATTACTATCCCAGGCATGCTTGGGTTCTTTTCCACTTCTTGAATGATTTTCACTTTTTCCGTAATTGTCAGCTTCTTCCTTTTACTAGTAACCATTATTAAGGAATAAAAATAAAAATAGTAGAAAGAATATTTTTCACAATTGCTTCAGGTTTACACAGTGATTGCCGAACAGGCAGGCAGCACAACGAAGAGTTGAACTGCTAGATAAGGTAGACGGAGAGGGGACAGGCATTACGTCATCGGGATCGGAGTAATCAGCTGACATGTCTCACAAGGGAAGCCCCCAAGGTGTGACACTCGTATCGGAATTCGACTTTGCAGAATGAAATTATATGCAAAATAACGGACTCCTATTTCTACCTAGGTGCCAACTCGACGTTGTTTACGAGAAAATGTCCTTTGAAAATCGCGATCCGAGAGTCATCGAGATAAGAACGTTAAAACTTTTTCATGAGCAAAAAGAAATCAGAAAAGAAGCATATTGTACGTAAAAATTACGATATACGCTCAAAACATTGTGAGTGGCTCATCACGCGCAAGCGGCTACATTGTCTGCTAAGACGGTAGCGGCCGCAAGGAAACCGTAAATCCTACAATGTAATGAATCCTGCTCGTATGTTCCTCATTTCTGGTATCACGCTCAGTTACCTGTAGTCATAGTGTTCTATATACTCGACGTCGTTTACGAGAAAATGCCCTTTGAAAATCGCGATCCAAGAGTCATCAAAATAAGAACTTTAAGTCATGATCAATACATGACAAGATGGTAAAGCGAATGGGTGATCCGTAAAATTATGTTTGTTAAGAATTACGGTGAAGAATTACGATGAAGAAAATAGTGGTTATAATGCATTGAATACATTTTTTTAAATGGTTTGCATGTTTTATCGATGATATGCTGGAAATTGCGAACAAATTTTAAAAACCGGAGAAAAAAATATTGGTCCCTTCGGGAATCGAACCCCGGCAAAAATATTTGAAATCCAACTCGTTTCCCCTAGACCAACGCTCCAAGAAAATTAGGAGAGGACTTTTAACGTTCTTATTTCGATGACTCTCGGATCGTGATTTTCAAAGGGCATTTTCTCGTAAACGACGTCGAGTATATAGCACACTATGACTACAGGTAACTGAGCGTGATACCAGAAATGAGGAACATACGAGCAGGATTCATTACATTGTAGGATTTACTGTTTCCTTGCGGCTGCTACCGTCTTAGCAGACAATGTAGCCGCTTGCGCGTGATGAGCCATTCACAATGTTTTGAGCGTATATCGTAATTTTTACGTACAATATGTTTCTTTTGTGATTTCTTTTTGCACATGAAAAAGTTTACTAAATGCGGGAAGCGTCAAATAAAAATTGAAGTACGAGTACAAAATATTTTTTCACTAAATCGGGTTTCACTAAATGCGGGAAAATAATACATTGTTTATATGGAGCTATTGTCGGGACATGAAAAAATCTTCACTAAATCCGGGATTTCACTAAATGCGGGAACATTAAATCGGGGTTTTACTGTATTTGCTTAACTGACTGTAAATTCTTTTATTCTATTATACATCTAATGTTGCTATAAAGATAGCTGATGTCTCTCTGAGGAAAGAATGATATATTTCTTGATTTAACTGAAGCTAATGAACTAATGTGAGATACAGTTTGAACAAATTTAGGTCACTTAAACACATTTTTCAATAAACATTTTAAGCAATGTGATTAATTTACAGACCATTGAAATTATGAGAGCATGGGAATTATTGGAAGGAGGTCAAGCAGAAAGGAGCTGAATGAGGAAGGGAATGATGAAAGAGGTAAATATTGAAAGAAAAAGCAGGAGAAAAACAGAGGGGCACGAAGAGAAATAGAGAGGGAAAATTTTTAATTTTGTCAAACGTATTCTATTGTTATGAAATTTTATTTCAAATATAAAAAATTACATTCATATAAAGAAATTATTTTCCACTTATGCCTACAATTGTTTATTGGGACAATCAATCCCTACCCTTTTATTTTTTGTTCATCTGAAAATAGATGTTCTTAATTTCTAATAAATATTGTAATTATTCTAATACACAGCCCGTCTTTAACTACACAAAAGTTAAATTTATATTTAAAAATTTTAATCTAAACAGGACAATTTACATATGTACTATTGAAAATTTTTAAAATGTCATAGTATTGTGCATTGTTTAAAGGAGATAAGCATATAGACCATTAAAATGGAAAAATATTTAATCAATTAATGCATCTTAAATAACAATGTATACATAATAAGATCCTTTTAATGATCACTATCATCCAATATATGTATCAATCCACAATTCACATTCTAACAAAGCTCTTAGTAAAGGGTAAGCTAATGTCAGCACCAGGTTTCCCTCCTCCCTTGCGTGTTTGGTGGGGTAGGAGTTATGGCTATAATAATTCAAGAGATTGATTAGCCATTCATGCAAACCAACAACACATTCTAACAAACACATGAATGAGGAGAACTAATTGTAGACATTTCAGAGAGGCAACTGTCAAAAAGATGGATATTTCATCTACAAAGCAACAATCCTTTGTAGTTATCCACCAATCATTGATTCTAATTTGCTTCCAGTTTTACTAACCATTTTGTTGCTTTTGGAGTCAACTTCATCAACTGAATTTCAGCCATAAGATGAGCTTAATATTTCACTTTAGAATCGTGAGGATAATTGATTGGCAAGTGCAAGATTTATTCTAGTGTAATAATGTATATAGTAATAACTTTGGCTAAGATTAATAAAGGTGAAATACTCCTTTAGCCAAAACAATTAGAGGGTTACAACACCCAATGCATTTCGCCCACAAGGTGGGCATCGTCAGGGGTAAAACCTGTTTCAACAGTGACAGTTGGCTCCCAGTCACTGTTGAAACAGGTTTTACCCCTGACGATGCCCACCTTGTGGGCGAAATGCATTGGGTGTTGTAACCCTCTAATTGTTTTGGCTAAAGGAGTATTTCACCTTTATTAATGTACATAGTGTTCATTATTTCCATCTTGGACTCCTTTGGAATACCTCTACTGAATTATATGCATAAAAAGCTTGGAAACTGATAGGGAAATTGAATCCAGTGTGTTCAAGGACCAAATAGAATTCAACTGAAGAAATTGAAATAATGAGATAACAGCATAAAATAGGTGTTATGGCAGATAACAAAGATGACCAACATAGTATGGCTGTGTGCATGAGTTATGGATTTTTACTGAACAGCAAATTCCTAGCAACAGCAGCATTTTAGTACACCTCAAATATTTAAGAAATTCTCACAATGAGGGTAGGATAGAACTATTAACAATATAGCAGGCAACAATAATTTACAGTAACTCTTTATACTTAAGTCATAAAACTGTTTTGCTGGCACCTGTTCTGCTGATCAATTTTTCAGCTTCAAACAATACCATAACTTTCGGCTTTATCATTTAACAAAGACAGATTCATGATACAAGAACGAGCAAAAAAACAAATTATAGGGCAAGTCAAAAACCTCAAAAAAATAAAAAGAAGTAGAGCATACAAAGTTTTCTCAACGTCAAAAATGAGGGATGATGAGATTGTTCAAAAAATCGAGGATTGTGGAAGTTATGGCTCAATCAAACAACATTCTCCACCTAAAATGTCAGTTTGTTCAGATAGATGTAACTTGAAAATAAAGCGAAACTAATTGCTACATTGTTATTATTTTATTACCTTAGCATAATAATGGAATACAGGGTGGCCAATTAGTTATGATTAAGCAAAGATTAAAAAAATCAAAATTTTAAAAATGTTTAGAAATATTTAGTGGTTGTATTTTGTACTTTGAATAATTATTTAATGTTTCTAAATTTATTTTTAAAATTTTTCATATTTTCTTCATGCTTGGAAGTTTATGGACCACCCTGTAATTTTTATTTAAAAAAATGCAATTGTTTATTGCTTTACCTCTGAATTTTTTTCCTCCTTTACGTTAACACCTTTGCTTTTTAAAATCGAACGAAGTTTTGTTTGAGCTTGCTTTACTAAAAGCGTAAATTGATTAAAATCATCAAGGCGATCAATGCATGTGTAACACACTCGAGTAGGCAGCTGATCACCTTTCCTCACCTAAAAAAGTCATAAAATTTTCATTTTAGATCACAGTACATATGACACAAACATATTCTTGTCAAAGCTTTTATCTTTAGAAATATTAATAGATAAGATACCGCGATAAAAACCTAACTTGACAATTTCACTTTAAAAAGGTTAAACAAATATTACTCACCGACAACATTAAGCATTTCAATATTTTGTCCTGCAAACCCATACCTCGCCCTTTTCGGCTGAAAATTTTGACGGCTGATTGACATTTTATACCGCAAACTCTACAGTACACTTGCTTAATGTTTACATCTTCCATAACTACACTTTCGATGAAAAATAGGCTTGAAACTAAAAATGTTTCTTCCTAATCTAAAGCTCGCTACACTTAGCGATCAAAAAAAGTTAGATAGTACACCATGCTTTTCATAATCCCTCGCTTCACATTCACCAGCAAAAGTCACAAACCCGCCAAACCTGCGCTATACATTACACGCTCGTATGCCAACAGTTTCCACTTGCACCACTTGGACTGCTTACACCACGATGGAACTACTCGCAATTTTACAAAACTATTGTTTTATTTTTATATGAAATCGAAAAGTAGTTATTTGAAATGCAAAAATGATTGCCAAAAACAATTTACACCAATTCGATAAAAATTTTTAAGATAATAACTACACATAAATAAATCACGCCTGGCGGTGTGATTGGCAATCATGACAAAAAGAAATCGCACACCGCGCACGCTTGCGTTGGTTGGTTGGGTATGGGCATATGGTCGCTAAGGCGAAGACGAAGGGATGATGTCCTGGAATAGATTAATTTCGTGATTAATAAATGGCGGTATTCAGTTCCTTTATTACAGGCTAGTTTAAGACCATTTGAAAGATATTTGTCCGACAACATCGAGTTAGATAAAAACAATATCAAGGAAGCCGTACTGGAATTTAGTAATGAAAATTTTAACGGTCCATAAAAATCCCATCAAAGTTGAGAAATAAAGCCTTTAACGTTGCTAGAATAGTATTAGAATTTAAGAACCATTTGAAGTGTCAATTAAGTCCTAAATGTGGATACGTTGTGAGTAGAATTTCCAGGTCCGGTTTTTGAGATGTTTTTCCAATCAAAATGAAGGATAATACTGGACGTATTTATTCGCAATTGAAAGATAATAACTTAGTTGCTACCCGCGTCGTTGCTTCGATCGTGGGTGCGGTTTTAGAGTATAGCTGGGGACCCTAGCAGAAAGTTATTTAAGCACATTAGGATATGAAACATTCATGCTCGAGACCTACCAGAAACCAGTAGCACATTGAATGTTTTTAGCCTCTGGCCAAGAATATCTTTTTTCTGTAAATAGAATGTCGCTTTCTGATTTCTAAGCTTACAAACAGCATTGGGACTACAACGTCTCCTTGTTTAGGAATCTGTAATCTCGCATCCTAAGTCTGGCCAAAATTAATGCGCACCTTAATTGCTTTACCTGAGTTTTTGGTATACATAACAAATTGCGTTCTATCAAATTATGCTATAGGTAGTACTAAATTCCTCATCATCCCTATGACATCTCTAGTGCCTACCCATTTCTGAGACCTAAACTTATCTAGTCATTTGCCTTTAGTCTTCTGTTCAAAATCTATTTATTTTAAAGCAATCGTCTTACAGCTAATTACATTGATCAATTAACAGTATCCTGAGAATAAAATGTAAAATTAGCTAATTGATCTATAAACTTGACATTCATTTCAAATGAATCAAAATTAATACTAAGGATTACTTTACCCACTCTTCTTTAATACTAATTCATGGCTATTTTACAAAACCATATTGTCCTTGTCTAACATAACTGGCTCTACCTTGTCCCCAACAACTTCCTTCTTTTCTATCTCAATCTTCTGGCTCTCTTCAAAGTTTACCATGGCTAAGTTACTCCCATTAAACTGCTTAAATTTCCATACATAAAGTCTGCTCTTCCACCCATCCAGTTCCATCATGACTTTGCACTCTCCCGGCCACCCCTTTCCATTTTTAGGATGTTTACTTACAAGCCAAAATGTGCTAATATGACCACTCTGTCTGAGAACAATGAACTTTTTAATGAGATATTTGGAAAAATCTTGATGAATTAGATGACTCTTACCAATCTATAAATTTTCCACCATTTGGATCATCCAAGTAGTAAATAGATTTCCTGCTAGGTGCCCTCAAAATAGGAAAAATTCAAAATTTTGAAAGGATAATTGAACCAAACTACTGAAGCTAGGGGGTGAAGTTTTCTCGGATGGGCATTCCAATGCCCTTCCTCAAAGGGAAAAGCAAACCAAAACTGAATTTTTTTAAAGAATATGTGCTTCCATCTCGTTTTAATTCGTAATCCACTTTTCCATTGTAATTTGCTCTTTTTTAACATCTTTACATCCACACATGGTTTATTTATACTTACAAAGGATAGTTCTTTAAGTTAACAACTAGTGACAATCACATTCAAAAGCTCCATCAGGCAACTGCCTTTATGGCAACAAAGAATCGGATCGCTTGGCTGTGCTCCTACCAAGCAACATTGGAACAGAACTTATTAGATTGGTTTTTATTAGAGGAAGTCTTCTCAATAAAAACATATACTCTGTTTGTGAATAAAACAATCTGATCTTTCTAAAATATGAGGTGATTGTATTGAGCATAGGCTCTTCATTTTTATGTTAATCAAAATTTCTTGAAGCAAGGGTTCGGGATGTTTATTTAAAAAACATTTTGACACAATACTCGAGCAAAAAACTAACCCATGGAACATAAATTTGAAAAATATTTGATAACTCGGAGCTTAAGACTGATACACTCATTAATGATGGCATTGTAAATACTTGAATCCACCTTGCTTAGTTCAGTTTCCATAAAAGCTTACCTAGATAATGCTTAATTAATTTTACACTACTCCCCAGATCATACTACAGGAATTCACATTATGACCTCTTGCATTATAACAAAGGAAATCTTCCCATTGACTCATACCCATAAGTCTTTTTAAACTTAATGTTTTGTTGCTAAAAACAAATACCAAAAGAACTCTGACATGAACATAAAGACAGTACAATAGAATTTTTAATTTCCACACAATGTAGGTGGAAGAAGTATATATATGGTATATCAAACTACGCTAAAAGCAATGGCATTAGGACTGGAAGAGCTTGAAGTCTGTCAGTTAACATATTCCATACATGCATTGTATTTGTAATGCATTTCTCGATATATTTTCAAATAACATTTAAAATCAACTTGTTGCCATTAATTTTGTATTGAATGTTTTTATTCAAGTTCTTCCCCAGAAGACATTATCCTGACGAGCTTTGTTTGGTTCTCTTCTCTTATACCCCCTCCTCCAATTGTGCTTTAGGTATCAGTTTTACCTCCCCCCTCTAATCATTTACTTCTTAGGTCTCTTATTTAAGTTTTACGATGGGGAGTGCAAACGTGAACATGGAAGGAAAATTAAGCCAGCCCAACCAGATGGTGTGTGCAAAAGTGAACTTGGAAGAATTGTTTCGCAAACCTCCCTTCCCCTTAAACCCCCGCATCTCTCGGGGTTGGATTCGTTCTATTTCCTCCCCGTGTTGAATTAAGTGCACAAGATAAAGCAAACAAGATTCCATAATTAAGTAAAGAAAATCTTAGGAGAGGAGTAAAACAGAAAAGATTACTAAAGAACATAATTGAATGAGAAGGTAGAATAGAACCCTATGTTTTTGCAGCTTATCTATTCTTGACAATCTATCAAATTCTTACCTGCCAGTTTCCCCAGCATTATTTCTAAGAGTATTAACAATTTCTATATGCCTTAATTTCAAATGGCAATTTTATTGTAACTGAAAGAACTTTATGAGTAACCATTTGAATTGATAAAAACTTCTTAATCCTTACATTTTGTGAACTTTAATATAGATCTAAATTAATTACATTAAAATGATGACAGCGAGTATGTCAATGTACGACTGCATTTCAAGAGTAAAATAATCAAGTTTATAGCAGCAATATATATAAGTGAACTAAAGTTAAGTACAGAAAAATTGAGAATAAAAAAGACTACAACAGATGCCCACGTAGCTTTTATTTTAATGTGGAAATTTTAATAATTAGGAGATTGACATTCCCTATATGTGTGAATAAGAATATATTTTTGTTACCAGGGTTCATTTCCCTTATGGATCGATTCATGTTCGAATATTTAACACGGTTAAATAACACATTTACCTTATGCTGACTTCTCAAGATGATTTGTCCAGGTCTAATAGTAATAAATTTGTCCACTAAGCTCGCAAAATCTAAGCGTAACATTTCACCCATTGTTTCAAGTTTCAATAAAATAATAGCGATTGTAATAGTAATTAGAAAAGCAAGCATAGCAAAACAATCATTTTATTATCGTCATCAATTACCTGCATATCACATACAAGCAGTAATAGATGTGTTACATTACGTATCATATTTTCACATTTTGTATGGAATGATTGCAGCATGAGTGCTCCATTATTTTCTATACAAATATGCACCCCACATAATATATAATTTTCAAATAAATCATATTTACAATTTTAAACCATTTAATGACGTAATATATAAATGTTACCTGCATATGTGCACCTCAAATCGTGTAACACCCAGCATTAGAAACATGGGAAATTTAAGAAGGGATCATCAGAGCCTACCAATTCATATCATTTTAAATGCAAAAATGAACACACAACTTCTAGCCAAAGGAAGTGGATTAAAAGATAGAAAAGAGCTGAGATCAAATATTCTTCAAGGTGATATGAGCGTGCAGGTATTCGTCCCTTCTCCGCCAGGGTTTGTGCTTACTTGAATGAGTGGGATGTAAAGACTCCAAAAATCACATTGCCAACCTGATGCTTTGTATTATTTGAAATATGGCTGGAAATCAAACACAAGTATATTCTGGTTAGGTATTCCTCTTGCTAACTGATATTACAAATTTTTCACTGCTACGAAAAACTTACCTGAGCCACAAACAACAAAGATGAAGAGAGCCAACAACCATGGACCAACCGAGTACTTATCTTCCCATGGTTTCTAAGAAAATACGAAAACATCAACGTCATCAAAAGATATAACTTCATGACACTATTACTACGATTTTAAAGCATGAAACTATGAATAACATGTTGAAATTAGACATTATTGTTAATGTTAAACAGAGTCAACAAAGTTAATGACAGCTGTTTCGTACAACCAGGATCTACTTCAAATAAACTCACCGATGATTTAGGCACATTTCCACGTAAAGTCACATTTTTGCTCGCTTTTTCATTGGCGATTCGCATTCGCTGTTTAGGCGCCATAATTCAATAATAAATCACTCAAAGAAATAAATAAAAGCACCCAAAACCTACAACTCCACCCACACGGGTCTGCTCGGCTCCGTTACCGAGTTTTCATAGACCGAGGGTAAAGAAAAGTGAGAACACTTGCCGGAAAATGTAGCGCATACAAAAATAGTTCTGCATGTTTTTACGGTAATAAGAAAAAATAGCAAAATTTATGAGCGGATAGCTTTGAGATTATTTTTAATTTATATTACTCTCATTATTTCTGTTTCGAGCCAATCAATAAAAATAATATAACTCACTTCCAATAAAAATTTAAATGCCAACGTGGAGTGAAAGCTGGTGCGCGTGGCGGCGGAAGTTTATGTGTGTCGATTTCGAATGAATCGTGGAGTTTTACGTTGTCGTACGTGGCGAGTGAAATTTTTATTTTATTCGGAGTCTTACTTAGTATTATTCGTGAAGAAGAAATGAGTGTATTTTGGGGATGGCAATTAATATGTTTTATGAGAAGTGTGTTTATGTTAACACAAACGGGATTGGCTATTGCAGGAAGTGAAACATATAGGGAACTTTATTTAAGGTTGTATCAAAATGATATATTTCCTCTGAATAGTATGGTTGCATTACTTGAAATAGGATTTCTATGCAAAGGTAAATGTTAACAATCTAACGTTTCTGAAAAGGTTTGATTCAACTCAACCGTATTGTATTTGGTCTTCCAAGCTGCAATATAGCGGTTTTAAGCTATACCTTATAAAATTTGGATTTGAGCCGCTTAGTAAATATCAAACTCTCCTGCAACTACGTCCATCCACACTTTTTCGTTAAGGAATTAGATCAACGTAGGTTTTTAGTCCTTTTTGGAATTTGTGGAATGGTTCTTCACTGATTTTGATTGAATTTCCATTTTCATTGATACCTTTCTCCCTCATGTACCGGTTCTTCATCCGTGCATTGTGTGTTGCATGTTGATAATGTGAGTTGAATTTTAAAACTATATCAATACAGAATTTTCTATGCCATAAGGAAGTAAGGTAGGTGTAGTTAAGGGCCAAGATTCATAGTCTATGAAGTTTACCCTGCTACTTTGTTTAATGCTGACTGGTATCATAGAAAATAACGAAGAGGCAATTTATCACACAACAGAAGGGGGAGGTACTTGTGTTGGTATTGCATGATGCTGCTGTGGCATCCTTCAGATTTAGACCCGGCCTTGAAGTTAAGTGGACGCATCGTAGTTCAGATCCAGCAGCTTTATAATGTTCTGTAACAGCTTCAGCAGGTATCTAGATGTTGACATCCCCTCATTGTAGCCGAGTAGAGCCACCTCTTTTTTATTTACCCACAACAACTCATGCCAGGTCCATCAAATAGCTGTTGTTCTAGAACTCTCATGTAATGCAATCCTTGATGATTGCATGTGCTTCTTCTTGAAAACCATCTGCCAATCTCAAACTGGTGATCATGGTAAATCCCAGGTATCTTCCCATTTCCTTTACTGCTTCAGCTTCTTTAGCACACCTGCTACCATGCTTATACTGGAAACAGCATTGGACATGATTCACTGTGTGTATTTATTCCACTCAACTCATTCACTAACAATAATTTGAAAGAGGTAAAAATGAAGAAAAAAACAGCATTGGCTATATACTAGACAGATTTTAAGTATTAAATGAAGGCAATACATATTTACCTGGTAATATGTAGTGGACTGGCTAATTTCGTACCTCGGGTAAAGGTGGATTAAATAGTATCCACATTTAATGCATAGTAAATTTTCATGATATTCAAATTGTGTTAATATATCAAAGGTAAATCTGTGGTTAGCTCTTAGGTAGTAGATTAATCAACTCTTTTCCTTAACACTGCTGTTATTGTGACCATTTTATGTGATATTCTGGAAACATTCTGGTCCCACAATTGAAGGAAGTGCAATCGTGTATTTCTACAACTTACAGGTTTTTCATAGTCAGATGCCTTCTAAAGAGTACATTTTAGGAGCAAAGAATTGATCGAGGTCAGGCCTATAGCAGCAAATTGGATTGGAATCAATTATCAGTTAGATATTCTGAGAGCGACCAATGGCTAAAACTGTTGAAAATTGCAGGCTCATGTCTTTTACATACTAAAAAATTGAACCGTGTAGGCCACGCTGTCTGCGAGACATACTAGAAACTTTCTAGTGTCTCAGACAGCGAAACCTATGCAGGGTTAATGATTGGAAATATAATTTTGGAACACCCAGGAATCTTTAATTGCCATAAAATTAAAAAAGAATCACTTTAAAATATATCCAACAATTTCAAATCATACAATTCAAAATAATCAAGTTATACAAATTTATTTACTTTTTAGTCTTCCCATCAACAGCTCATGTGTAGTAGAGATTTTATACTGACTTTCCTTTTTTGAATGTAACAACAAACCTTGAAGAAATCGAAGTTTCAAGATCATGTTTGATGGATAGATTTCCAAGAGAGATAAACTTTCTTATTTGCCATTTCAATCATCATTATAACTCATTGAGAAATAATTAAGTTGGTATAGAAGGATCAACAGAAATAATTTCACTTGTACTACTTCATTTTATATTGGATTGATTTTTGAATTCATGGGGCAAAAAAATCTCATCCTTTAATACCCATTGTTTATTAAGGAATGCATTTTTAAATAAAATGTTTGTAGGCCGTGTAATACATAGAAATTGCATTACAAAATGACATACTGCGAATTGAAATGGGAGATGTCAAGGTAAGTATTCTGAAACATTTTAATCAATGAAAAAATATTGCTAAATTTAAACATGGTGTATTAGTAATTTGGGTTGTCTGGTTGTTGCAGTGTAAAGAAAGAGGATTTGCTCAAAAATTAAGCTGCATAAGCACAGTGCATTTCAAAATGGAATCCAAGAGAGGAGAAAAATTTGATTATCAGATACAATCTTAAGTTTTTTCCTTGTCTTTCGGATTTTATGATTGGTGTATGCTCCTATGCACATAAAGTTGAAATAGCTTACATTCCTTTGTCTGCACTCCTGGAAATATCGAATGTAATGGCAATGTAGCTACAATGTACATTATGCCAATGATTAAGGAAGTAATATATGCTTCATATCTTCTTAACAATCAGAAAATATGAGCAACTTATATTTTAGTCTTATACAAAACATCTTTTAAAAAGACACTTCTAATTCAACATTTCGAAGCACGAAAACCATTTCCTCATCACTCTATTAAACTGCTTTCATTTGCAAGTAGGAGATCATCAGATATTACATGAAGATAAACAAAAGTATTGTGCTTTTCAGATTCTGAGAGAGATGCAGGATCAAATAGCTCCACCTCTTGAATGTTCATCTCGTCTTCAAGATTCAAATCAAAATCCCCTGTCCTTGAGGTAAAGAACCTTTCCTCATCACAACTGTCCATGGTCGCATCTTTGCTTCTTCCTCCTTTTTCATTTAGCTCAGAAGATTGAAACTTCTTCATTTTTTCTATCCTTTGGTGGAATTTTTCATCATGTACCTGAAAAGTGCCAAATTTGTCATATAGGAAGAGTTACAGCACAGCAGATCTTAAATGTAACTTTTTAACATTTTGAATAATAATGCTCTGGTTTAAATTGACCGAGACTGATTCTACCTTACTGACTAGTGCAGCCGTTTTATCATACCCTGGTCTTTTACATCGTTTTGGGAATCACTTATTTGCATTGGGACTGCTTATAGCCAATCTGCTGCCGAATCTGTAAACAAAATATTTTTTCTTCCCATGTTGATACTCAGTTATGACCATAGCTGGTCCTAGAGATGTAACTGTTAAAGGCGTGAACAGAGACGGTTCTGAAAGTTCTAGTTCTTTGAACCTCAGATTTTTAATACTAAAGGGAGATTTCAAAATATAACAAAAAATATATAATTTAATAATATTGGAATTTTTACATGCACAATCTTAAAAGGACACTTTTGTGTGGTATTCCTCGAAGCAGGATATTATGCAGTCCCACATCACATTTTCTGCACTGGAAATTCGTGCAAGTCTTCCTCACGACAAAGGCAATGTTTTTCCCTTAGCCGGCCAGCGCTCTTTTTCTTTGGCCTCGAAACGTCCCAAACTAACAATGGGTGAATTAGGTCTTTCTCGCAGGGCAGTGTGGGCAGGAAAAGTACTCAAACCCTTCTTCAAGTGTCTTATGAGTGTAGCCATCCAGCTTGACGAACTGATGGTTGCAGAGCAGAAAAGCCCTTGTGACTCGGTATGCATTATAATGCATGCACAGTTGCTGGGCCCTACAACCCAGCATGCATTTAAATGCATGCTAGTCCTTTAAAGGTTAAAGTACTATGATGAAAAATTGGCTGTTTTCTGGTAATCTTCCTGGATTATCAGCACAATTTCAAATATAACAAGATGATCCAAACAGAACTTATGCTGCCTACTTTCCATTTAATCATTTATTTAATACTTATATTACCTTTAATTGCTTTAAAATCACTGTGGATATGTTGCTTTTTGTGTTCCCAAATTTCATAATTTAGCAGTATAAAATATTACAAATATATTTGAACGGAATATTGATCACCGTATTTGTGCAGCAAAAATAACGTGTATATATTAGACTATACTGTATCTGAGTCCAACAATATTTGTTGCTATGGCAACACAATGAGTGATAAAACTGCAAAAACCAGTATTTACATGAAATTCTAAGAAATACAATCTATATCTATATTGTACAGTAAAAATTAGAATCTTCATTCCTTTCTTCAGAGAATAGACAAAACATGCTACGATATTACAATTTTAAGATATTTTAATGGGCAAGAGAAAATTACCTTACAAGATGGATTTCAACTTGCCCATGTAAATCAAATGGGAAGGATAGTTCCTGGAATCGAACCCAGGACTTCAATCTTCGCAACAAAAACTATCCTCGGGAGCTTGGCCCATGTAGAAAGAGATTTCCACCAAGCTTCATGAAAATTGGTCTATTGGTTCAAAAGTTAATAGGGGGGGCAGAAGACAACAATGAAACTAAACCTATCTCCATTCTGGAAAGTACGCTAAAAATAGCCAACTTTCTTAATACCAGATGAGGGAGTGGACCTGTACCATAATTTAAACAGCAAAAGTGTTGTAATAGTTTGTTTTCAGAAACATTATTGTATGGTGGGTAATCATTAGGGCATAATTGTTGTGTTTGAATGGCATTGTCAGGTTCAAAGAGTGTAGAGAAAATCTGGAAGATGAGTGTAATGGATGTCCCACAATAGCTCACACAAAAGAAAACATTCAAGAAGCTCAACAAATTGTGCATGGAAACCATTGTCAGATTGTTGATCTAAAGAAAACCTTAAAATTCGCATTTAAGCTGTCATGTAATTCTGAAGGTTGATCTGAACATGTACCGTATTATACAGCACATTGTGCCTTGGATTCAGATGCGATCAGTATAACAAGTGAACTGTGATTTGTGGAGACCTTGTAGCAGCAGAAGTGCATTGTAGCAGAGAGAAAATATTTTGAGGGATATTGTGGTTAATGTTATTAACTATCACTATAATAAATGAGCTAAGCACATCAGTCTGATGGCCTGTCCAGGAACTTTCTGACTGTACCATGTAAAACTTGCCACATTTGCACCTGCAAGTTGCCTGCAGGAGAATAGCCACATATATTGGCCTTCTTGTATATTAGGTGTTGGCTTTCAAAGAATTCTTTTTGTTTTTGTTCTTCATATTATGGCATAATTACTCCAAAAAGTAAATAAGTTGTTTCTATATAAAATGAAGATTAACCTTGATCATACCAATTTAAATCCCCACTGTGGGAGCATGCAGTTGGATTTAATTTGGGATATTAAAATCAAATGTTTTAATACAAACAAATTTTCATATCTTATGAACTATTGGTCAGAATTTGTTCAAATAAAAAGCAGTTTGTAGTAAAAGAATTGAAGTTGAGCATAAATGTAATTCCATAAGAAATGTAATGTAAAAAAGAACAAGAAAATGCATTGAAATTAAATTAAAATAAGAATTATTACTTTTACATAGTGCTGTGGGCTTAATATATTTCAAAATCATGAACATCATCTCTCCCATTGGTTTTGAATACTTCATTGTTTATAAATGAGTATCAAAAGGAAGCTTTCGTAAGATACTCCTGAAAGTAAGGAATAATGCACAGTCCTATGTCACATTTTCTGTGCCGGAACTTAGTGCGCGAGTATTTTCCTTTGGACAAATACGGAAAGGCAATGTTTTTCTCTTTGCCAGCCGGCAATGCCGGATTAACTGGGGTGCAATGGCACAGTTGCATCAGGGCCCCATGAGTAGAGAGGCTCCATGAGTCAAGAAGTCCCATGAGTAGAGGGGCCCCAGACAGTGTGAAGGTGGTCTATAAAAAATTGTGCTGATTTTTTAATCCAGCCTTGCCGGCCAGTGTTTATTGTCTTTGGCTTCTAAAGGCCCAAACTGGTACAGGAGGAAAATGTCTTCCTAGGAGGGCGGTATGGGTGGGAAGAGCTCTTGCAACCTTCTCAAAATCCAGAGGAGAGAGAGAGGACTCATTTGCTGCATAGCTGTGCCCCCTTCCATAGACAGGCACTTCAAGAAAGAACCACAATTCCCCTTTGGTCTTTGCAATGCTTAGGTCATCTTTCTACATAATCATACTTCAATATTTTCACACCACAGCAGTGATGTGGTAACTAGGTTATCCTTCGTCTGGGGGCAAGTCAGATTTTTTTGTTTTTATGGAATTTCTGGCTAATCAACCTCTTGGATTATTATAATCATTACTCCTTCCACACTGAACACACAAGGGAGGAGGGAAACCCATTGCAGGCATTAGCCTACTCTTGGCAAGTCACAGAGATGCATCGTGCTCCCTTTGGTCCTTGTACAATTTTCCAGACAAATGTAATAAGGGAAATGTGATGGAAACTCAAGCATACTATTCTAGAATTTTAATTCAGCATATATTATAATATTATTATTGTTTATAAACATAAACGTTTATGTTCGGTCCATGCATTTGCACCTCTTCAGCCCTGCTCTCTCCTTGCTATGCCACTGCACTATGGGCATGTTATGTTGATCTACTGGGTGATTGGGGCATCCAGCAGCTAATTCTAAGACAAGCAACCTTTAGACCAGCAGTGGACAAACATTTCAAGCTGTGTCTCCCCTTTCATCACTGAAAATGGAGGTGCCCCCCATTTTAATAGAATATTATCTCATGTTGTTTGTAATAAATTCTTATTAATATAGATGCCAATTGGAAATGCGTAAAATTTGATATTTTTTATAAAGAAAAACCAAATAGCCACCAAATCAGTCTCGGTCGAATAAACTTGCTAAGAATTGCATTCCACTTTGACAAGAACTAATTGAGCCTGTCAAATATTTTGTGCATCCCAGAGGGGAGGCTCTTCACTGTTTGTAGACATCTGCTCTAGACAAACAGAAATGGCCTGCTAACAGGCCTTACATTAAAATGTATGCTAGGCCAATAGCCTCTATACCTTACTATGTACTACACTAGTCCTATAAAGGTTAAAAGATGTCTACCTTCATACAGAGTTAGATGGTAGGTTTGCCTCTGAATGCCAGGATTGCAGGTTCAAATCATGACTGACTGTACATAGTTGCCTTTTTTAACAAAAAATTCTCATTGTAGAAGGGAATAAAGTGCTGGTTATAAGATACTTATAAACTATATTTGCTCAGCAAGTGGAAGACCTGGGTTCAATTCCCCGTCAAGGCAGAATTTTTCTACTTTTTCAGTATGTCTTCGTGTCCAGCATATGCCTGGCTGCATAGAATTCGCTTCAACACTTTTATTTGTTTAACAGTTTATTTTATCAAGTGAGTCACGCAGCATAAGTAATGGTAACCATCGTATCAAAGTAAACGCGGGAAAAGTTGTTACAAAGTGACTGAAATGTTCTTTCTGCATGATAAGAGAGGTTATCATTTTTAATTTTGTTTAAAATGAATTACAAACTTGATATTTGGATGTATGTACAGGAAAAAGAAACTTGTCAAAGTGAAAGAGAGGAAATTATCTTTTATTTCTTCTTCATAATTCAGGTAGAGCAATTACGAGATGGAGGCAATCACATGAGTAAATACAGTAAATTAATTATATGCTACACTTGATCATGATTTTTTTGCTGCTAAATCTCAAAGTCTGAATTTGTTTTAAGACAAGAGGTGTTCAAATAACCACTTTAAATATCTATGACTTACAGAAAGGGTTTCTTGAGAAACAAAGCGTCGTGGGCACTTGGGACATTGAAGATAACCTTGCTGTTTTCGGTGAGTATTCTGATGAGCACGGAGATATGAAGCCAGTGCAAAGCTTCGGCCACAAGCAGAACATTTGTGCACCTTTTCACCTATTGAGAACAAAAATATTTTAGCATTTGACAGATTTATCTAATTCAACATCACACCATATATCAACTAATCTTTAGTTAGGTCCTGACCCATAAAATCTTTGATTGTTTATTTACCTGAGTGTAAAACAAGATGTTTATCCAATTTGGTTCTTGAGGAAAACTTCTTTTTGCAATTTTGGCATTCAAAACATTGATATGGAGAGCTTTCATTTTCATTGTCGATACATCTTTCATCTGGATTCTTAACTACTCCATTTATTTGCAGCCCTACAAAACATAATTAATTTAAAAACAAAAAAATGTGCCAATCTAATGATTTGCTAAATTTTCATGGCAGCTTGAAAAAAATGTTCTGGCCTTATCAGACCTACAACTATAATTTGTGGCCTAAAAAGTACTATATTTGTCTAACGCATTCCCTAGGGCAATGTTTCTCAATCTTTTTATAGTCACAGAACCCTTAAGTAACTTTTCAGAATTTGGTGCCAACTCTCTCCTCCCATCAGTTATCCTGAGTATTTTGTTATTACCATATTTTCCGGGCTGTAAGATAAGCCCATTTTAAAATTTTTTACTCATGACAAATTTTTCTGGTAAAGACAAGATTCATTAGTGGTTAAAAAATCAACATAATGCAAATTAATTATGGGATGAAAAGCATCTATTAATTCAATAATTTTGAAAATATACAGCATTTACTCGCATATAAGTTGCACTTTTTTCCAAATTTTTCATCTCCTGAATGATGATGCAAGGAAAGACAATTAGAAAAAACCCAAAAATGTGAGATAGTCTTTAAAATTTACTAGGAATTCCCAAATGGCTGGGTGATTCAGGATGTTATGTATAAATATGTCACAATCGCCACAACAAATAAAAAAAGTAAAGTCATGGTCTTTCCTTCCAATTTGTCTTGCGATGAATTTGTCGAACGATAAATTGATGCACGGTGAGTTTGTTGTGCGATGAATTTTTCATGTGATGAACTGATCGCAATGAGATGTTGTAGAATTGTATGAACTATGGTTATGAGTTTAATCAATGTTTTTTAAAACAAATGAAATAAAATAATTGTATCTACAGAAATTTTTCATTGCAAACAGGATCCAGATTTCAATTAATACAGTATTCATTTAAAAAATACATTTAAAAACATTTTTCTGAAACAAAAATTTGTAACGAAACATTTCAATGAATGAACTAAACAGTATACCTATACTGTGCACGTGCATTTGAAAATACACCAATTACATTCAGTGAGAAATCAGGTCTAAATCTTTTTTCTGTTTTGACAGTCTGCTGAACTGGGGGTCTTAGATTCGGGGGTTGTCTTGGATTCGGGTAAATACAGTATTTATGAAAAAGAGTAAAAATGTGTGGTAACAAATGGTACAAAGTTGATAAGGTTATTAATTTATGGTGGAATGACTACAATCTAAAGAATAGCAATGAATAAAACTATTGTTTATCACCAAGCTAGACTAAAAACTAAAGGTCATAATCCTTCAGCCTTTTCATTTAAGTGTACTCAAGTTTTATATACAAGATTACTGTTTTTAATTACCATCATTATCTGAAAGAGGTTCAGATGTCCTCTCAAATATTTTTGACTTTTTTGGAATTTCTGGCCTCCATGGCTCATGTATTCTCATATGAACAGCTCGAAGGTGATCCAACCGAGAAAATTCTTTGTTGCAAACTGGGCACTGATGCCTGAGAAAAATTAAAAAAAAAACAGTATGGCAATACTCTTTGATATATAGTACCTAATTTAAATGCATATCAATTTCTATATTTAGATAAAATTCTTCAAAGTATTGCTCATTAATAAACCAAGTTTAAACAACATCCTAGATTTGTTGTTTAAATAGTCATATAAGAAGGGGAAACATATGGTAAATGAATTCATCATAAAAGGATGAGTAAATTGTAATTCATTCTAAAATTTATAGGTCATCAATTAACCTAGAATAATAAAATCAAAATGAAATCACTATAGCTAAACAGGTAAGTATGGTATACAGTGATTATTACTTTTTTTTACTCAAATGGATCTGAAGGTGCCTTTGAAGGTCCCTCAAGCGCAGGAAGGCTCGTGAGCATATGTTACACACATGAGGCCTCTCTCCCAAATGCAAGCGTCGATGATCAGCAAGCTCCTTAAGATATCTTTCAGAAAAGAAAAATATTGAAAGTAGTTAACATTCAAAGCATGGTTACTTCTAACCAATGTCCTCATGTCAACTAAGTAAATAAACTGATTCCAGAATAATCCATATTTATAGATATTTTGAACATCTATAGCTCAGGGAATAATTCCACCAACATCTATAGCTCAGATCATTTTTTTTTAAAGAAAGAGCATACAAAATAGAAGTTAAAAATTGCTGAATTAAGCACATGCAAATTATAGGGCTTCCATGTTCTGGATTGTAAAAATGAGGACTTCCTTTCCACTGATAAAGTTCATGACATTTTTTGTGTAGGAGCATTGGGATTTTTTTTCAAACAATTACTGTGTAATATTTGAGACTAGCCAACAAATTTTGAAACAGAGAAACAGCATTCTTGGACAGTTAAAATTTTTCCTGTAAAAGTTAGATTTATGCATTATAATTAGTGAAAATGAGATGCAAAATTTTGATGAATTTTTTAAATCCCATAGGCACAAGATTTTCCAATTGCCTCTATAGGTATGTTAATGATTCAAAATTCCAGACAAAATATTGTCTAGAAGTTACCTCCAGGCAATATAAGTACAGGGTGTCTGAGAAGTCACGTTTGACACAGAGACTGATGCATTGCCAGGTCCTTCGTGACATCTTCCATGATATTTGTGGTGTTACAGAGATGAAGGCATCAGTAATAGCAGCTCGTAACTCAGTGCTGGTGTTGTAATAATGTGCTGCCACTTTGCCTTTTATGATTCCCCACAAGTTGTTATCGGGTGTGGTCAAGTCATGGAGGCCATGTTAGTGGTGGTGGGATGTTGCAGAATCCCAACCAATCCAATGGTCGGTGTATGCTTCATTGAGGAATTCACAAACATTTAGCACAATATGGGATGGTGTGCCATCTTCCTGAAACCACACCTGTTCCATGATGCCTCTGTTGGTCATCTCTGGTATAAGATAATTCTTCAACATTTCCAGATGCATTGTTGACAGGTCCATCAAAAAAATACAGGCCAATGACATGACTGGCAGTTAACCCTCCAGCATGGTCTTTTTTAAATGCATTCCAGTAAAAAAAAATGTATTTTTTAGTTAGTGTTTTACTTTTGTACACATCTTCACAAATAAAGTTATATAATTATTTATTTTATCAAGTCAATGTTTAGTCATTTATTGATGAACTTACATTTTCCTTAAATCTTAGGTATTTATTCAGAAATTATTTTTTTTTTAATAAGGAACAAATTTGTATGAATATTTTTATATAATAATTTTATTTAATTAATAAAGAAAAAGTATAATAAAAATAAAATCATATAAAGTGTCAAGGTATCATAATTCAAAAATTTCTTTTTGTATGATAAATTTTGAAGCAAGGCTTCAGGCAAAGCCCAACTCCACAATCTTTGCACCAAATTCTTGTTTCTTTTCTCTTACGCTTTCCATTTTCATCCCTCTTTGCACAGCAAACAGCACTCTGTCGTCTAGGCTCCTTTTTGATGGGTTTGGTGGAATATGACGCGCTGTTAGTCTAAGAGGGCACGAAGTGGCGCTAGGTCTTCCTCTTGACGACCTGAAATTTGGATTGGCATACTCTTCTATTGATTGCTCAATGAGCTGAAGCTGATATTCAAGAAGATCGATGTGTTTCTGAGATGATATTTTGTTATATATAACAAAAGAATTCCAGATGGCCTGGTCAATAAAATGCCTGAAGATCTTCTTATAATATTTCTTTTGCTGCTTTCTTGTAGATAGATAATATGAAATTTCTTGATCAACTCCACCCATGGTGTTGTTGTAGTAGCAAACCACTGTTGGCTTTATCACATCTACCCTATTTTTTATCCTAACAACCTTTGTACTGGCATTGTGAATAGTGCTCATGAGGCAAACAGTTTTCTTATCCTACCATTTTAAAGCCATTACCTTCCCCCGTTGGAATGCCTGAATTTCCCCCTTCTTCAATTTCCTTTTCGCAAATCCTTCTGGAAGATCCTTTCTTCTGCTGTTCAGTGTGCCATATATATCTGTTTTGTGTTCAACCAGTAGGTCAGCGAGTTGTGGTGACATATGAATTATCCACCATCACACAGTACCCCATGAAATGATCCATCAAATGAAGAACAATTTTGGTGCTAATGGGTAAACTATTATATTTGCTATTGTACACTGTGCTTTGACCTGTATATAACAGAAAATCACAAATGTATCCAGACTCTGAATCACACAATACGAAGAACTTCAGTCCAAAACGAGCTCTCTTCTTTGCAATAGAAGTTTTCCAAGCAAGACGACCTTTGAAAAGCATCCAACTCTCGTCCAGACTAAGCATTTGGTCAGAAGAGTATACATCACAGAATCTACCATGCAAATGTTCCATCGCCTCATAAAATTTCTACAACTTTGGATGGGTGGCTTTGTTGATTTCCTTATTGTTAGAGAAATGGATAAATTTCATGAGTAATAGAAACCTTTCTTGTGACATCAGTTCTAAAAAAATTGGTACATGAAGAATTCTTCTTTTTGACCATGACATTACCAGATGCAGCATCTTGTGCATACCTTGTAACATCAACACTGAAAAAAATAACCTCACCTCTTTTTCATTGGTTGGTGTCCAATTTTTCAAACATGATCGCTCTTTATAAATATATTTATTCTTATGTTGTTCAGCAAATCTATTCATCTCTCTTACAATAATTTCTAACATTTTTTTGTTGAAAAAAGTTCAAAGCAGTCCCATGGTCTGAATTCGGGATTTACATTTACAGTAATACCTGGTTTTGCAGTAAAAGGAAACCTTTGAGGTGGAGGTTGAATATTTTACATGTCCACTTCATACCATGTCTTGAAAGACTCTTCTGTATCTTCGTCACTATTTTCCAAATCATATTCATCCAGACTTGACAAATACTCCTCACTTGAACTCTCCTCACTTGAACTCTCCCCGCTTTAAAGATGAATGGAATCATAGTCTGAATCATCACTCTCCATTATGGGCATGTAATCTTTGCTGCCACTGACTTCTGTCTTATGCTTATAAATAGAGTTATCTTTGCTACAAGAAGTCATTATAAGCCCTAAATAAATGGAAGCATAAAACCAAAAAAACATTCACTAAATTATAACAAAATAAATTCAAAACAATGCCTAAAAAACACTGCCGCAATTTTTCCAATACCAAAATCAAAAATTTTACTCACCTATACGTTAACTTCCAATAATGAAATATAGACCTCTGTATTAAACGGAAAAATGAAGATTTTAAACGAATTTATCCATAGCTGCTCAGAAGCAGATTCATTCTGACTGGATTAGCTGACCAGAAGAAGCATTCAATCACTGGGGAATACCCTGCACGTTAAATGCCACCTGGTTCATTCGCGTAAAGATAAATGATCACATTCGCCATCTATTGTAGATAAATGTGAACTACGTGTAGAAGGAATCCGAGAAAATCACTTGTCAAGTATGCACTGGGAAAAAACGGGATCCGCAGGAGAATAGAGTGAAAAAATACGACCACGCAGGATATGCAAAATTGGACCAGTCATGCTACCCGTGGAAATCGCAGGATAAGCAGTTGGAGGGTTAAATCTGCCATCAACACTGCATGTGGTGGGTTGTTTACCATCTCCAACATGAAATGAGGATTCACCTTGAACCAAAAACAACATTTCTGTAACACGACAAATACCATGGAAGATGTCATAAAGGACATAGCAATGCATCAATCTCTGTGTTGAACATGATGGTGCTGCTGGATTCATAAAATACGGGTACATGTCAGAGAATGTAACGAATAGATCACGAAAATAAATCGGGGGTACAGTGACTTCTCAGACATCCTGTACATAATTGCCAAAAATGAGGATGTATGGTAGCCCTAGCAAAATGCCATTATTTAACACACAACTTTTTAATAGTTTTCACTTTTGTGCATTGCTTCCTCAAAAACCTTGAAAATACATCTTCAGTTATATACAGGGTGTCCCACAACTAAAGGTCATAACATCAGGAGATGATTCCAGAGGTCATTTTGAGTGAAAAATGTTATATCAACATGTGTCCGATTCGCAATGGTTACCGAATTATGGGCATTTGATTTGTAGCACACTTGAAGGTGTTTGTTATCGGGGAAAAAATTGTATTTGAAAACATTGTATTACATTGTATAGGACATTGACCAAATTAAAAGGTGATTTCATTGTATAGTTCAGGTAATTCAAAGTTATATTAATTTTTCAAAATGTCCCCCATTTTCTTGAGTGCAGTCGGGCTCCTTTAAATATGGAACATGTAACCTTACTTACAACAGCAGCATTGTTAACGTGTCTTGCAGCATCTAAAATCCATTGAAGTAGTCCATCTCTTCTGTTTACTTTTCATTCATACACAATTGTTTTCACGTGACCCCATACATGGTAATCTAGTGGAGTCAAATCAGTTGAATGCAGGGGCCAATTTTGCATACTGCCGCAGCTGATCCATCAGTCAGGAAATTGATCACTCAGGCACCGTGTAACTTTCCTACTGAAATGTGGAGGTGCTCGTCATGCTGGTAGTACATTTGCAATTGTTTTTGCAGAGGAACATCTTCTAATAAAATCGGCAGGTCATTTTGTAAAAATTCAGCTGTAACTAATGCCTTCAAGTGTACTACAAATAAAATGCCCCTAACTCGGTAACTATTGCAAAATGGACATAAGTAGATATAACATTTTTCACTCAAAATGCCTCTGGAATCATCTCCTGAATTTATGACCTTTAATCGTGGGACACCCTGTATATCAAATGTCTTACTGTGTTTTGCTGTATTTAAGCACATATTTACACATTTGCCTGTATGGAAAATAGGTTGGAAATCGTCCTATTTAAGGGATTTGTCAATTAGAGAAAAATTGGCAAACTCGTAATCTCGACGTGTGGTCTCACCTCACTCTCTTGCTGCACACCTCACACTTGTACGGCCTCTCTCCAGTGTGCGACCGCATGTGCACCTTCAAATTGTATTTCTCCACAAAGCTCTTCCCACAAACAGAACAAACATGTGGCTTCAAATCTAAAAAAAGAAAAGAATCCGAAGATGGTCTTTCTCTGAAACCCTTTAATTCAAAGCATACTCTTGCTAGGGAAAATACTGATTTTTTTTTAAATTTGAAGTCATAATTGTGCATTAAAAAATGTTCAATTTACAAATAATAACTATATCAAACTTTGCACATTGAAACCATCACTACCATCCTAATGATGGAAACCACTATCATTACTCTGGGATGACCGAGTGGTTAGAGCATTGACCTTCCACACAGTGGTCCCAGGTTCGAATCTGGCAGAGGTTGGATTTTTCAACCTGGAATTGTCCTGTCCCATACTTGCGTGACTTGAGGAGAATGTGCAAGTTAGTGCTCCATCTTTCGGAAGGGATGCTAAGCAGTTGGCCCCTTGGTGCTCTTCCTAAAGATTAGGCTAATGCCAGCACAGGGTTTCCCTCCTCCCTTGTGTGTGTGTTCAGTGTGGAAGGAGTAAGGGCTATAATAATCCAAGATGATGATTAGTCAGAAATTCCATACAACAAACTATCACTACTCTCTTCTACTATATCCCAACATTTTTTTGTTGAAATCTGCAAGTTTTTCACACGTTCTCCACTTTCTTGGATGCCTGAAATATCACTTGACTTCAAAGAACTCCAGCTACCTGATGCCATGGTTATTAATTGAAACTGCTAATCATACACGCAATATAGTGACTAATGTCCTTGCAAAAAGTCTAGATACCCGAGTTTGAGACCATAAATCTTGAAAAAACCCCAACAATTTTAATGGGGTGAAAAGTAGCAGTTCGAGAATTTATTTCTACGTTAATTGATGTACATCTTAAATTTTTACTCTGTTTAAATATTTTATATTAGACTGTATTTGAAAAAAAAAACCTGGAAATCCGATAAGACCAATTTGAATGTTTACATCTAAAAACCCTAAAATTTATCAACTTTCAATTTTAATATCACTTACCTGAAACTATTAGGAATAAGTAACTGGAAGCATTATTTTATAACTGCAACATCAATAGCCCATTTTGTTACATTTCTGAAATTTGGCTATCTTCGTCAATCCTGGTTTGTTTTCAAAGTTAGAGATAGTGTTGTCACCGGACCAATGCTTATATTACTAATATGTAAAAAATAATCAGAAAATTACTTCCCAAAATTATACTGGTTTTTATTTCATCTCATTCTCCCTCCGCCTTATAGCATGCTGTTGCTACCTCCTCCGCATTCATTGCCTGCCCAGTCATGTAAATGACTCACTAACATAGAAGACATGGCAACAGTGGACGCTGAAATTGCTACATTCCTTCTCTCCTGCCAGTTTTGCTAGGCCAGACGTAGCACTACTAACTCAAAATCGCAAAAACCATTAGAGAAAAAGATGCCACATCATATTACATACTAATAGCAAAGTATAGGGCTTATTACATACAAGACAAAAGACCATTTATTTGCTATAAAATTGCAAAAAAAAGTTCTATGGTTTCTTCGACACTCTTTGTAATATAAAATAAAAATCTGATGTGTCCAGCACATGACTTTCTCCATGCACAGTAATGAATATGATAGTAATAGTAATTATAAGCCGCTATCGACAACAGTGATCTCAAGAATAACTACCAGAAATAACACTCCTGAATAATTTTTAAATGCATTTAATAATTTTCATAATGAAAAATATTTTGAATAGCCTTTCACGTTGAAAAGGAATAGTTTAACAAAACTGTTATTTGTTGCTACTGATAACTAAAATTACCGTTGGCATCAGTCAATATTTACAGAAAAATTTGTTTACAAAATGGGACGCTAGGTGGCATTGAGACAATTTTGATCACAATTAAAATAACCCTTGGCAGCATTGGTGTTGCCATCAACAATTAGAAAATTTTATCATAGTAATGGAAGAAAAGGTACCATTTAGCTTATCATTTACACTTAACAAACTTGGAGAAATAACCAAAATATCTCTACAACAATGTTTTATGAAGATATGTTTCATACAAAACAGAAAATTATAACAATAACAAATATTTACATAAATTAATTCCTAAATGAGATATTTGGAAAAATGGCAAGAGTAAACCTCCACTTCTGCTTACCCAATTTTAGCCAAAATCTAATGTTCTTGATTTTCTAATAAAAATACTAAATATAAAATTTTGTGTAATTTTGTTTAAATCTTGAATTCAATTTTTTTCACAAAAACAATATATTATCCTGCACTGCCTATGGAGAAAGTAATAACTAAAGTTCAGCACACAGCAAATAATCTCAGTGTTCAATATCATATGATGCAAATGGTTGGACAAGCAATTCCTCTGTTCTGCATTGAAGGGTTAAAGAAATTCAATCAGCAAAAGAAATTCCACAGGATTTAAATTATGCTTGAATTTTCTAACTGAGGCAATTAAATTTAAGTAAAGGATTGAAAAACAAATACAAATTTCTTATTATATGGAAAAGAGTGAGATGATTTAAATTCAGATAAAAAGCAAACTTGAATCTATTGAAGCACATGCATATAAAAATCATATGAAGATGGAATCATTTTCATCATATTCAGTTGAGTATTTCACAATTAATGATGATTTTGATCAATGTTTACCTACCACTGTGAACTTTGGTATGGCGTTCCAGACGAGCAGCATCAATGAACTCTTTTCCACATTGGCAGCAAGAAAAACTACCTCCAGCAATTGGGGTTGCTGTGTTCCCTGTTTGTTCTTTTGAATGTTTACTACTGAACAAAAAATTGAAAATAAAAAGAAGATTCGCTATGATAAAATGAAATACTAGATAACTAACACATTTTAACAGAGATGTAATATATTCCACAATAAATAATTACTATTTAAGTTATTCAAAAGTGAAATTTGGTTTTGTCCTTAAAAATGACAAAAAACTTCAGCGTCAGATTCCTATTAACTCACAATTAAGTCAAAACATCTAGTCATTTTAGAGAATTATATGACAAAAGCAAATTCACCAAAAGTTATTGCAACCACTTACTCTATTTTTGCACTCGAAACTTTCATTTTTTCATTTTCAGATTTTTGGAAAGATCTAGCTTGACCACTTTTGATTTGTACATTAGAATTTAATGACTGCTTGGTCATTATAATGTTCATTTCTGCAGTTTTAGCACTATTATTTTCCAAAGTCTTTGCAGCCATGCAATTGGAATCATATACTTGACCAAGCTGAGATCCTTCTTCCATAGATAAGATGTTGCTGCCAATGTGAAGGACATCGGTAGAAATCTGAATATATCGATGAAGAAATGAAGAACAACAATTAAGGCATTAAAATTAACCCAATGATTTTAAAATTTTATTACTAAACCCATAGCTTATGAACACTAAGCTCTTAAGTTTTCAAAGTTAATATATTGAAGTCTCATTAAAACTTCAACTTGACAAAAGTTTCATCATGATAAAATTTATTAAAGGATGTGCAGTAAAAATCATAACTATGCTAATTTCTTTGATAATTATATACTTCAGAATACATACCATTTTGGTTGAACTAAGTATATAAATTTTTTCACACTTATCACAACTGATTTTGTAAATGCCAGATCTTTCGTGAATCAGGATTGGATCTTTTGGGTTTCCTAGCAACTGACGGAAATGATTTTTGGACAAAAATACAATGTAAAACTAGAATCTTGGAAAATATTTTTAAGAGCCATGTACTGTGGAGAGAAAGGTAGTTTTACGTATTTTTCTTTTTTGGGGTGACGGAAATTTATAGGGATGTTGAACTCGGAACATTTAATTTGTGTTTTCTTACTAAATTATCTATAAGTTTACTGGGAAAACCATTTCTTTAATAAAAAATAATTCAGTCTAGAAAACAGAGTTTCTGAGTGGAGCGCAGAGCAATCTGTGAACAAGGGAATTGTAAGCTGCTATTTTTTGGCTTTGGCAATGTTGTGAGTCATTTGGAATGAATCTATTCGTGTGTGTAGGTTTCCAGAAAATATTGTATGCCAAATGGTTTATTAGAAAAAGATCTAAAAATGGTAGGGAACTATTGCAGGGCGTCTACTGAGTAAGATTTTCAAAATTCCAGTATAATTTTTAGCGAAATTCCAGTACCTCTAATTATTTGTTACTTGCACACTGAAAGTCTTGAGTTACGAGGATTCTGTACCCTATAAATAATTTTGTAACTTTATTCAATTTTGTTAAAAAATAAATGAAAACAATTGTTTTGGGCCTACACCTTCCCCTACAGCCAATCTTTTCCTCACCAAGTCAAAATTTATGATACAAAAATATGAAGGATACAGAATTCTCATTGCAAAAACAACAAACCATGTAATATTAACATAATCAAAGGCAAACAAAGACAATACTAGAAAAAGGTACCATTATCATATATGTTTATGTCACAATCAAGACTAAGACACTACTTTGTTCAGTCTTTTCATTTCATTGTCTAATACTTCTGCCAATTCCTTTGCCAGCTGAAGAACAGTTCTTCATTTAACTTCTAGCTTCCGTATTTCTTCTAATGCCGATTTCCTTTTCAGGGTTAAGTCTTCTTGAGTCTTTTTCTGCTTTACTAGAGCTTCATATCTCATTCCTGAAGCATTTTTCGCAGTATTTCTTTGAAATGTTCACATTCAAAACCCCTCCAAGTGCAGAAACAGTATCAGCCGACCCTGGTAGAGTGATGGTTAGCGTGTCTGGCTCCCAATGCTAGGGTCGCAGGTTCGAATCCTGCCGAGGGCATGGTCGTTTGTGTTCGTCTTTGTTACCGTTATTACGCTCATTGTAAAATTTCGTTAACGGCTGTTTATGAGCTAGTATAAATAAATTAAATTAATAAGTTGCACGCTGAGCAATCGTACTATTCTCCTGTAAGTTTTCAACTAAACATTCTTTGTTCACCGAAAACCTTTCAACAGCTGCATTGCTGTGAAATAAAACAAGAACTTTTTGTGTGAAATGGATCAACTTCTTGTAAGCATTTTGTTTAGAATAAATGACCATGAGAAAGTGATCGAGTCAGTCATTCTTGGACTGAAATTTTTAAGATACTCGTTCACTTCTTGCTTTGATGTAAAATCTAAATAGTCCCTTTTCACAGCATCAGCTTCCACACTACACAGTTGGTTTATCTCCACAAGAACTTCCAATGCATAAGTTAGCCGGTAAGCCCTAACAGATGGATTGGCCATTACTGCAGGAGTGAGACAACTGACACCTTTGATAAATTTGTAGGAGAGAGGGCTATTAAGCACAAGCTTTGTGCACACATCTACAAGAAATTTTTAGCAGTCACTTTTAAACTGAAGAACCCTGATATCTTTTATTCCCTTCAAAGCTGCTGAAGTTGCTAACCCGATGTCTATGCTCTGAATGGATATCATGTTTGTCTGTTTCTTCAAATCAATGGAAAAAAATTCTTGGAAGTGTTTGCTAAATCCCTTACTTCATGTTTCACAATTCTACTCATTAAATGCTCAAGCAGGTTGCTCAAATCCACAAACATAAAAGGCAGGAGCAATAGATTGCTCTGGTACTTGGGGAGAAAATGTTCGACATCAAGGTCAACTGACAGCAAGAACCCAAGCTGTGCTGGGAGCAGTTCATTCCTCACAAAACGATTTATGGTTTGAAAGTTTTCAGACACTGGAGGATTTTTGTCAATAACATCAACATACTTCTTCAAATGTGGCAGCATTTCCACAGCTCTCGCTATCACCTTAGAATTTTCTACCCATCTAATTGAGGAAAACTTCAATGGGGAGAGACACGAACCAGTTATGTATTGGTAATCTGCACATCTTGTTGGGAAGTCTTTAAACAAGTAATAAAGTGAGCACAAAAATTTGTTAATATCCCAATTGGAGTTGGAACGTGCAGTTTTATAAGCACCATGGACAGCATGTAAGGAATACATACCAAAGTCCAACAACTCAGGATCTGATAGAGAATCATCTTTTGTTTAGATCCTTCAAAAATCTGAGGTTCACATTTGGTCCATCCATAGCTACCAGAAGCATTTTTTTGGCAACCAAACCCATGTCCTTTAACGCTTGCAAGAAAGCCATCAGGAGGTCATCTGCAGTAGCATGACCCAAAAAGGTAGAAAAATATCTCATCTGAACTGCATTTTCATCCCAAAATCACACAACAATATCCATCTGGCCTTTCTGAGCTACAGTATTCATGCTCTCATCAAAAGAAATAAAGTAAAAGGGGCACTTATTAACCACACCTGCCAATTCTTTTTGAAAATATGGACCTAGTCCATATGTTAGTAAGTATCCAAGTTGATCATTGTGCATTTTAAATTTCTTGGCAATTTCACTGTCATAAAACATTGTTTTGAAAATATCACTGCAAACAGAAAAACTTCGAGCAGAAGAATATGTCATTACTTGATTAAGAGCCCATAATATTTCTGCATGGATAACTTCATCTTTAGTGATGAAGTTCTTAAGAGTATTTTTAATCCCATGACGTTCAGCAAGTTCTTCTCCATCATTCGCACTGGAGTGTGCCACCTTAGCAGGCATAAGGTCCAACACCTGCAGCTAACGGAACGTTTTTGTTGACAGGAACCAAGTCAACTAGTTTTGTTTCCACTTGGAGTTTTAAATCTTTCAATGTGCTTCTTTCCATTGGCGTGAGATCGGATTGAATGTTGCTAACATCAAATTTAGTTCTACACAAAGAACAATGCCCTTTAGTCTTATCACTGTCCACTTTCTGCAACCAATTCCAATCTGCAAACCAGAGGCGTATATTCAGGGTGTGCTAGGTGTGCGGTGCACACCCACGGATTCACAATGTCACAGATATTATATTTTTGCATTTATTCCTGTTAAAGACTCCCCTAATCGTTTTCTGGCTTCGCGTGATTCCTAAAATCAAATCCAATATACAATGTTTCATGAAGAGGAGAAGTTTCGGCGCGTAAACATTGTATCACATTCACGTTAATAGTCCGGGTGTGCGGTAAGAAATACGGATAGCTTTGAGCCCTTTAAACATACGTACAGATGGCGCAGCGGGTCAAATTCTTAGCCACCTTGTGGATTTAAACCGTCCAGAAGGCGTGGCAGGGTGCGCGCTGAGACAACAGCACCCAGAAGTAGTTAGCGGTTGTGATTGGCTATTGTGTGAAGCAATCCAATTCAACGTTGTTACTTGTCATGAGATGCTGTTTTTGTTTTCTGAGTTTCGTCTGTTTTGCGTGCGTGGGGTAAGGTGTGAACCGACGTGTTTATGACACCGATTTAGACAAGTTTTTAACATATATTTATAATTTTTTAGATATAATTTATAACTTTTTGCGCATATTTACAATGGTAAACAGTGTTGACGATGTACTGCATGCCCCGTTTTCTGCCAGAGCTTTTGCGGATTGTATGAACATAGTCGAAGAAGGTAAGCCTCGTCCTCCTCTTCCAAATTTACTGTGCAAGCGCAAAGATGCAAAAACTGAGTACATGAGACGTTTCTCTGTTTCACAATACGATTCAGTAGAATGGTTAACTGGATGTGAAGTGCTGTCAAGACTTTTTTGTTGGCCTTGTTTATTATTCTCCAAAGAGAAAGGTGTTTGGAATAAGCATGGGTATTCCGATCTTAATCATTTAGCTGCAGCAATGCAAAAACATGAGCGCTCCCAGCCACATGTTCAGTCATTTTTAAATCTTAAGATGTATGGAAAACAAAGAATTGACACTCTCGTTGACAGCCAAAGAAAAATTGAAATTAGTCGTCATAATGAACAAGTAAAGAAAAATAGAGACGTTTTAAAAAGATTAATTGATGCTGTATGTTATTTGGCTAAGCAAGAGCTTCCTTTGAGAGGTCATGATGAGTCTGAAGATTCAGTCAACCGAAGGAATTATATAGAATTTTTAAATGTGCTCCGTGAGTATGATCCTCTTTTAGACAGTCATTTAAAGGCATCGACTGTATTTCGAGGAACTTCTCCCACAGTACAAAATGATATCATTAACGCTATATCTGATGTGGTTAAAGATGCTATAATGAAAGAAATTTCTTCCGCTACATTTGTGGCCATTCTTCTGGATGAAACTTCTGATGTAATGTCGAAATCGCAGCTATCAACTGTTTTCCGTTTTGTCCATAATGGGCAAACACACGAAAGGTTGATCGGATTTACAGATGTAAGTGATGATAGAACGTCTAGTGGTCTTTTTAAACAAGTTGTAAACAGAGTTGAGGAATTTAATATTAAGGACAAGTTGGTCGGCCAAACTTATGATGGTGCCTGTGTAATGAGTGGACATATTAATGGGTTGCAGAGTAAAGTTATCGAGGCCTATCCTTTAGCAATATTTACGCATTGCTACGCTCACGTTTTGAACTTAGTTCTGAAGCAAAGCCTCTTGAATATCAAGGAATGTAGATTGTTTTTCCAAACTAGCAGTGGATTGGCAGCATATTTTTATAAATCATCGAAAAGAGTAAATGCTTTGCAAGATTTTGTTGCTAAAAAATTACCCTCCGTCGCACCAACCAGATGGAATTTTACTTCCCGTTTATCAAACACAGTAAAACGCCACAAAGTCAACTTATTGCATTTTTTGAACACATTGTGGAGAATTCTGTGGATTGGGATGTGGATGCTGTAATCAAAGCTCGTGGTTTTCTGTATTTCTTGCAAGATTTTCAAACAATTTTTTTGCTAGAAATTTTTTCTGTTCTGTTTGGCTATACTGATGTTTTGAATAATATATTGCAAACATCATCCTATGACATATTGTACTGTTGTAAAAAAGTGCATGATACTATGAAATAGCTTAGGAATGACAAGGAACATGGATTTGATGATATTTGGGTTTCTGCAAAGAAAAAGCATACGGTTGAGTCGTCGAAGCCTAAAAGACGAAAAGGATCTATAGAAGAGGAGAAGAGCGCGTGCCTTCAATTATACCAGAGAATAGTCGACTGCTTGTGCCTGGAGATGGAAGAAAGATACTCTTCACTTTCGAAACTTGAGTTTTTTCAACTCCTTTGTAGCGAAAGATATGATCAGTATGCGAAAACTTTTCCTGATGGTATTCTAGAAAAATTAAAGGATTTCTAAGGACCAGTTTTTGACTACGTTCGCCTAAAAAATGAACTAAAAGTGCTCTTTTCTTCTGATGAATTTGCGAGGAAACCAGTGCATCGCCTATTAAAATTCATGCAAGAAAATCAGCTTCAGGTTGCATTCAAGGAGATTTATAAATTAGCGGAACTTATCATGACGATTCCAAGTTCTACTGCTACAGTCGAGCGTTCTTTTTCGGCTATGAAGAGAATACATACGTGTTATAGAGGAACACAAATGCAGGAAAGGTTATGCGGCCTAAGTTCACTCGCCATTGAAAAGACATTGCTGGCGGAACTGAAGAAAAGACCTTCATTTTATGATGATGTGCTAACAAAATTCCTAAGGCAAAACAGGAGATTGGAACTGGTGTACAAATAAGTAAGTAAAATGAGTTTTTTAAGCCTTTCTTTGATTCAATCCGGAAAATAATATTTTCCCAAGTGATTACTTGTTCAGATTTCTGTGCGTATTATATGGTTGTACATATTTAAAAATCGTAACAAAATACAGATAATTCGTACCTCACTCTGTATCTTCTCACAACGAAGCGTTAACCATTCTCACATAAACGGCGCACGTGATGCATAGCTCGTCTATTTGACGGGGAACCTTTGTGTTGTCCATAATTATGGATTGTATAGTTAAAATCATATCAGTTAGTAAATTAAAGTATTCAAAATTATTCTAAGATTAATTGCATTAGACCAATTAAGAAGAGCGCTGCTGCGCTATGCTCTCTTCAAACTTTCACACGTCGATAAAAATGCAATCGTACGTTCAAATTAACACGTGAATTTTGTAGCTCGGGTTGCATAACCCCCTCCCCAATAAAAGCACACCCAACCTAAATGGGCACGCGACGCCACTGCTGCAAACAATGTTCTGTCCAACCACTTATTCTTGAACAAGGTTTTCCCTCTAATTTTACACATAACTTTTCAAAAATCAAATGAACGCAATAAACAGTCTTCTAGAACTACAACAAAAACAAACCGTAACTTCAGTCACATGTAATTTAATATAATTATTAGGGCACGAATTCTTAGGTTTTAACTTATTTTCTTTCCTTGTCCCATAATAATTATTATTCAAGAGCCCTCACAAGTTAAGCTAAATTCAGTTCAGTTCAATCAGCATATTTTAGAAATCTATAAAGAACCTCAAGGGATTTCATAAAACACTCAATTTTTTTAAATATTAATTTCTTTACATTTTAAAGAGCAAACTACATTTTGTTCTTAATCATTTTAATAAACAGTCTATCAAAGTACACAATGGAATAAAAGAGGTCCGTGTATCTATACAGGGTGATTCTGAACTTGACCGAAAAAATTATAGGGGTAGTAGGGAGGTTTGTGTAAAGTACGGAACGCCTTGTCCCAGCTTCTGGAACCATTTAACATCCGAGATATGAGGTTTGGAAGTTGATACCCTGCATCTTGAGGTAGGTAATTCAATCATGTGGTGAACTGAATGATTACCTCATCGGACCACACATCCTTTCTGCTCGTTTGACAGGGACCTGTATTACTAATTTTTGGATCAAATCCTGCCTCAGTTACTGGAAGATGTTCCTCCGTCAGCATATACAGTTCCAGCATGATCACCCCTTGCCCATTTCAACTTGGTGGCACATAACCATTTTAATTCGAGGTCCCGCAAGAAATGGATTGGTAATGGTGGTCCTGTGCCATGGCCAGCATTGTCTCCTGACTTGTTTGCACTGGATTATGTTTTGTGGGGACATCTCAAGACCATAGCGTACGACACAGCTGTGGAATGTGAGGAAGGTCTTGTCCCCCACATTCAAGCTGCCTGTGATGAAATTAGGAACATGCCCGGTATCTTTGAACATGATCGGCAAACAATGTCACATTGGTGCATGTTGTGTTGTGAAGTTCGAGGTCGCCATTTCGAGCAGCTTCTGCTCGCAGAGCATGGTGTAAGGGTAAAAAAAACCTGCATTACACAAAGAGTCAGTTACATATACTCTATCTTCTTGTACCTCACAGCAAAGGGATGTCAAAAATCGCATACATTTTACTCACCAATTGCATACATTTTACTCACCATACAATCAGGTTGCCTACCTTGAGGCATCAACTTCCAAATCTCATGTCTTGGACGTTATGTGGTTCTGGAAGTTGGGACAAGGCATTTCGAGCTCTATGCAAACCCCCCCTACTACCTCTATAATTCTGTCGGTAGAGTTAGGAATCATACTGTATAGTAGTATTTCCAGTATAAAAAAAAAATTCAATATATTTCCAGTACCAGTAGACACCCTGTATTGTTTTCTGTGAGTACTCCCTTTTTATTATTTTTAAAAAATATTTATTTGGAGGTTTCTCCATTTCTCATTAGATGTACGAAGATTTATATTTATTGTAGAAATCCATCTTGAAGAAAGAACTTCTGAAAACTCTTTTATAACCATAGTGATTGCTTGTGCTAGGTAGTGTTTTCGTAACAGCTAGGGCCATTGCATGGAAATCTTCCGCCTGAGGCAAAAAGACAAAATGCCACTCCAGTTCACAACACAAAGGTACAGATTGAAGACAACACTGCTATGTTACCGCCCCTAGAGAAGTGCCACCTGAGGCATTCACCTCTCAAACTCACCTCATTGGGAACCCTTACTCTAAAACGACTTCTGTGTTAAAAATTTAAATGTTCGGGGTTTTTCGGGTATAATCTGAATTTGAAAAAATCATTCGGAGAGTATAAATCCGGTAAAAATCAGGTAAAAGCCATATCCTACCTATAAACTATGATATATGGTATTGATAATGTGTACATCAAGCCTGTGGTTTCCAAACTGTGGGGTGCAAACATTTGACATATATTTATTGTCTGTTTAATCATGCTAATTGTGAGATCTACAATAGGCAATCACCAAATTCTAGCCCTCAAATGGCTAAAATGTATTGTTTGTGTCCATATTTTTCTTAAGATGATTATATTTATAGCAAATGTAGGTCCAGTAGATATTTTTTATGAGCTTTGATTGATAAACAGGGAGGGGGTGAAAAGACATTTTTCCTTAGGTGAAGGGGTCGCGACTTTGTAATGTTTAGAAATTGCTGCATTAAGCAATACTACAATACATATTATATAAGTAGATGATTAACTCATTAACAAATTAACAAAAAAAAAACAAATTCTGTGCAAAATTCTAACAAAACATTACAAAGAGAAAAATCTATTCTTTATTTAAAAGTAATGGTACACAGTAAACTAGAGGAATCAATTTGGAGCAAACCTCTGTTTCTAAAAGCCCAATTATCCCCAAAGAGAAGATTGTCCTCTTAACGGCATTATTTGGATATGCACAAACAATCTTTCTTGAACCTTGAATACAATATTCAATATGGAGAATTAGTGATGCACCAGGTCCTAAAAATGCCAAGTACCGGGTACCCGGGAAGCAAAGAAAACTTACCCAGCTGGGTATGTTGTTTATTTTCTAACGCGAAACTGGAGAACTCCATGACTTGAACACCGGCGGCATATATCTACTTGGTACATGGAAATCGAAACCCGTAGGCTGAGTGCGAGTTAGCAAGCTGGTCTATCAGCTGCTTAGCAAGGCAAAATTTTTAACTTACTTGACTAAGGCCTTTCAATACATGTTTTCACATTTTAACTACGATAATGTAAAAGTTGCAGTTGTTTGGGTTGAGTTTAAATTTTAGAAAGAAGTCATAACTTGGGATATGCCCTCTTTCTAAAATTTTAACTCAACCCGAGTCAGCAACTTTGAGATCATATATTCACCCAAACCAGGTTGGTTTGTTAAATGGTATTCCATTATTCCAAGTTAAGTATTAAAGTTGAAATTTAACTATTAAAATTAAAAATGACCACCTTTTTTTCTTCTTTATTTAAGAAAATTTCATTAAGTTTATAAAATTTTACAAGTTGGTACTGTAACAGGTTGTTAAGTATGTATAACTATACATTTTATACAAAATGATTTCTCATGATTCAGTTTAGCTTTTGTTAAAAGTAATAAGTTTGTTTTTTAAAGGTTTATTATAATTAAAATATTGTTTCTTTGAAATTTTTTTGCAAACTAAAAAATAAAGTTAAAATAATTTCTACTCCATTTGTTTTTATTGGTATCCTGTTTTCTCATGAGGGACCTAGTACCCGGCACCAGGTTTCAGCACCCGGTACCGGGTCCGGGAAATTGCCGGGTACTGAAAATATGGCAGGGTATGCCAGGTACCTGGTGCATCACTATGGAGAATTGATAATTCTGGAAACAAGTAATTAATTATAATTACACAGTTAAAGGGTCAACACAATAAATAACTATAAGAATTTTACTCTAATATCATGATAACATTACCTGTGATGATATCAATGCGTCTAAAATGAGATTCCTTGGAGGTAGAGAGATGTTTTTGTCAACAGATCCTTTTTGCTCAATTAATCTTTGAACTCTTGAGCTAGGCTCTACAGCAGCAGAGTCACCATCCAAATTTCTTTTATTTTCATCCAAGTTAAAGCCATTAGATTTATCAAGATCATTATCATGTAAAACAACACAGGAATTTCTTTTACCAGATGTTGATTCTGGCAGCTTGATGCTGTCATAAACATTAAAACTAAGAGGCTCTGCATCCTTATTTTCGTTTGACACTGGCTCAGCATTTACAACTGGTTCCTGAAATTTCAAAAAATAAACATGCTTTTAAAACAAATTGTGGTAAATCAGATCAAAGAAATTCACTATAAATGCAGTTATAATCAAGATTATAAATCTGTTCCACTCAAAATAATTTAGCCAATATTTTGGCGAAGACTATTAATATGTAAGATTTTTGGATTCAAGCTGCTTTGTGCCTTAGTTATTAAAAATAATTTTGAAGCCTTATAGGTCATCTTAGAATATCCCTAAAACCATGAATAAGGCAAGCTATAACAGAGAACATCCAGGGAAGCAAATGATACTTACATTACAACAGAAATTCACATATGCCAACTTCTGGAAATAATACCACTAGATGTATAACAATAAAGAAACACAAGGTTTGATCATTAACTGTTTCTCACATCTCTCTCTAGTGCAGGGGTCTCAAACACTCAGCATGCATAAAGTTACCCTGCCCAAAACGTAAGATACTTTCTATGTATTATGGTTCAGCCCAAACCCAAATGAATTTTTTATAAAATATTTTTAAATAATCTAAGAAATGTTTTAAATCAACACTTCCAGATTATTGGCAGTTTATCTTTAATTCCTGTTTAAAACACCCAACAAAGTTAAGGTACAGAAGAATATTTTGGAAATGGAACACAGCCCAAGGATTTGTTATGATTAAATGTCTTGTATGTGGTTGTGGCACATTTGTGTCAGTAGCAAATAAAGGTGCCACTGATATACGAAAATGCATGGAAACAGAAAAGCACAAGAAATCACTTGCATCTGAAAGCTCTCAATCAAAACTGACATTTTTTACAAAAGAAACCAGCAAGCAACAGTATGAGGTTGCTGCAGCAGAAGGCACTTTTGCTTTTCACACTGTGAAGCATCACTCAAGTTTCAAATCAATGGACTGTACTTCAGTCTTGCTCAAAAACTCTTTCCATGATTCAGAAATTGCTAAGAAATTTACATGTGCTAAGACCAAAGCAACTGCTGTGTTCACCTCAGTGATTGCAAAGCACTCAATTGAAACAGCTTTGGAAACACTAAAAGAAAACAATATTGCCTATTACAGAGTTTCTACTGATGCAAGCAATCATGGCTCAGTCAAAATAATTCCAATACTCATTCAGTATTTTGACTGGAAAGTTGGTGGTTTACTGTCCAAATTAATTGAGGTGCAAAATACACCAAATGAGACAGTAGAAACAATTTCCAAATATGTTAAAGAAACACTTGTGAAATATGGTCTCTTGGAGAAATGTGTTGCATTTGCCGGGGACAATTGTAACACAATGTTTTATGGTATTGGGCATAATGCAGAGGGTAACAATGTGTTTGCAAAATTAAAGACTATGTTGCAGACGAAAAATGTTTGTTATAGGTTGTCCAGCACGTTTTGAACAATTGCATTCACAATGCAGTTGAAAAACTGGACATTGACATTGAAAACATTGTTTTCAAGGTTTACCAGTATTTTCATATTCACACAACCCGTACAGAGGAGTTGAAGAAATTTTGTGATTTCGTGGATATTGAGTACAGACAACTCCTCTCCCATAGCAGGACTAGGTGGCTGTCACTATTTCCATGTGTTGCAAGAATGATCCAGATGTTTCCTGCGTTGAAGGCCTTTTTTCTGTCACAAGACAAACCACCTACAGTAATCAATAGGTTTTTTTAACACAACTTAAGTGAGCTGTATCTCCAGCTGGGAAATTCAATTATGAGTATTTTCCAGTGAAATAGAAAGCAACTCAGTTGTTGAAGTTTGGAATAGTTTGAAAGCAGTGAACATTTGAATCAAGAATTCGTGCCTCTAAAAGTTAAGGTGGAAAATGCATGAAAACGTAGGGAGGGACTTGATAATTTGTGACAATTTTCATAAAGGTGTGAAGTGTCTTTATGGCAGTTGTGTTGAATATTTGCAAAAACGGACAAAGCCATTAGAAGATTTCTCATGTTTTTCTTGATGACTTTGCAGGAAGTGGCTACATGGAAAGATGTAGAAGCCTCGCTGCAATATTTGGTTGAGAAAGATATTCATATAGATGACAAAATGCTTTGATCAGCTAAACAATTTGAAAAAAATTTGTTGAAAGTGAAATCAATAATGAAGAATTCAATCAGCTACTGGCTCATAAGGAATGGACTAAATATTTTGAACAATCGAGAAATACTGAATTGAATTCAGAATTCTTAATATTTGCACAATTTATTTTTGTAGTTCCTGGTCACAATGCAAATGTTGAGAGACCTTTTTCTCTTATGCAAAGCCAATAGACAAAGGTAAGAAACAGTTTCAGTGTGGATTCCATTAAAGGCATTCCACTTGTGCAATATAATTTCAAAGAGCTTTCATGCTCTGATTTCTATGCTTATTTAAAAAGTAATTCAGCTTTATTAAAGATTTTATCTTCAGAAAAATATCAATAAGCTCGAAATTAAGGTGGCTTCATGAACCTATTGTTTGATATGTAAAAATGAACTTAATTTTCATTCATTTATTGAAATAAATGTATCCTACTTTTGTATTACTTTGTTCATTAAAATGTCCTCCTTTGTCCTCCTCATAACAAAAAATTGAAGTTTGTCCTTTTTGTGTTGGATGATATGGTAGCCCTAGTTATGATGCCTTACATAATGTCACCCAAGGATTTAGTGCAGTGTTATCGTGCGTCCCACACAGCCATGATTAAAAAGAGATTTAACTTTAATTCATATCATATGCATCAAAATTATGACAATAAAACACTTGATATGGAAATGTTAACCCTAAAAATCTGATTTTCACCAATATGATACCTCAGAATTTCTAGTTAACATCCGATTTAAAGTTTGATTTGGCCTACTGAAGCATTGAAAACATGTAATGTGGCCCGGCAAGGAATTTGCAAACCCCAATTTGGCCCCCCATTTAGATAAGGTTGTCTACCACTGTTCTAGTGTATAACAACTGGTCCGTAACTGCCACTCTTTCCTACTTTCAGTAAAATCCTTCAGCTCTCCACAGGAAGTGGCTTCGACATCCTGCTATATCTGTAGAATGTATTGTTGTTTGGGCCTTCATCCCTCCATTATTCCCTCTATCATTAATTTTGCAATATTTTTGTGTCTTAAAATGTGGCCTATTCACCGATCTCTTTTCTTCCTCAGTGAAAAAGTGCAAAAAGCATATAACTTCTAAAATTTATGCTGATTCTGAGTCAATAGAAATTTTGAGAAACAGAAAACCCTGCTTCAGCCAAGACTGGAAACATTAGATGAGCTTTACTGCTGGTGTGGCAGAAATGACGAACTTCACTTCTTTACCAAAGGTATTGAAAGCCTTTCTGAAAAGCACATGGTTTACTTTGTTTATATTGAACAGGTGAGAAGAATAAATGACAAAAATTAAATTTAGGCCGATTGTAAAGATGGCCTACCGAGGATGGAATCATTGATTCCGAAATGCGTATTTAGGCATTCTTTTAAAAAAGAAGTGCACTTTGTTGGTTTATTTGCTTGCGTGGTTTGTGCACATGTAAACAAGGATCCCTGGCATGGAGTAGTTCCCCTAAACCCGGAGTCTGTGAGATTGTGAGAGTGTTCAGTCCCTGATGTGGAGTAATTTCCCCTAAAGCGGTGTGTATTTGTGTACTTCTTTTTTAATTTTTATGGTTATAAAGAGGTTTCTCCATTTTCATTTTTTATTAGAATAAATGACTTCTATTAACAGATGTGCTGCAATAATTTATAATTATGAAGAATGAAACATTTTGTTAAAATTAATTAATTTCATCTCATGATGGGCATTTAGGCTACTCTAGAAATAAATAGGTAAGAAAATGCTATGAAATGAGTCTCATTTATCAAATGTGGTTAGCGTGCATTATTTGTACTAGTTTGCCTCAAATTACAGAAGTTAGTCTCTTTTTTGCATGACCAGTATTTTCACTAGACCAGCACGACATAGGTCCCAATGGGTGCCTATCAAAAGGACTTTTATTGTACTTCATTACAACATGACTAAGTTAAAATTTTTATATATAATAATTTTCGAGTTATTTTCACAGGATTTAGAATACCTTGTGAATGTGAAGATGAAGTTGCTGAGGAGTTTCAGTAAAATGAGGAAGACTATCTTCATCTAATTTCCTTTCCTCTTCTTCAACAATTGCTCGAATTTTATTCGCCAAAGGGTGGTCAGAAGGAAGGTCATCAATTACTGGAGGAACCACATAAATCTAGGAACAAACCATTGAACAGTTTTTATTAATCCTGACTACAAAACATGCAACAAACATTCAAAATGCAAAAGTTTTGGAAAAACAAATTACCCTTTCAATAAATAATCATTCACAACAGCGACATGTCAGATCCTGACTTCTGAACGTTCAATATATTTTTGATAAAGCCTGAGACAATTTCACAAAATTTTAAATATAATTTACATTATAAATTATACACCTGATATCATATCACAATTCTAAGGTATTTTAATGCGCAAGAGAAAATTACCCTGCACGATGGATTTCAGATTTCCCATGTAAATCATATGGGAAGGATAGTTTCTGGAATTGAACCCAGGGTTTTCAATCTTCGCAACGAAAACTATCCACTGGAGCTTGGCTCCAGTAGCAAGAGATTTCCACTAAGTGTCATGAAAATCAGTCACAGACACAACAATGAAACTATAGGCCAATTTCCATTCTGAAAAATAGGCTAAAAGTCCCCAAAAAAGACCCAGGTTCAACTCCAGAAGATAACACTGGATAACAAAAGAAAACCTTTTTTTGTTACCACAAGTTGCCTGTAGTTTTCTGCCTTGTAGTTTCCCAGAAAGTAGGTGACTACTTTTTTGAAAGATGCCCATGCAGGTGCTTCAGTTTCATTCAGTTGGCTTTCAAACAAAGCACCCTTCATCAGTTCCCTTATTTGAGGACCCACAAATATTCCTTCTTTGATTTTTGCCTCACTAATTCTCGGAAATATATTTTTCAAGAAGAGCAGTCCATATCCATTACGCTCCATCACTTTTACAAAATTTTTCATCAAGCCTAGTTTAATGTGCAATGACGGTAAATAGATTTTTTCAGAACTAACCAGTGGCTGACTAACTATATTTTTCTTTGATGAAGTGAATGTTTCTCTTTTTTGCCATTGCTTTTTGATGTAGTGGTTTTGTCTATCTCTGCTACCCCATTCACACAAGAAGTAACAGAATTTGGTATATCCAAGCTGTAACCCAAGTAACAGAGCAATCACTTTTAGATCTCCACAGACATGCCAAGAATACTTTTCATACTGGATACTGGTTAGCAGAAGTTTCATGTTTTCATACGATTCCTTCATGTGAGCAGCATGGGCTAGTGGAACAGATGGGTATTTTTTTCCATTGTGAAGCAGGACTGCTTTTAAACTCACCTTTGAGGAATCTATGAACAAACGCCACTCCTGAGGATTGTGCTGCTGCCCCAAGGCCTCCAGTAGAGAATCAACATCACTGCAATAAACTAGATCTCCCTCTTTATAAAATAGATGTTCAAATTGCTATTGATGTTTATGGAAAAAACATATTTTAGCACCCTGATCAAGAAGATTCCATCCTTTTAATCTTGAAGCTAAAAGTTTTGTCTGACTTTTAGATAAATTAAGATCACGAAACAAATCATCGAGTTCATACTGAGTTATCAAGTGAGGGTTAGAAGAAGTCAGGCTTTCCATATATGCTGGGTCATTCTGTATTTCATCTCCTGAGTCACTCTGGGTCTCAACATCACCATCATCTTCTTCATCTAAGGTCCATGTTTCTGGTGGCTTAGGTACAGGAAGCTCTGGGCCGTGGAACACAGGTCTGATAGCTGATGGAAGATTTGGATATTTTACAGTATGTTTAGACTTAGATGTAATTCCAGATATGTTAGTCAAGCAAAAATAGCAATCTGATGAATGGTCCTTAGGTTCTCTCCAAACCATGGGAACTGCAAATGGCATGTGACGGGATCCTTTAAGCCAGCCAGTCAGTAGTGTTACACATGAAGCACAACAGATGTGAGGGGCCCAAGATTTGTCCTGATCACCTAATTTGCATCCAAAATAAAGCTCATATGATTTACTAACTAGAGGGGTAATATTTCGCCTCTGTGCCTTAAAAGTTAACTCACCACAAATATAGCAAAAATTGTTTGGGTGACTTTTACAATTTTGAGGCATTTCCCTAAGAAAACACACACTACACACTAAAAATATTCACCACTAAGCTAGAACTCACAGACACTAGGCATGTTTCACAAATGAAAGCTGACACTCAACTGAGAGCAAAGAGATCCAAGGTGATGACTCATAGCTTTTGGACTATGGTGATGTGCAAACAATGACCTCATTTTAGCAGTCAACACAAACAAACCAACATTTACAAACTAGCTATGTTTCTTTCTATGAACACAATAAGTAATATTAAAGCGCCTAAAAATACATAAAAAACAGTTGAAATTTTACATTTAACAAAATCGTTGTTGACCAGAGTAATTTCTATTTCCCATAAGACATGTAAAAATCAATTTACCAACATGCAAACTATCATTATTTTGCTCATATAAATTAGAAAAAATGACCCTTGACCTTTAAACCAGGACTGTTTTAACCCTTCAACATCGCCGTATATGCAGGGCACTGACCCTTTAAACTTCACATGCCGTCGTCCTACGTGTTCTGCACTGACCCTGTACATTTGACTGAATTTTACTTTTGCTTGATCAAATGTTATAGTATCTGTTTTTTGTTTATATATTCTAATAGAGTACGGTTTGGCATTTATTTTTATGTTAAATTTTTAAGTCTTCTTTGCAAAGACAATGCCTTATTATTTCGGTTCTTTTTTCTTGCTGTTGCATGAAATTTTGAATTTTTAGCCTTCCAAATCTCTGCTACCTACGATGAGATGAACTTCATTTTGACTCAAGAGGACCATCTATAATGAGTTGAAAGTGTGGGCAAGATTCATGAGGATTTCACGTCACTACTGTTTGCCCTCAGCAGAATCTCTTGGTCATGCATTCTCTTTCCACGAACTTTTTTTAGAGCAAGGCAGTGAGACAATGTGGGTCTTACAAACAGCCTCACTTGTCTCTGAAGGATAAGGACCAGCATAAGCCATTATAGAAAAGGATGAGCAAGATGTCTCACACTCGAGATATTTTTTCTTATGCATCAACACTTGAGATCTATATGGAAAGGGAGAAGGAAGAGTCTTCGGGTCTGAGCTAGTGCTTGGTTCAGTATCTCTTGAGCAGAAATCTTATTTGAAAGTGATTCAGAAGAAAGTGTCAGTTCAGACAGTGATAGTGAGAATCATATTGACGATAGTGCTCAAATTACTAAGGTAAAAAGTTATATTTTTGGCATTTTATGTTGAGGGTGCAAATATGAAACTTTCTCTCCCTCCTATCCCTGCATGCTTCTAGCATCTTCGTTTATCCTTATTTGAATATTTTTTCCAATAAACTTACGAGGAAGATGTAGAAATCTATGATAAAGCAGTATACATGAAGTAATCCGTAAACCTGGAATAAAGATGTGTGAATGCATAAAATAATTCATCCAACCATTTCACCCAAAAGAAATACCTACAAAAATGAAAAAATATATATAAATACCCATACTTTTATGCAAATTCTCAAAAAATTTCAGATGAATCCAATGAATATGTAAAAAGTTAAACATTTTTTTTAGAAATGTGCAAACTTTTCAAAATTTTGAACCAAATCGAGTTTTATTTTAAAACTCGACTCGGTTCAGGCTGAAATAAAAGTTTGAAAATTTCTAACTACCCAAAAAAATGTGGTGTTTTAAAAAAATTATGCCTGCATGAGTATTAAAAAATTATTTCACAAGATTTATTAAGGTACAACTATTGAAGTTGCATTTGAATTTTATCCATTATCATTGGTTTATTTAGATCAGTGGTGTAAAACCTTTTTCTATCAAGGGGCTGGAGTATTAAATTTCTCAGTCTGAGATTGGCTTCATCGATTATGCCAATTCTGCTGGGCTTACTAGACAAAATTAAAACACGTACAATACGAAAAAGCGAATTATGGGTTTTTATTAAGAATAAATTTAAGTGGATATAAAAACTCCAACCTTAACAACAAAACCGTGCAATGTTCTGCAAAATATCACATATTTTGTTTACATTGATTGCTAAGACTTCTCTCAGCAAACAACAATTAAAAATCCATAAATTTCTCTCTCTAGCTCTTCTATGATCTGTAAGGTATAGATTTTTAAAAAATATTCAGACAGAGCACTTCATTTACCAGAAAGAAGTCTGCAAGACCATATAATTACGAGAAAATACCAAGCATAACAGAATATTTTGAGAATTTATAACAAACTCCTAAACTGTAGATTAGTATGGTTTAAGAGTTTGTTGTAAACTCTCAATTTTTTGCTGTAGTTTCCTTTCTCTCACATATTGCATATTTTATTTACATCAATCTCTAAAGACGGTTCTCTCAGCAAGCAACAATTAAATACCATATTTTTCTCTTCCTAGCTCTTATATTATCTGTAAGTTATATATTTAAAAAATTATTCGGATAGAGGACAACATTTGTCATAAAACAGTCTGTGAGGACACATAATTATGACTTTAATTTAGGGTATAAGAATTCAAGAATCTTTCTATGCCATTTTGTATGTATTTCCTATAAACAACGCCTTTGAAATCTCTGTGTATTCCATTTATGGAGTATACTTTTCCATTTTGTATATATTAATGCATTTTCAAATAAAATCATACAACACTTATATCAACATCTTATAAAAAGAATTTTATAGTAAAAAAATGTTGAGTATAATTTTAGCTTTCTTCTTTCCCTGCTTCAACCTCTATTTTAAGATCTCTTTGATGAAATATGTATTAACCTGTAACATTTATCACTTCTTTTATTTATTTGATTAATAACTAAATATAAAAATGTTGAAATAAAAAATAATGCTTTTTAAGTATAAATAATAAAATCTAAACCTGTGATCTTCCCCATATTGTAGGAAATAGATTTTTTAAAACTCTTTGATCCATCTGGATTAATTTTTCAATTCTAGTTTTTGTAGTTTTTCTTATGAATCAATAAAAATTAAGAATAATTAATATTGAGTTAAAAATGCCTTTCAAGCACTTTTTTCTACCTAACAAAATCATTAAATATATCTTTAAACATAAAACTCGAACTTGACTCAAAACTCGAATTTTCCAACAATGTGAGAAATTTTTCTCAGGTTACTCATGCCGAAACATTGGTCCTGAACGATGACATGACCCGGGCAGTAACCCGAGAAAAATTTCTCATATTCATTGGCCGGGAAAACTTCAAATCCTTCTTTCCAACAATGTTCAACTCAAACTCTACTTGAGTGGAAAATTTGGTGTTCACACATCCCTAATTTATTTACAAGTTTACTCCAGATTAGCAAATTCATTTAAATCTCCTCTGACCTCCGGGATGGCTTTGATTTAAATGCCCTCTGTGCTTGAGGGGTTAAAGAAAAAACAAACAAAGTTTCTTAGTCATATTGCCAATTGTCTCTCTCAGTCTGCAAATGCTTGGATTTAATGTTTAAATGGCTTATTTTGACAAAATTTAGCGATTTTATGAGGATTTGCCTTGAAAACCAGGCCATTGTCAAAATTGAGACCCCATTATTGTCTCAATTCTCATATGAGTAACAGTATATATGTGCTTGTTGAGTGCCTTAAAATGAATCATCAAGTAATTAACGTGTCGTCCAGAGAGATAGAGAGAGATGCATGGCAATAAGGAGAGAGGAAGAGGGGGCAAAAGGATGTCAATTTCCCATCATTCCAGCTTTTTGTATGCAATAAATAAGGCTCACAGGTAAACTTTATCTCATATATGCCTTTTTCTAGATGAGCCAGATATTGTTCATGGCCAATTATATGTTGCACTAACATGAACCAGAAATGGAAATAATTTGAGTTTATGTTAAAAATTCACCATTACAAGGAAAATTGCAAAATGACAGCCATGCTTTCACCATGTGTATAAAGAAATTTTAAATCCCTAATTTTTTGTTATTAAATTTTGATATTTAATTTTGTTTCATTTTTCTTATCCTGTAGTTGAATTACAATTTAAAAAATACAAAACAAGTGTATGTAGAAATATCTTAAATAATGTACAATAGTTTTCTATGACAAAGCATTCAAGTTTATGTTATACATCCATTATGTCCAAGTTTTGAATAAAATTTTGATGTTTGAAAGATATAAATTATTTCTAAGAATAATTCTCATTAAATAACACACAAAAATAGATTTTTGAACGTGCAGGCATTTATCCTTTTGAAAGATAAAATTAGAAAAACTGACCCACAATCTGATTTGAACTATTTTAAAGAACAAGTACTGTATTTATCCAAATCCAAGACAACCCCAAATTTAATTGTAAGACGCCCCTTTTAGCAGACTGTAAAAAAAAAAGATTTTACGACCTACGTAATTTCTCATTGAATGTATTTGGTGTATATTTTGAACACATGCATTTAGCCTAGATAAACTAGATAATTCATTGATTGATTGATTTGTTACAAATTTTTGTTTGAGAAACAATTTTTATACTGTATTTTTAAAAGCCAATACTGGATTAATTGGAATCTGGACAGTACGCTTGCAATGGAAATTTCAATAGATACAATTATTTTATCTTATGTTTCCTCTGTTAAAAAATATCGATAAAACACATAATCATACTTCCTACAGTTCTATGACAACTCGTCATGGTTAATTCCATGACAATACATCGCTTGACAAATTCATCACAAGACAGTGGCGTACCGAGGGGGGGGGGCCACCGGGCCCGTGCCCCCCCCAAAATAAATTTGGGCAATTCATGTTTTGAAAGAGGATTTAGGCAACCAATTTAAACAACATTCATTGCGTTATATGCGAGAAGGAATAAATTTGAATGTAGAACATTAATTATTGGCATATTAAAATCACAGAATCATCGTAGCTGTTCGAGACATGAAACAACGTATGCCTAAATAATGGAAGTTTGTTTTCCTGCCATAGATTTTTTAATACACGTCGAATCGATCAATAGATCGGCTTTTAAAGGTACGTTTACACTATGTGAGCACGAACGAAGAATATCTTGTAAATTATGGCAATATGCCATTATGGTATTAACTCTACTTCGATTCACAAAAGGAGATATCTGGCTTAAAAACGGTATAGGTGGCTTATAAACTGTATTGGTGGCTTAAACACTGCATTTGAAATTTAGATATATTGAGAGAAATGAAAAAGGCAACAATACTTTCTCTATCTACGTATATAGAGAAAGTAAAAATTCATATGAAGCAAATGATTTAGTGGAATTTTATTCGATTCTATATGCCGCAATACTTTCCAAAAATTAGCCGATTTGTCTCACAAATGATTACGATATTTGGATGCAATTACATTTTCGTAAAAAGTTCTTACGAAAGACATTCGCAAAATCTAATTTGCTGACGAACATTTTCACGATGTTTTAAGAATTTTTGTGACGAATATTGCTGTTAAAATAACTTATATCCCACAAAATCTGAAGGTTCCCAATGTTCACATTGACATTTAATTCAAAATATGTAATAGCATTGTTTTTCCAATACTACTATTTCTTATTGTGGTGATTTCCGGGAATCTGCCGTGTTGATCCATTTCCTGGACAATATTTCGCCGACGTTCCAGTCGGCTTCTTCAGGTCCGAAGACCTGAAGAAGCCGACTGGAACGTCGGCGAAATATTGTCCAGGAAATGGATCAACACGGCAGATTCCCGGAAATCACCACCATATCAACAGCACGCCGTGGAAGCCTTCGTACTAATTTACTATTTCTTATTAGTTACTGGCAGGGCTGGACTTTGCATAGGCCAGCTAGGGCCGCCAATTCCAAGAGATCCGCCAGTTACAGAGGCCGCTGCTAGTACTTACATACCTGTGCTAGATAAGGACTTGTAAAAATAACAGTGATCGAGTAAATGGAATTATCATTCATTTTGCCACACTTGCTCTTCACAAAATTCCAAAAGCGTTTCTTTTCTCACACATTCCTTCAAGCTTATCTTACTATCCCTTCCCATATTCCGACCGAACGTTGACCGTAGGAGAAGGGAGAGGGTCTCGGGTCCCTTACTTGGGTCTTTCTCTTTTCTCCGCACAAATGGGCCAAAGGAAACGACCTCTTTAATAGTTTCCAGATGTAGGAATGTTTCCTAGTCCTTTTTGAAAGAGGGAAACTATTTGAGAGTATTAGTCTCATTTGGTTTCTCTTTGAAACAACATCAATAGTTCAAGTTCGTATGTTTCGTTTAGACTGAACACTGGATAATTCGTTTGAAAATACGCAAAGGTGATTAAGATATTCTTCTGAAATAATTAATTTTCATGGTTTGATCTCAACATTTTACGTTGATCACGAGTGTTTCTCTACAGATGAAGGGAACAGCTTCGGAAGTTCTTGGTTCCCGACAAATTCTTTTTCCCGGATACTTTCCCAAAACGGCCACTTTTTACACTACTCAATTAGCAGTATTTGGTAAGTAAAGCTAATTATTTTATTTTGCAGAATTTTGTTTAATTTTTGTTGTTAATAATAATGCCCTTTAGGAGACTGAAAGACCTTCCGTAATATAACTGGATGATTTTGATAAAGTAATTTGAATTAAACTTATAAAAACTTTAATAAAATGTTATCGTAATTTCATTTATTAGAAGAACACATTGAAACAACACCGTTAGTAGAATTACCAGTACTCACATCAGCTTCATCTATATCCTTAACAGAAACTCGGTTTGAAAAGTCAGAATCATGTCAAATTAACTGTAGTGATATTGGTCTGTGGCCAATACCTCTGATTGATAATCAGCTAGTCTTTGTAATTGATAAAGGTCCAAACAGGGATAGTAACTTTGACTTTCCTGTGAATGAGAGTAATAGGCGTTTTTCTGTATAATTGTACACCCGGAAACTATTAAATGGTGAATTCATCGATCGTCGTTGGCTAGTTTGTTCTTAAAAACTTGACTGCGTTTTCTGCTTCTTTTGAAAGTTGTTTTCTGATTTTAAAAACAAAATTTCAAATTCTGGATTCAAAGATTGGAAAAATCTTTCTATATTGATTATTTTTATTACATATATTACACGCCAAATTATTTTTTATGATAATATGAATTTCAATTATTTATTATTCTGCCCGCGAATATGTTATTCCATATTACTGTTGAAAAATAAATACTGTAAATTTTTATTTGAAAATATAACTATTATATATTTCAAAGGCTAAAATTTGTGCATATTTTCAGTAAGCTGTGTCCAGGTGTCACGTTTCCACGGAATAGCCGTTCCTATTCATTGAAAAAAGTGTTAGTCTCATACTAACCACTACATTACCACTACATTTACGAGGTAAAAGTTCACTTAAAATTGTAAAATTAAAAGTTTTAAGTCAATAGCATTAATTTTTCTCATGCTAAGTATTACAATTATAAGAAATAATTTATTCAAAAAATATTTACAGGGGTAATGGATGATAAAAGAAAGTCGGGAATAGGAACGATATTCAAGTATTTGACCAAAAAACCAAAATTGGAAAACAGGATAGTCCTATCAAAATCACCCGAGACGGGTGAAAACTTGCAGACTGCATCGAATAACACTACTGGGAACATTAATTAAATCAGATATCGCGGCTTACAAGAGTTTACTTATAAATGAAGATAAAGTGGATTTTATACAGAATTTGTGGAAACCAGATGATCTTTTTCCATTTCCACATATGACTGAAAAAAATGGAGAAAAGAAAATTTCAATTGCAATGGTTGCACAGATATGAGTGGCTTGCTTATTCGAGACTAGATATATGTTTTTGTAAATATTGTTGCTTATTCGCGCCAAAAGAAATTGGTAAAAGTAAATCTCAACCTTTAGGTCAACTCGCATCAAGTGGGTACAATAATTGGAAACATGCAGTTGAAACATTCATGAAAAAGCATTATATCATTCAAATTCATTATGTTCTTATGAAAACCTATGTGATATAATGACAGGCAAAAGAATACCTATCGACAAACAGCTCGATACGATGAGAATGAAACAAGTTATTGAGAATCGGAAACGCTTGGAACCCATAATCATAACTATAATGTTATGTGGACAGCAAGGTATTGCACTACGAGGTCATGTGGATTCTGGAGAGTTTAACATTGATAAAAAGCCTGAGAAAAATGAAGGTAATTTCCGTGCAATCCTTAGAGCAAGGCTAGAAGCTGGTGACACCGATTTAAAAAATCACTGTAAACAATGCGGGCGAAACAGTACCTATTTAAGCACCAACATCCAGAACCAAATAATAGAAATTGGTAATGATTTGATTCTGAAAAGACTTGTTAAAGAAGTAAATGATACAAAATGTTTTGCTATTTTAGCAGATGAAACAACAGACATTTCAACAACTGAGCAATTGACATTATGCGTAAGATACGTAGATAAGGAAATTAGAGTTTGCGAGAAATTTTTACAGTTTGTTCCAGTTATCGACACTAGTGGAAAAGGTTTGGCTTCTACCATTATAGATAGTTTACTAAAATTTGGTATTGATATTTCCTACCTTCGAGGTCAGGGGTATGATGGTGCTGCTTCCATGAGTGGCAAATTTGAAGGTGTTCAGGCACATATACAACAACAGCTCCCACAAGCATTATATGTACATTGCACCTCGCATTGTTTAAATTTAGCCATTGGAAACAGTGCAAATAATCAAGATATAAGGAATTGCTTAGGAATTATTGAAAAATCATACACTTTTTTTAACACTCCAAAGCGATTAAATATATTATCAAAAAAAATTAGCGAGTGTATTCCCAATTGTAGGCATCTACGATTGAAGCAGATGTGCCCAACTAGATGGATAGAGCGTCATGATTCTGTCATGGTAATGGTGGAACTTTTAGATGCAATTTACTTAGCGCTCGAAGAAATAAGTGACTGGAATGACAAAGACACTTCATCTACAGCACAGATTCTTCAGAATGCAATATTCCAAGGAAAATTTTTGGTGTCTTTGTATAGTATACAAAAACTGTACAGTTATACGCTGCCATTAAGTAGAGTATTACAAAGTGAAAACATTGACTTAATTTCAGTAACACATCTCATTGAAGATGTAACATCTGCTCTAAAATGTATCCGAGAAAACGCTGATACAAACTTTGCAAATATTTTCAAAGAGGCAACAGAAAAAGTAGGAGATTTTGGAGTTGAAATTACAATACCGAGGATATCGAAATATCAAAAAAATAGAAATAATATTCCTACTGAATCAGCAGAAGTTTATTACAGGCGATCTATGTTTATTCCATTTTTGGATTGTCTTGTGACACAATTAGAGACGAGATTCTTGGCTCATAAAAGTATTTTAAAATCCTTCATGTGCCTCCTTCCAAAAGGATGCAGTTCTACATCAGACGTAGATAGCCTATCAACTTTGGCAAAATTTTATTACGTCGAAGTATGCGATTCAGTCTTAGAGAGTGAACTAAAGCTTTGGCAAAAATGTTACGAAAACAGGATACCCCCTACAAATGCATTAGAAGCATTAATGCAATGCAATCAAAATATATATCCAAACATTCATTATTTATTAAAAATATTTGCAACTCTGCCGGTATCAACTAGCACAGCAGAGAGAACATTTTCAACGTTAAGAAGAATGAAAACGTACTTGCGTAATTCCATGGGACAGAAAAGACTGAATGGTTTAGCACTCCTCAACATTTATAGGGAAATGGAATTGCTCCCCAAAGACATATTAGATGAATTACAAAAAAAAGACCGAAGATTAGATATAAAATTGTAATTGTGTTACCCAATTAATTTTTATTTTATGTTTTAGTAAACAAAACCTATAAATATTAATTTCATGATATGAAAAATCGAAAGATTTATATTCAAATTCAATGTTAATATACATATTTCTATGAGAAACTGAGAATGTTTGTTCTAAATAACAGATAAATTTGTAACCAACATTGTTTTTCATTTTATATGTTTTTATGAATGCCTATATGCAGAAGCTGATTTATGCATAGGCGCTAGCTGGGGACCTTGTATTTTTTATGACAACTTATTTTTTTATTTGTAAATCAACGTATTTTCTTTTGGCTGTAATGGTATAAATGTTGTAATTTTTAAATTAAATATATTTTATCCACAGGATAATAAATGTGTTGTTAAAAATATGTATTTTCATACACTAAATCAATGAGTTTCATTCTAAATATACCACTGCCTATGTATATGTTTGTTTGTGAATACATGCATGTGTGTGCATGTTTACATATAAAAATGTAAACATGGAAATGAGTGTTTACCATTGTGGGCCCCCCCAAACAAAAATCCTGGGTATGCCTATGTCACAAGACATATAGGAAGGCAAGACACCATGTCTGGTGTACAGCAGGGGGAGACACTTTTCCACAACTAAATTTTTCTTTATGTTTCAAAAATAACAGAATGAATTGCAATTCTCATTGGGAATTACGCGAGAAACATTGGTTGATGTATGGCAGAGGGTGACTCCCAACCCAACAAGTGTATCCTGCTGCCTTACATCAGTCATTGTATCTTGCCTTCCAATTTGTCTCATGACGAATATGTCTCATGACAAAATCATCTCTCATCCAAATTTTCCCCAGATGAATTTGTTGAGTGATGAACAACAATGACAATGTAATTGCCAAAACCTGAACTCAGATTGTTGTCTCAAGTCTAAATGCCTTCCCTTCCCTTACCTCAAACTTAGTTTATCTTGACAACTGAATGCTGCGAGAAATAAAATCAACATAAATGGTGACAGTTAAAATACTTTATTTACAGTTAAATTCCATTTTTTATTAATTTGAACCTCTCATTTTTAATGGGCTTTTTTTTTAATACTGGCAGTTCACATTACCCGTTAATCGTTTATAGCTCTGACTGTTCAATCCACCTGTTCAATTGTTTATACATTCCGGTGGTTTATATAACCTGTACAATATTATATGCTACTGGTGGTATAAATTTCCTGTGAAATTGTTTATAAATCAGTTGTTAACATTTCTCGCCTATGCCATCCTGTCAGCATAATGTCCATTTGGCATAAGGTCTGTTTGGCATAACATCCGTTCGGCATACTGTCTGTTAGGATACTGTCCGGGTACCCGCATTTTATTATGGAAATTTTATTTTGTGTACTAATAAGGCATAAGAGAGTTTTGAGTAATTTATGTTTCATTATCTGTGTACTATCTATATAAAATTTGTGGAATGTCTGTCTGAGGCAAGGTCAATGGAATTACACACTATTTGAATAGCAATTTGAATCAACATAAATGAGGAGTCCGCATAGCATAATGACTAACGCATTGGCTCGCAAATATGAAGTCCCAGGTTTGGTCCCAATCTGGTTACTTTTTTATTCAATTTTATATTTCATTTCTTTATTTAATTTGACTGATGATTTTAATTTGAATATGGCCATAAAGTCATTTATTAACTAACATTTTAAATAAATTTAAATTAATCTATTTTCTATTATCCTGAAATATATGAATTATAAAAGCAAAGTATATTATTCTATTTTGCGTAGCAATGGGCAATCCACTAGTTATTTTAAAGCAAAAAATATTTTTCACATGTGCACCTGAGAAGCCTTCTGTGGGCATCAAGATGCCTATGGACATATGGTTGGCGATCCCTGCCCTAGAAGAGTTAGAGATCATACTGTGTGCTTCTCAGAAAGGGTTCTACAATGGGTCTTTTCCCCTCTGGTCTTTTCACCCTGGGACATTTCATTCCTGATGAACATTTGAGGAAAAACTTTACTTTTCATTTAAATAAGATGCTTTTTACCCATCCAATTGTTTTTACTACTGTTGGTACACATTAGCTATTCAACTGTTTATACTAATAGTGGAGCTTTTTATAGGTTCAATTGTTTATACTACTCTCGGTACTAATTACCTGTTAACTTGTTTCCAGTTTTGGCAGTACGTATTACCCGTTTAATTGTTTATACTAGTAATTGCGTATACTATCAGTGGTACACAACCTGTTCAATTATTTATAGTTGTGAAAATGTAACCCTATTAATTGTTTTAAATAATGATGTGTTATTATGATAATTAATATTATTGTTAATTTCAATGGCTATAAAAACAATTGATCTTATCTTATCTTGGAGGAAAAGAACGGGGACGAAAAGACCGCTCACCCTCAGAAAGACCACCCTATCCTAAATGAGCATGTTTTCCCCACTTATTCTCCATTGCTTGCCATCTCCCACCTTTCCACCCCATCTAAGAACTCTCACCGGCATCTCCCATTGGCATCCCTAACTTAACCAATCTCTTTCCTCCGTGACGGTTACCAATACTTTGAAGCCCCTTATCACATTTCCACTCTTAACACCTTTCCCAGCCTTCTCCCTCCCCATCTCTTTTTTCCCCTCTACTCCACATCATAGACTATATATATTGCCTCTGTAACCTCATTTCCTTACCTGAAGATGATGTATCACATTGAAACCCAGGTCATATTGAAATATTAAAACTGGAAAATACAAAGTTTTCATTTTAGTTGTTCATCAAAATTCTCTTATTCATTGCTTATCTCCACCATCATCTGTTTGAAGGTGCACCGAAGCTAATAACTTACATAAGAGATCAAAAAATTCAGAGCCAACAGCGCCAAAACGAATCAGCGTTAAACGAAGCAGCACCAAGCAGAGTATGTGTGTAAAAGTTACTGAATCTTAGTTACTGACTGCCTCATTCATGAAAAAATCTAATGTTCTTGCAAATCTAATGAACACCATGGAGTGATAATGTACAATATTCACGAGAAAATAAGTACTACAGGATACATGTAATGAGATTTTAATATTCACTGTTAAAAAATCTCAACTATCCTCCACAAAAACTGAAATTACAATTTAATATATAACTGTTTGAAACTCATAAAAATCAGATAAAAATTATATTTTATTTCTTTGCAATGTCAATAAAGTTAATCAGAAAATAAAATTTCCCTGAAGTGCATAAAAATGATAAATAAAATGAAAATTTATTCAATAAATTTAAAATGAATTTATCCCAAACCTTACTTAAATGTTACCTATGAATATGAGCTTGAATCATTATTTCTCCATAACAAATGTGAAAAAAATCTGAATTGGCTGTACAATCTGAACATTTTAACTGCTTTATTTTAATTAAATTAATGATTAAAATATTTACCTGATCAACACTCCTACGATCAGACCCAATTATACGAGGAGCATCCACACCATGGCTTACTTTCAGATGACGTCGTAAGTCTTGGTTTTGGCCGTATTTTGCACCACATAGTCCACAAACAAAGCGGCGCAAACCTCTATGTACCTATGGGTAGATGCATGAGCATTTGTTTAAAGTTGTTGCCATCAAGTCTTTTAATTCCCTAATTCAATTTTTAAAAAGAAATATGGCAAAATAATCTTAAATGTGCACAACCATTTCTGAGGGAAAATTTACAATACAATTTTGATGGAATCAGCAAATTTTTACAGAAAGGTTTCTAGCACTGAAATGTGATTTTTCTTCTAACTAGGCTCTAATGATAAGGCATAAGAAATATGGCCAAATAATACAATCTCTAATTTAATTTTACCTAAAAGGGCCAGTCTGATGGCTTTTAAACATTACTTAAGGAAGTAATAAATGACTCTTCTAACTTCTAAGTATGCAACCTTACCTGAAGAAAGTGACGCACAAGATTACTGCGGTCTCTAAATGAAGACATGCAGTTAGGGCATTTAAGGAAACTTCCAACAGTCTCTGATGCAGAAGACTCTGTAGGAACTGTATGGACTGTGACAAGATGCTTCCGCAAGGCCTGTTTTGTATTAGAAAATACATGAAAATGATGAAAAAATCGATAATAAATTTTTTGGTAAAGTTCTAGGCCACTTCACATATGCATCTACATAAAAAGATCAATTTCTGGGTTTTTTTCTTTAGCACTGTAAAATTATACTCTCATTGTAAATTCGTCTCTTCCAATCCATATAACTAAGCAGAAGACCAAAAGGTCTGACAATTAAGTTTGCAAACATCTTTTTTCTCGGCGTCTGGCAACACTGGTAAACAAGTGAGAATGGCATATAGTCCAGGCAACGAGCAGACAAAAAAGCCTCAAATCGGAACAAATTTGCATTAAGCTAATTTCTTTTGGGATATGTTCCTTTGGATGCCTAGATCACAGGGTAAAAAAATCTCCATGAATCTGTGACGGAACACCATTAAAATCATAAAAAACTATCAAAATGGCATCCAACCGGACTTGATACATATATCTCCTAATAGCTCCTAAACGGCTTCATTGATTTACATGAAACTCCTTTTAATACAAAGACAATTTAACAATCTTTAAGGGTCATATCAATTATTGTGAATATTTAAAAGTGTTATAAGGAGAAATTGAGAGTAATGAAGAGCTTATTGACCTAGAAATGTGTCACTCCGAAACAAAATCTAAAACTACATTTCAATCGTTCAGTTTATTAAAAAATCGCTCAAATAAAACTCATAGACAATTTAATGATGAACAGTTTAAGTGCTTGTTCATAAAAATCCCTAAACTATGCTAGGAGCTATGAATGTTTCAAGTGAGCAATCTCTGACTTGGAGGAAGAGCGGTGTGCCTGGACGGTAGTGACCCAATGTCAACTACCTTTCTCATGACTCAGTTTGTTGTTGTTAGTTTGGGTGCTTCTTGGCACCAAGAATGATAATAATAATAACTGATGAGTTGAAGGTATTCAATAATGAAATTTTGTTTGCATTTTATTAGGTAGTTAAAAGTAGTTACAATCATACATCTTCCTCCAAAATTATATGTCCAACTGCTCTCATGAACGACTTATGTAAATGAAACCCTCCTAACCTCACAATCACTTTCCTGACATTGTTGTTAGGATCAGATGAGCAAACTATGTCAACTATTTCTATAAAAAGAGGTTGATCGAAAGTGACAATGGTAAATTTGTTAGTTTGGATGAATCTTGAACCGTCTTATCTTTCTCAAGCTTGGATACTACAAACAATATAGTTCGGTTTTCTTAGGAGGAAACACTGCGCTCTGCTTCTTGTTGTATCTATGGTTTGAGTGTTTAGTTAAACTTCCTTTTTAACACTCCAGTAGGCACGCTATGGCACAAAGTGCAACAAATTAAGCATTTCTACGGAGGGAGGGGATAAGTTTTTCTTGGGCAGGCGATTATTCCCATTGTGTATTCCTTCAGTAAGTCCTTCGCTTTCAGATAGTCTTGTTATATGTTGTGCAATCTATTACAGATCGTTGTGCGATCAAATCAAGTGAATGATGTCATTGATGTTGCACTGAATGCCATGCGCCTGGTCTTGTGGCTGTAATTATTAACATTGGAATCAATATCTAATTATTGTATACATTGCACGCTAGGTTGTTTATTTTTTTACTTTTTGCCATTTTTAATCTTTATAATCAGTAAGAGATACAAGAAAGATTTAAATATAAAAAATTGGTGATATTTGTTTAATGTTTATAATCTTATTATCCCTTGGAACTGCCGTGTGTAATTTAATTGTATTGAGGATGTGAACAAGTAATTATATAATTTGTAAAATACTTTTCTTAAGTAAAATATGCATTTTTTTCATTTTACTTTAAAATTTTTGTGGGACATCAAGTGTACCACGCGCCCACGCGTGCTGAAAGTTTGGGTGCACCTGCTGGAGGGTAAAAGACATTCAGTGCTTCCGGCACATGTTATTCACATACAGTGTTGTTGAGTGTTCCATATATTATGGACCAAAAGTGTGTAATTTGTGGTCAAAGTTTTGAGGAGGTTGATTTGAAGAAGGTCCATATGGGTGAAAAAGGGTTCGCGAGCATATTTAGCTGTAGTAAACTTTTAAGGGACAATCTTTGGATACATATTGGTTCTGCCAAATCAGTGGAAGTGCACGAATCCTGTTGGAAAAACTACACTTGTGAATCTACTACTGACTTTTTAATTAAGACGCAGGAATTAATTGGTGATGAAATGGGACAAACATAATGAACTAAGGATAAGAAGACAGCTGGACAGAGAAATATTTTTAAAAACAACTAATTCATAATTTTTGGGATGAAATTATCATTACCAATTTTGTTTCTAAGCCTAGCATGTTGTGTTTTAAAGGTAGCACAACAAATCTAATCAACGAGCATTGGTATAAAAACAAAAACGTTTCCGAAAAAGGAGAAAATTGAGAATCATTGCCACTGCTGTTGCAATTGTTAGGGAAGAAATACTGTCAAAAGTCTATGATTTAAGTGGTTATCCTACAGCTGAAGAAATATCTGTGGGAGGAGACAAAGATATTTCTGAAACCTTTTTAGCATTTGTTAATGGGCTACTATTAAATAAAAATATGAAAGTTATTTCAGCTGACGTAAAAAAAGTTATATCAATGGCTAACTCAATTATTTGTATGGTTAGACCACGATCATATATATCGCCATTGTTGTGTGGGCTGTCTGTCTACCTACACCGGAAATTTGAATCATGGTAGCCGATTGACGTGCTTCATACACTGGGGTTCGCTCAACCCTATCAGGATACATTAAAATTTGAAAATTCTGCAACTGTTTCCTCAGAAATATCACTCAAACAAGATGCCTTTGTGCAATATGTTGATAATGCACACTTCTACATTAGAACAATGTATGGATGCTGCACTTTCCATTCCGTGGATGGTGTACTTTGTATTACTCGAGAATCAACTGTCAAACTTTCTCGTTCAAACCAAATGAATAATGAAATTGGAAGCTTTGGAAAAATTCCAGTACAATCGTTTAGGACAGGGCCCCTCAACCTGGTGCCCGTGGGTGCCATGGCGCCCTTCATAGAATTCCTTGGCACCTGCTACTAGAGCTATGGCAAGCCATTTGCTGGGGAGGTCCAGTCAGACAGTACAGAAGAAGTACAGATTCAATTTTCTCATTAAAAAATTTCAAGATTCTGCTTTATTGTTAATAAATTTTGTATTCAAATCAAAATATTTAGCTGTTTGAAAATAAACAAAGAATCTAATCCAGTTCTTTTAACTTTATTTTTCTGTGTACCCGCAATTGGTGCTCGCAATCCTCTGAATTCACAAATGCATCCTCAAGGCTGAAAAGGTTACAAGTCCCTAGTTTAGCAGATCATATGAAGGCCTAGCAGCAATTACTCTGGCGGACTCTGGAAATCTTCAACTTATCAATCCCGATAAATTATCTAAGTACAGGCAGCCTCTGCTTATCAAACAGGTTATGTTCCTTGAGAAGTGTTTGATCAGCGAATGTTCGATATGCCGATAATAGAAACACATGCTATAAAGTGGGCTGCATTCCCAGAAATCAAAATTTATGTACAAAAAGACCGTTTTAAGCTATTTTAACCATAAAAATTATTATAAATATATTATAAATCAACTATTATGTATATAAAGTCAAGCAGAATAATATTAGAGTATTTATTACATTTAAAAAAATACATAATGTTAAAAAAAAGGTGAGCTGATACTGTACATTTCTTCCCCTCAAATTCTTGGCATCTTTCTTAATGGACACTAGATTTTAGGATGGGGAAAGGGGGTTTATTGAAGGAATGCTGAGGGACTTATGGGAGTAATTACAGTGGACTTAGAGGTAGATCTCTGAGATTTGGCAGAAGACTTAGATGGAGACTTCTGGGGAGATTGGACAGGAGTCCCAGGGCTATCAACTGAACTTTTAAGTGATACAGGTGCTGGTGGTGGGTCTTTCTTCTTAAAGAATGCATCTAGGGTTGTCTGCTGCACTGCCTTCTTCTTGCTGGTGTACAGTTCCCTATTGAAAGTAATACTACGGTAACAAAAATAAACAAATTATCGGCATATTCACAAAATTTCTATGCTGTTTTGAAGTTTAAACAATACCTTGGTTGTGATGAATAATTCAACAATAACTAAAATGAACAAATTATTGAGGTTGCACGCTCTGCAAGACATCTTCGAAAGTGGCCTTCGGACGCAATTTTCTCTCATCTCATTAATAATTTGTCGACCTCCATCATGGTGATAAATGGGGTTTACTCAATAAAGGAATGAGACACTCATTCGAAATTTGGAAGAAATACTCAATTTACATATTTTAAGACGATGACGAAAAAATTCCTGGGTTCGAAACATCTATTTCCCATAAAATAACATGTAAAATTCGACTTTTGGACATGCAGAATTTATTATTTTTTAGATTAAAATTAGAAAGAATTAACATGCGATCTGTGGATCTGAACTCTTTTGAAGAAAAAATTACATAATTATACCATAACCGAAATTAAAGTTGTAAATATGTGGCCTTGCGGACTGTTTTGTGGCAAATGTAGTCCTCTATCCGAATATTTTTAAAAAATATATAGCTTACAGATCATATAAGAGCTAGGGAGAGAAATTTATGGTTTTTCATTGTTGCTTGATGGATGTCATTTAACAAGATACGAATATAAGTTTATTAAAGTATTTATGTAAACTGGAAGTTATAATTGATGGAGAGTGAGGGTCCACCTGCTATAAACATGTACAAGTAAAACTAGGGAGAAAACCAAAAGAGTGGAGGTGACCTCGGTGTACGGGGGAAAACGCCCTGACTTAACTGTACAGTTAAAACTGTTGGAAAAACCAAGTGTGGAGCGCCCTTAAGGACCAGTGAACATCCACTTTTGGCCAACGACTCACCTTTCTCATACCATGTTAAAACATTTAATTTCTCATCAAATGAAAGCCTGCATCTTTTCGCACCTTTATCACTTGATTCTCCTCCATCCTTAGCATTATTTTCTTTCTTATCAGCCATTTCAATCACAAATAAGGGCTAAAAATGACAAAAAAATATCAAACACCAAATATTAGATGCAAACACAATGGAAGGTAACTGGAACTGACTGGGTGATGCTGCACAATTCCAAGTCCATGCCAAGTGAGCATGTTCGATCACATGTTTGAACGTTCGATATTCCGGATTTTTGATAAGTGGAGGTTCGATCAGCAGATGTTGTCTGTACATAAGGCTAATTGTCTATGGGCATTCGGCCATGTTTTAAACTTAGATCCTAGTCCATCATGGCAGGGGTTCATGGCTTTGAAAACCTCTGAATCACAAAATTACTCAGTGAGTCGAGTGCTACCTTTGCCTTTCGTCAATTTGAATCCGGGCAACATAAATACTGTTTACAGCTGCATACTCTATACAATTCAACTGTGCAGTCAATTCAACCAGAAGATGTGCGTTGTGACTTTCGATCAAGCTCTTTTTATAGACATAGTTTACTCATCTGATCCTAACAGCAATGTCAGGAAAGTGATTGTGAGGTTAGAAGGGTTTCATTTACATATGTCGTTCATGAGAGCAGTTGGACATATAATTTTGGAGGAAGATGTATGATTGTAACTACTTTTAACTACCTAATAAAATGCAAACGAAATTTCATTATTGAATACCTTCAACTTATCAGTTATTATTATTATCATACTTTTAAATATTCACAATAATTGATGACCCTTAAAGATTGTTAAATTGTCTTTGTATTAAAAGGAGTTTCATGTAAATCAATGAAGCCATTTAGGAGCTATTAGGAGATACATATATGTATCAAGTCCAGTTGGATGCCATTTTGATAGTTTTTTATGTTTTTAATGGTGTTCCGACACACGGATTCATGGGAAATTTTTACCATGTGATCTAGGCATCCATAGGAACAAATCCCAAAAGAAATTAGCTTCAAGCTAATTTGTTCTGATTCATTCTGTTGGTTGCCTGGACTAATAATATGACACGAACACGTGTAAGTAAACAACAGTAGAGTGACTAACCTTGGGCAAGTTGCTTGTGTGTAGTAGCAGTTACTGTAATGGCATGTTTGTGTAACTCGGTAGAACCATGACACACATTCTTAGAACAATGAACAAACATGAAATTTCTGGTGAAACGGTATCACGTCATAACAGCACATGAATAACAGCGAACGTCATAACAGCGAACGTCAAAACAACGAAAACAAAAACGGCCAACAGACAAAACAGAGAAAAATCGGAATGTAAAAAACAGCGAACGTCAAAATGGCTGAGCACGGTTTAGCTAAAGTCAGTATTGTAGTTATTATAGGTAATAAATAATTGCTGGTTATTAAATTTTAAATAGCCGGAAATGTTAAACCAGAAAATTATAGTTATAAGTGAATATTTCAAAAATGCGCTGAATTTACTGGAATTACTAAAATTAACATAAGAAACGAATCCTGCATCCTATAGAAAAATTTACCAGATTTTTTAGTGGTAGTAGGTCATTATCAAACAACATTACAAACTCGTTTAAAAAAATCCATTCATATTACTTAGATCTAAATTACATTAGTTATACATAATGGGTGACTATGATACAGAGTGCATGAAAGAAATAGAAAATATGTAGTTAATGAATAAGGACATATATTTACATTAAAAGTCAAAACTAATACATTTTCAAAATTACTGTTAAAACATTACAAAAGATACTTGAAAGTACGTTTCCTTTGAAGGTATGTTAAAAATTGTAAGAAAAATATTACAAGAGATAATGAATTCAAAAAGCCTTATCTACATCTACATGTTACCCTGCAATTCACCTAATTGGTGGGTGGCAGGGGGTGCAATGCACCAAACCCTACCTAAAGATTGTCTATCGCAGGTTGACATTTTCTACTGTGATCTGGTATTGTCCTCGGAAAGAACGAGCCTAGATAACGGTCCGTCCTACAAACGATCTCACGTATCTTATTGTCATAGTCGTTCTTACCTATATACGTTGGTGCTTCAATTATTCCTACAACCTCGTCTTTTAGACATTCCGATCTATATTTCTCCAGAAGCCGCAACCTTGAGTTCAATCTACGATCCTCCAGTGGTACCCAGTTCAAATCTCTCAATAATGAAATGACGCTTTCCTTATGTTCGTACTTTTGTTTTACGAATCTGGCTGCTCTGCGCTTCCTTATGTTCGTACTTTTGTTTTACGAATCTGGCTGCTCTGCGCTGCACTCTTTCTAGTTGAATTATATGTCCCTTCTTGTACGGATCCCATATGCATGAGGCGTATTCAACTTGTGGTCTAACCAGTGATAAGTAACATGTTTCGCGTACTTTTTCTGTAGTGTTCCGTACTATTCTACTTATGAAAGCCAGTTTCTTGTTGGCCGCGCCTATAACTTGACGAATGTGCATGCCCCATGAAAGATTTCGACAAATGGTTACTCCTAAATATTTAACATACTCGGCTGCTTGAATTTTTATTCCATCTATTTTATACTCGAAACATACTTCTATATTTTTACTTTTCCAGAATGTAATTGCGGCACATTTAGTGTAATTAATTTCAATTTGCCATTCTTTGCACCACGCTGTCTTCACGCAGCGACTGATTGTCCTGGTTTTTTATTTCTTTATAGGGAAGGGATTATTATCATGGGTGTGGGCAGGTGGGGGCAAGATAGGGGCAGTTGCCCCCCCTCTGGAAAAGTGGAAAAATAATCCCACGAACGAGATCGAGTATGCAGCAGAAGTATGGGACCCTTATGAGAGGGTCTGCATACTTAAGATGGAGAAGGTTCAGAGAAGGGCTGCCATATTCATGAAAATAAATTACGATGCTAGGAAAAACGTCTCTCCATTAATTGAGGATTTGGCCTGGTGATAGCTCGAGGATCGCAGACTACAGGCTAGACTGAGGCTACTAGAAAAGTATCGTTCGGAAGGATTAGCTAGAGAGGTGAATTCATTAAAGATCCCACCTATATCGGTAGAAAGGACAATGAAAATAAGTTTCGCGAGATCGATTATAGGACCGAACAATACAAAGGATCTTTTTTCCCAAGAACAATCAGGGAAAATAATCGAATAATGAGGTCATAACTGAGTTTAAAGTAATTGAGAAGTATTATGCACCCCCTGCCATCCACCGGACTAATAACTTACACGGTATGATGTAGATTTATCTTGCACGCGAGAACCGTGAAGCAGCACTCTGCAATTGGAGTGACGAAGTGCTACGCTGGACTTAGGTGAGAGAAATAAAGGAATTTATAATTCTTGAGCTACAAGTTGATTGTGTATGACATTCTATTTATTATGCTGTATTTGATCTTTATGATGTTCATAAAAAAATTTGAAAATTAGAATTTCTATCTCAAATCCATTGAATTTTAAAGATTTGGGATAGACTTTATTACTTACATTTATGAAATATTCGCATATAATTATAATATACTGTATTTTCTCCCTGCCACACGCCATTGGCGGCTTGCAGGGTATATGTGTAAATGTATTTTGCTATATTTAGTTCAGCCATTTTCACTTTCGCTGTTTTTTACATTGCCATTTTTCGCTGTTCTGACGTTCGCTGTTTTGTCCGTTCGCCGTTTTTGTTTTCGCTGTTTTGACGTGCGCTGTTTTGACATTCGCTGTTCTGACGTTCGCTGTTTTGACGTGGAACCAGTGAAACTCAGAAAAACTGGTCTCGAAATCCATGAAATGTTAACAACAGTTTATGGAGTACATGCAATGGGAAAAACAGCAGTCTACAAATGGATTAAGAGATTTTCTGAGGTGAGAGAGGAAATCAATGATGATGAGCAATCAGAGCAGCCGACCACCAGCAGAATGGACACTAACATCGAGAAAATCAGGACTGTTGTGTGAGCTAAACATCGATTGACTGTTTGTGACATCGCAGACCAGGTGAACTTGGTTAGGGAAACAGTCAGGAAAATCTTAACTGAGGATTTGGGCATGAAAAAAGACTGCGCCAAAGTAGTACCAAAACATTTGAGTGACGAACTAAAGGAAAGAAGACTCATGATTTGTAGCGATCTTTTGGAGTGGGAAGAATCAGGGGATGACTTACTGAACCAGATCATTACTGGAAATTAGTCACGAGTGTACCAATACAACCCTGAAATCAAACACCAAAGCACATAATGGGAGACAGAAAATTCCCTATGATCAAAGAAAGCTCACATGTCAAAGTCCAAAGTGAAGACAATGCTTATTTCCTTTTTTGATGCAAAGGTCATGGTGCACCTTGAATCTGTGCCTCAAGGACAGACAGTTAATCAATACTACTATTTGGAAGTGATCAAGCGCCTAAGAGAAAAAGTTAGGCAAAAAAGACCTGAACTCTTCAGGGAAAACAAATGGATCCTGCAGCATGGCAATGCACCTGCCCACACGGGCTTCACTGTGAGGACAATTTTGGCCGAGAAACATTACCGTACTGGAACATTCATCTTACTCACCCAATTTGGCCCCTTGCGACTTCTTTCTATTTTTCGGATAAAAAACATTCTCAAAGGAGCACATTATTAGGACACTGAAGACATCAAGTACAATACGACAATGGCAATAAACACAATTCCAGAAGATGAGTTCCAGAAATGCTAACAAGGATGGAAGGTGTGCACTGCATCACGAGGGGAATACTTTGAAGGACACCACATAGCCGATCACCAATAACATAAGTACAGGTAGATATACTGTATTTATTCATGTAATACCTACATGCGTGCAATGCCCCCACCCCCATTTTTAGAGCTAAAAATCTGGAATTCATGTAATGTCCACACTTCTGAAATTTTGATGTTGATATTTTATGGCAATACCGGTTGAATAAACTATCTGAAGCCGAGTTTGGTGATACTATTACTGCAAAAAACAAATATTTAAGAAGTGACTTCTAAAAATTATTTTTAGTACTTTTTTAATGTATGTAATCATGAAAAATTGGCATTCATTGCCATTGTATTACACAAAGACAACTCAAAAACCTATTTTGGAGTCTAGCTCCTTAATATTGCATATAGATTCAATGTTGAGCCATTGCACATTCTCAAGTTATTTAATTTAAAATGAGTAATTTTCACTAATTTTGCAAAATCTAATTCAGCCATTTTTACCTAGAAAAAGAGCGAATTTTACGGAAATAAACGTAAACCATTCATGTTCAAAATAAATCTACCAGACATCACACAGTACCAAAAATAAACCTGTGACTAGACAATACGACTGTTACATAGAAGCATTTCTCATGTTTCTACAGATAAAATGTATCACTTACAGCTTTCAGAAAGTACAAACTAACAAATCCAACAGCTATTTAGTGACATATTTCCATTGCAAGATTCAGTTCTTTGCTTTTATACAGAGTAATAAAAGTATATTCTTTTAGGATTGTCTAACAAAAAAAGTAACCCAAAAAATGTAGTGTGATTTGAGCATGTCACAAATTAAAAGAAAATCTAACAGAATTAGTTTGTATTTAATAAAAAATATATGCAGTTCAGTTGTTTATTTCTCTTACATCACCTTTTCTATGAGAATGAACTCTGTCTGACACATCTATTTACATAGAATATTTATGTGACTTAAGTTTACTACTGACATGGTAAAGACTTTATAAAATATCTGATAAACATTGTGCTTATTATATTATTCCACACATTTTTGAAAAATACCTTGATTAGAAATCGAAGAAATAAAATGCACAGCATATTGTGTCTACCAGAAAAAAACACATCACGAGAGGGGCGCAATATTGAGTAGGCATTTCATGGGTGACCTAACCTCAACAGATGAATGGGCAAATCTCATGTAATGTCCGCACCCCACTTTTTTATGGTAACTTGTGGAGAAAAAAGTGTAAATAAGAATAAATATGGGAGGTGGAGTTGTGAACTCAAATTTCAGACCTCGTATATAGAGTATTTAAACTTGTCACTGGAAGATTACAAGATATAATAATGCTTTGTGACTTAAACGCAAAGTTTTACTACAAGTTTCACCATAAGTTATCTATGTGAGACATGGTGTTGAAAATTATCCATTTACAGTTGCAATATGGCTCTAAATGGAGGGTCTGGCATTACTTTCTCCACTTAGACCAGCATTTTGAATTGTGCAATGCTTACAAAAAATCCGTCATTTTAAAGTTAAAATAAATTTTTATATCTAAGCAAAATTGTCAAAAATCAATTAGAATTCATATATACAGTGTATGTCAGATTTAGAAGATTTGTTACAGTAGCTTATAATATTGTCAAATTATTTTGTTTTCTATCACGCTTAAATAATACATATAACCTGTGCAAATATTGAGTTGTATAAAATATAACAAATACATTATTAATGTAGAAACATGAATGATGGGCATAAACATAACTGCTCTTTAACAAGACAAAAGAAAAAAAAGAAAAAATTTCATTGCAGTTTTTCTTTTATGATATGGCTCCTTCTTTACTCACAGTTTGTCGCTTGAAACTCATGTCACATTTGCTGCATGGGAAAGGTCGTTCTCCTGTATGAACACGCATGTGCACTCTCAGTCCTGAAGCTGTGTTACATCGCACTGGACACTTGCTACACCCAAACCTACGCAACAATAATGTATTTTTAAGCAGATTTAAGTTTGTGAGCTTACAAATTCAACTAACAAAAATAAAAGGAATTTAACACACTATCACCAGATAATTGTTTCCTGCACACCATACTTTGGGCTTGCTTAATTATCCTTTTACATAATTTTGATTGTTTTAGCTGCTAATGTTACTTAAAATCTGATGTCATTTTTCATGAAAATGTGAAATGCAAGAATAAGTACTAGAAAAAAGAAGTATTTATCTTAGGTATCTCCCATTGCCATAACAAGGTAATACAAGATGATATTAAGTTTTATTATAATTTCTCAGCGATGAAGTGGCAATCAAGACATGTTATTGGTTGGAATTTCATTGTTTTTTCAAACCTACTGGTGCCTTTGCATTTTTAATAGTATACAATGCATTCGGTTTTGGAAAACAAAAACATATTGTGGTAATTTTCAAGTAATTTAAAGTGCTTACCTCTGTCTAAGATGAGATGGCGGGTGAGAAGTTCGAATATGAGCCTTCAATTTGGCATGAGTGGAGAGCCTTCGGGAGCAAGATGGACATGAATGGCCAAAAGGACCTTTTGCCACAATGGCCTTCCCCTTTCCTTCCTTCTTCACGTCTTCAAAATGAGAGGCTATGTGTCGTTTAAGAAATCCAGGACGTAGGAATGTCTGCTCACAGTGAGGACAACTGTATGGTATTTCGGTTTCGTCTTCTACTTTATTCTGGCTATGCAGAAGGTGGTGCCTAGTACATAGAAATGTATTTCAGATTTAATAAAAAATTATTTTTAAATCAATATTTTAGAACTTCCATTCAACTAAATTGTAGATTAAAAAGTCTTGATTTATTGTGCCCAAGGAAGGGTTAATGAAAGAGAACATAAGAGATTGGTTCCTCTCTACAAATAGAAACATTCTCATGATAAGGTCAAAATATGAGGGGATGAGAGAGAAAATAAAGGGAAATCTGAAAGGAGCTCAAGAATACACATTCAAAAAACTATGCCATGCAAATAATTTAAAGAACATGAATAAGAATCTGATGTGGCCACCACGTGACTTTTTCCATGCCTGTAATATTTCTAAAAATTCCAAATAGGTTAAATGATAAAAAATATTTTAAGGAACTGCGGGAAAAATTTAAAGACTTTACAAAGAACAGAAATAAACTAAAACCATAGCCTTCTGATATTGGATATAGCTTTGAAGCTCCAACAATTAAGAAAATAAAAAGGAACGTTATTAACATGTAACTAAGCGTCAGTTGTTTACAATAGTGGCTGGTAGGTGGCGTGGTGGTGGCAGCTAAAAAATATAATTTTTAAAATATCTCTTAAACAATGCATTATAATAATATTATCTATGAAGTGTATAATAAACAACATTTACATTTATGAACATTTAAAAGAATTATTTGCCAAAACCAAAGCATGACTAGAGTAAACATCCACTTCTGGTTGAGGGATTGTTGCCAAAACCCAATCAGTTCTAGTACTCTTTTTAAATATAAAATTTGGTATTGATATGAGTGTAAGTTTTTGAGTTAGAGTGCCTACAAAATCCTATCACATACAGACAGACAGACATCCACAGACATCATCGAGAAAATAGTCAAAACACATCCAGGGGAACCTTAAAACATGTATTTCTGTTCAAATCTCGAATTCGATTTTTTTCATGAATACAATACTTTCCCCTATACTATGTATATGGAGAAAGTAAAAAACGGATGTGACAAGAGTAAACACCCGCTTCCGGTTAACTGCTGTTTACCAAAACCTAATCAATTCTTTTCCCTTTAACATAAGTGTCAAAAATAAAATTTCGTGTTGATCTGATTAATACAGGGTGTTTCAAAATTATGTATACACAATATAAAAATTTATATTTCGTGAACCAAATATACAATTTGCACAATTTTTCTTTTATTTAAAAGCAAAATAAATTAATTATTTTAACAAGGTTTGATTATTTACAAATATCCATGGAAACAATGGAGAACATGCAGATGAGTTTCAATGAGAGAAAGTTAATTCTAAAATGGTATTGGAAATTTGAAAATGTCAGACGTTCAGCGTGCATGGGAAAGAAAATATGGAACAAAAGCACCAACTCATCTAACGATTACCCATCTGCGTGATACATTTGAGGAACATGGAACTGTGAACAATATCAACAAGACATGCTGCTGTGGGCGGAAAAGAACGTCAAGAAGTATCGAAAATGTTGAAACTGTCAGAGATGCAATTACCCGCTCCCCAAGGAAGTCTACAAGACAGTGTTCACGTGAGCTACAATTGAGCCATACAAGTGTTTTTAGAATCCTAAAGGACATCAAATTGAAGGCATTTATACCTCGATTACTGCATTCAATCCAAGAAGATGATCCAGATTGACGAACACAATGGTGGAATCAATGCTTTTAAAGATTCAATTGTATGGTCAGACGAAGCCACGTTCAAGCTGAATGGCCATGTGAATAGTCATAACTGTGTTTACTGGGCAGGTAAAAATCCACACTTCACATTGGAGAAAGATGTCAATCTACCAAGTTTTACTGTCTGGATGGGACTCTCCTCTAGTGGAATAATCGGGCAATACAGATTCAATGGCACTGTTAATGGAGAAAGTTACCTTGATATGTTAAAAAATTATGCAGTACCTAATATCAGAAACATGTTTCCGGATACATTGGTGTATTTTCAACAGGATGGTGCACCCCCACATTTTCATACAACTGTGCGGGAGTACCTGAACAATGAATTTCCTGAGCAATGGATAGGTCGCAGGGGGAGTGCTTTTGAATACCCTCCAAGGTCTCCAAACCTCACTCCTTCAAATGTTTTTGCATGGAGATACTTGAAAGATAAAGTTTACCATCAGAAACCGCAAACATTGGAGGATCTGTGGATGGCAATACGGCAAGAAGCACACAGAATTTCTACTGACTTGTGCACTGTAGCATGTAATTTTGTTAAAGAGAGATGTTGCTTATGTATCAGTGCTGGTGGTAGACATTTCGAACATCTTACTTGAGTTTTGTTCATTGCAAACGTTATTATGCATTTAACCTTTAAAATAAAAGAAAAATTGTGCAAATTGTACATTTGGTTCACGAAATATAAATTTTTAAATTGTGTATACATAATTTTGAAACACCCTGTAGTTCTTGAGTTTGAGCACCCACAAAGTCCAGGTCACAGACACATGCACAAACATCATCGAGAAAAGTCAAAATGTGTTCAGGGCACCTTAAAACATGTATTTCCGTTGAAATCTCGAATTCGATTTTTTTCATGAAAACAATAGTTTCTCTATACTTCGTATATGGAGCAAGTAAAAATGGATAAAAGCAGAAAGAGAAAAGAAAAAATTAAAAGATCTGAAAAGGAAAGAGATGATAACAGGAAGGACAATCAAACAATAATTGTAACAGTTAACATTCACCATGGTAACTAACCATTGGTTCACCACTTGAATACCTTAAAGCAGGCATATCAAAATCTTCTGCCCTAATAAGGCATTCCACTACTACTGCCTAAAAACTCATTCTGAGTTCTTTCTTTTACAATAAACTGTAACAGGCTAAAGGTAAATTTCAAATTCACGGTTGAGCTACTCAAAATCAGTACTTATTATGGAAGCTAATGAAATATATTTGAAATAAACAATTCTATAGACACAGTAAGCAAAATGGTAAACTCACCTTTCCAAAGCTTTCTGAAATTGGAATTTCTTTGAGCATATACTACAGCTTAGTGGGCGGGAAACCACCTCAATCTGGAAAAATAGATATTTTTAATTACCAATGGTTTCTAACACACAAATCTTAAAATATTGACAATGATTTATTGTGCTATGTTCTCTTGTTTCTATACATATTTCAGGAAGTTTTAGTTATATTTTCTGAATTAGCTTTGTCTAGTAAATTTTCCAATTAAACATTTCTTTTGCAGGGAAAAAGGAATTTTGTAGGATTTTTAAAATGAAAAGATCTAATTCAATCCAAATTGGTTGTAATTTTGAATACTGAGAGTTAAAAGACAAGTCCTTTAGAGTTAAATCAAGAATTGAATACGTATTTAACCCTTAATTAGTTGCGTGGGGTCAATATGACCCCAAGCAATGTTTTTTCATCAATATCTAAAGAAATGTATTAACAATCTAACCCAAACTTGTTCTACCTTCGAAACTGACATTCTAGAAGAGAAATTTGCATTTTTGTTTTTTTATTAATTTGTTATTTTTGATATTTTTATATTTATAGTATAAATATTGTAAATATTGAGAAAATTAAGCTATTTTAATGTGCTATTTTGGTGTGTATCCATTTGTTATGTATATATGAGGTTAAAAAAGTTGCTTTTATTTTGACATCTCTCTACCTGTTGCTTTTTTCTCTATTGGTCTAGAAGGGTTAAACGCAATACAGATTATTATTATCACATCAGAAATACAAATAACTTTCCTGATAAGCAGTATTTCATTGTTTTAACACTAGTTCTCTTATGATACATTTCTACTTCACTAATTTTCACTATAGGTTGGTTACCCCTCTTCCTCCCATCTCTCCCCCCCCCCCTCTCCCCCATCCAATGTACCCTTTTCCCTCTTTTCGGAATTCTCCGGGTGTTTTCTTACTTCGGCCGCACACATGCAACCGTTTTCTTCCCATAGTTTTCTACCCGCAATAAAAGTCACAAACAAACGCACGTGGTCTCTCTAAAAGAAAGCTGTTTACCGCTCACCCTTTTTAGCACGAGTTTCTCCCTTATTTTTCGGAATAAGCACGAACACGAATGAGATCGGCAATCTTCAAAGTTTTTGGATCTCCTACCGGCCGCATGACGGTCACGGTTGCGACGTTTTAGACCAAAATATGAAAATCCTATTTTCAACAGGGTTTCTATGGAGAAGTCCCAAGTACGTTCACACTTATAGGGGAGGACGCGGTTGGACCTCGGCACGAACCCCTTGGGTCGCTCGAGGAGACAACTTTTGTCCCAAGCCCCATCGAGGGCAATCCTCGGTGACAGCAGAAGTGAGCTTGAATCTTTCTGCTAGTTGGGGGCAGCCATAAATTACTTCATGCTGTATGTGGGGGCCGGAAAGCGACCGTGCCGCGACCGATGTCTAACCCACAAGTGTGAGTGGTCTCCGCAAAAATAGTCCTATCCCTAATAAAGCCCTCAACGCGACCTTCATGCGACAATGCAACAAAAGGTGTCGTAGATACATGCGATCAGCTCTGCGCTGCTTATAATGTTGGCAGAAGAACGAAAAGATGGCAGTTAGTTGTGTTTTTTCATTTGCTGAACGTTTCTGCCATAAATGCCTTTATTGTTCATAAACAAAACGTTCAAAAGGAAATGACAAGGCGAAATTTCTTGAAATCATTATCGAAGGAATTAATAAAGGATCTACAGATTTTGAGGTCTCAGAGTCAGTTTATATCTAGGCATCTCCGAAAGCGCATATGCACTCAACAGGGACTTGCGGAGGAAGGTCCATCACCGGGATCGGGACTATCAAGGGGAAGATGTGAACATTGCCCAAGAAATAAAGACAATAAAGTGTCCACTAGATGTGGAAATTGTGGAGCTTTTACTTGCAAAGACCATATGATAATGAAGTGCATTGAATGTGGAGAGAGGGAAAGTGATTAGAAAATACAAAAAATATTTTAATTTATTTTAATCAATGTTATTGTAAAAATTATTAATAAATAATTGTATTATAATGTAAGATTGATTTTATTTCCAGTAAAATATAAATAAATTAATATATTATTGCTTATCTTTAGAAATCATTTTGGGATCATATTGACCCCACGCGACTAATTACGGAACTTTTTTTCACGCGACTAACTAAGGGTTAAGGATGGGAACAGAATGACCAAAAGGTTTTAGAAAAGTGACTAAGTACCTTATGAACATTCTCCTGGTGACTGTTGCACTTGCCTCTTGATGAAAATACTTTCTTGCAAACTGGGCATCTCAGACCAGAGGAAGATTGTGGCAGTTTTTGAGATTGAATTTTTTGCTGCAGCTCTTCAGGTCCTTCCATGGAATTATTCTCCTCTGCTTTTGACTTAAAATGAGAACAAAGAAATTATTGTAACATTTTTAATTGGATTACATTATGTGTGACACAGATGTGAAGACAACTTTGAATTTTAAAAATTCAAATCAGGTGACATTTGGACTAGGAAGTTGCCAATTTACAAATTTTCCCAGATTTCTGAAACCTATGCATGAACCAAATAGGTTAATTTTAGAAAACTAATAATAATTCTTTATACATACATATATAAAAAATGTCACAGAATAAAAATTGCGTAATATATGAGGTATGGTCAAAAAGTTCCCAGACTGTCCATCAGAATGCACTACAAGTGCTTAACGAAAGATCACATGTACATAATTCTCAAGTACTAACCTTTGGTTGTACAGAGAGACAAAATTGTTTTTATTGTATCACTAGTTTCTTTGCTATAGGCTGTGGAGTATTGCTGGTGTTTGTGCAATTTTGAAGTTAGCTTTGGTAGAGTCATCGCAGCAATCCAGGAGGTGCTGCATACCAATCCATAAGAAGCATTCCAGGATTGCTTCCAGCAGTTCTATGAATACTTGTAGAAGTGCACTGTGGCAGAGGGAGAATATTTTAAGGAAGGATGAGCTTAATGTTATTAATTATCACCATAGTAAATGAGCTAAGCACATTAGTCAGATTTTGAAATTGCACGAACACTGGCAATACTCTGCAGGTTATAACAAAGAAATTAGTAATACAATAAGAACAAATTTTGTCTCTCTGTATAGCTAACAGTTAGTGCCTGATAAAAATGTTCAAATGATATGTTATCAGGTGCTCATAGTCCACTCTGATGGACAGTTCAGGAAATTTTTTACTGTACCATTTAGAATAACAAAATATAAAATTTTTAAAAAATAAAGAAAAAATTTACCTTTGTTAAATTTAAAGGCATAAGGAAAGGGGTACTGCAACTTTACAATGCTAAAGATGAAGATGAGGTGACAAGGGTGGTCCAAAGTGGAAGAGATGGATGGCAGAGGAATTGTTTTTAGAGTGAATGATGGCTATAAGCAGAAGACATGATTTGAGACAAAGTCAGTTTTTTAAATTCAAGTTTTGAAAGTTATTCTGTTCCTCTAACACCACTGGGAAAAAATGATTAAATAAGACAAAATTGTAATCAATATCTATTCAATTTTATGCTTTGAATCAATATTTATATGGAAATACAAAAAACATTGAAAAATTCCACTGTATTTGAGAGATGCCATCTAGGTTTCAACATGACAAGATTATCATCAGGTGGGAAAATATGACAAACTCAGGGTATATATATATGCTTGGGGAAACAAGCAACCAATAAAAAAATTGGTTTACGTAAGTTTTTATGTTACTTACTGTAACAATGATTTTTTTATTGGTTGCTTGTTTCCCACAAGCATATACCATACTAACGCAAAATGAAGACGAGGTTATTTTCCAAAAAAATCAGCAAAAAAATTAAGGATCGTCTTAAAATCTAGTATAAAGTTTTAAATGCTGCGTGGAACACCCTGATGCCAATTCTATGTCCACGAAAATGCATTTATTTATAAATACACAATACATTACATTTAATTTAGTAATACAATACATTTATTCATATTCTTGAAGTTCACAATTTGCAAACAAGTGGCTTTCCACCTCATAGGTACTGGTGGAAGGAGAGTGTTTACAAACCTACGTCAGAACTTGTAATCGGTTGGGTAGGAAATTTGATACATATTTGAAAACGGCTACACTAAGATTGTTAAAATTAAAATTTAACATCGATCTCACTGTAGTCTTGACCATTACTTATTTTACACTAAGATAGCAGGTATTTTACCTGTGTCATATTACAATTTAAACATATTTGTTATTTTTCGATTGGTGAGTCAACGGGAGACCAAAAGTACACCTGCAGTTTGAAGAGTATAACCTCTATGAAAGCATGCGATTGGTACAAACTTCAGTAAGTTTTAACATAAAGTGAGAACTAGTTATTATGGAATAATAGTGGAATTTTTTTCAAAGTTTTTTGTTTCATTACCTTAAAATGGAATTCCACAAAGTTAAGGCTTGCTCAGTGAATTACAATATTTATATTTTGAGTCCAAATTTAACCGAGTCAGTGATATAAAATTTTAAATGAAACAAATTCCAAGAAATTGCCTACAGGTGCATTCTCACTCAAAACGTTGCAAACATTACAAATATAATATTAGTGAAGATTATATTCAAAGAGTTTGACTGATTTATCAATGTCTTCAGAATAATTTCTGTTAATTTCTGAGAATGTATTCAACATACACAATAGTACCATGGAAAAAATATGAATCAAACCAATATTTACCAGGCATATAATACAGTAAAATCCCATATTTACGTTATCGGAATGTACGTTTCCCGCTATTTACATTTTTTTAGGTCTTGTCAATTTTCCTGATTCCAATGTAAGTAAAACCCTGTATTTACACTACATATTTCATTTTAAGTTTCTCCACTATTCGCACCATTTTACGATAAAATTTCCGATTTTTTAAAAGAATTTAGCATGCGATTCCCAACAGTTTTAAACATTTTTTGGCTTAGCTTTGCAAAAAAATCAGAACTCTTTTTGACGAAGATTTCGAAAACAGCAGCTGAGTAGGAACAGCACCCCTAGAGACAGAAATATGAACTCTTTCTTTTCAAAACAGCACTCGCTTTAGCAGATGCTATGATGTTACTCAGGAACAGCATACTTAAGAGACGTAAATACGTATGAACTCTTTTGGGTGAAAACTTCAAAACCTCATATGTAAATCACACTATAGTGCTTTTCAGATGAGATGGCGGGTGAGATTTTGTCTGTACTCGGGACCGCTCGTACGTCTCTGCTGCTAAGAGGTGGGGTACTGCCTCCTTGCAGAAAGCCCATGCTAGACATTGAAAACTCTACACCGGAACACACATAACGTTTGGCAGGCATTTAAATGGAAATAATGAATGTGGCGACACAGCACACTCGGACACGATGTTACCACTGGGGAGACTCGATGGAGAATGAGCTTTCGAATGTTTAGGTTCCTCCACCTTCTTTCTTATTGGTTTGCTCAGTGTCTCGCCCCGTCTGCTTTCCCTTTTACCTCCCCCTCACTTGCCATCTCATCTGAAAAGCACTATATCAGAGCATAAACAGCACTCCCAGATACGGAAATACTATTTATGCTATTTATTCTGTGAACCAAGTATGAATGCTATTGAAAAGATGTTCAAGTTTGGCGCTATCATGTTTTTACCCTTTTCACTCAAAATCTGTCATTTGGTTCCCACAGTTTGTAATTAAATTTAAGTTAATTTGTAATTTGTTGTAATTTAAATTACTGTATTGTCCCGAATATAACGCAATGTTTTTTTCCAAAAAATGCCATTTTAAAAGTAGCCCGTGTTATATTCGAGTAATAGTAATTTTAAAAGATCGTAAAATCGTGTTTTGAAAAATCACCGTATCCACACGTCTGTTAAATGATATAAGATACTTGTTACATTGTAAACACATCAGGAGTATATATTACAATGTACTTGAAAAGCATCTGAGGCAAAAATAGATCGAGTTCAGTCGGCGGTTGAACTCCTCATTAGTCATTGGATTGAAGCTATCAGTGCGTCGGTATATTCTTTGTACCTACCTTAGCGAGTTTTTACCCATCCGTTATTTTAAAAATGGGTGTTGAAAAGGATGTTGATCATGTTGAGAAAAAAGTTCATCTAAATCCCAAGTTAACAGAGGAATCCGATGAAGTTATAACGTGAATTTTAAAATAGTCATAGCTCAAGAGGTGGAAAAAATGAACACTATTCAAGCTTTGAAAAGTACGATGTTCCTGAAGTAAATATACCTATGTATGTCTATGTACAATTTTCCAGAAAATGTAATATGGAGAATGAAATGGAAACCCAAGCATTTTATACTAGTATTTTAATTCGGCATATATTTTAATATTACTATTATTAAAAAGTGTGCTGGTTAAGTAAATGAATAAATAGATATACTCTTTATACACTTAGCTTTTTTAACACTGATTTTGTTAGTCTTACTGTAACAAGGCCCTCCCTAAGGACTGCATAACCTTACAGAGGTGGGAGGGTTTGTGTACTCTTATAAACCAAAGAGCTATGCTGGCAGGAGATAATTCTCCTGGTAGGACCATCCAAGCTGGAAAGGTCTGAGGGGAAGAGTCAGACTAAGAAGCAGTCTTGGGGGTTTTACATCCCCCTGTGCAAGGGCAGCAGCTTGCACAGTACCTCTGTAGGTGGTGATCATGTGGATCTGAACAGCTACAGATGGGTAATCACTCTTGTGAAACTGCGATGAGGAAAGCAAGGGGAAACTACCTCATTATATTTCCCATGATAGGCTGAAAAGCTGCAAATACCTCTATGGATCTCTCTGGGGTAAAATATTCCGGAGGTAAAATAGTCCCCAATCGGATCTCTGGGTGGGGACTACCCTAGGGGATGCACAGAGGAAATGTAACATTAATAAGAAGAATGCAAGTAGTGAGAAATTAAGAATAGGCACATGGAATGTTAGGACTATGAATTCAGGGGGTAAATTAGAGAACTTAAAAAGGGAAATGAGAAGGAATAATGTAGGTATAGTAGGTCTTATTGTTAGTGAAGTTCGGTGGGAAAAAGAAGGCGAGATAAATTCAAACGAATTTAAGATTATTTACTTGGGAGGAGAGAAAAAGGAAAGGGGAGTGGGGATTATAATGAGAAAAGAGATAGCTGAAAGAATTAGCAAGGTAGTGATAGTTAATGATAGATTAATAGCTGTAAAACTTCAGATGGAGCCAGTAATGCTTATAATTCAAGTGTATATGCCAACAACTACTGCTGATGACAATGAAGTAGATGAAATGTATGAACAGATTACGGAGATATTGGAGGAGGAGGGAAAAGGAAGGATCACCACCATAGTAATGGGAGACTGGAACAGTGTAGTCAGAGAGGGACAGGAAGATAACATAGTGGGAAAATATGGACTAGGGAAGAGAAATGAAAGAGGGGAGAAACTTGTGAAATTCTGTCATAGAAATAGATTGATTGTAACTAAAACATGGTCTACGCATCACCAGCAGAGACTTTACACATGGAGAAGCCCAGGAGACCAGAGACGATACCAGACAGAATACATACTAGTCAATGAAAGATTTAGAAATAGCATTAAAAATGTGAAAACACTACCAGGGGCAGATATCGATTCAGACCACAACCTTTTGGTGGCAAATACACAATGCAGACTGAAAAGCATTAAGAGAAACATAATAGTTAACAAGAAATGGAACTTAGAGGAACTCCTTAAGAACAAGGAGACTATCATGACTGAGCTGGAGGAAAGGTTGGGGGAGAGAGCTGAAGAAAATAGGAACAATATAGATGAGGAGTGGAGATACATCCATAGCAACATTAAAGATGTAATGGAAAAGAAGGTAGGAAAGATAACGGGTGAAAGAAACAAAAAACCCTGGGTCACAGCAGCCATGCTGCAAAAAATGGAAGAGGAGAAAGTGGAAGAACATAAACAATGAAGAAGGCCAAAAAAATACAAGGAGTTAAATAATGATTTAAAAAGGGAAAGAGATAAAGCCAGAGAACAGTGGATACATGAGAAATGCGAGGAGATTGTCGAATGTGAAAGAATTTGTAGAACAGACCTCATGTATAGCAAAGCAAGGTAACTATTCAGAAAAAGGCAAGAAAGATAGGGCGTAAAATACCAGTGGACGTTCTTAAGGTTTTGGGATCGAAAGCAGTTAAGCAACTCACAAAATTCGTTAACCAAGTATATGATACTAGCATATGGCTTGAAGCTTTTTTAGATGTTGTTATGGTACCACTGGAGAAAAATAACAATGCAAAAAGTAGTAAGGATTACAGAACTATTAGTTTAATTTCTCATACAGCTAAAGCTCTAACCAGAATAATAACCAAAAGAATTGAATGTAAAATAGAAAAGGAGCTGCAAGATAATCAGTTTGGCTTCAGAAGAGGTAGAGGGACTAGAGATGCTATAGGATGTATGAGGATGATGATAGAAAGAGTGCTAGAAGTCAATAAAGGTATGTATTTTTGTTTTGTAGATTGGGAGAAAGCTTTTGACCAAGTGAAATGGGATAAAATGCTGGGGATTTTAAACTAAATAGGAATAGATTGGAAAGATAAAAGACTGCTTAAAAACCTTTACTTTGATCAAAAGATTAGAGTCAGGGTTGAAGGAGAAGAAACAGAAAGTACTTCAATAGGTAGGGGAGTGAGGCAAGGATGTCCTATTTCACCAGCGATATTTAATATTTATGCAGAAACAATAACAGAAGAAGCGTTGATGGAAGAGAAAGGATTTAAGATAGGAGGTGAAAGTATTACCATCATTAAATACGCAGATGATCAGGGCTTAATAGCAGAAGACGAGAAAGAGCTTCAGAGGATGACAGACAGAGTAGTGGAGGTTGGCCAACAATATGGAATGAAGATCAATGCCAAAAACACTAAAGTAATGATGTTTTCAAAGGAACATAAAGAATTAAATATAATGGTAAATGGCCAAAAATTGGAACAAGTAAGTAGTTTCAAATATCTTGGCAGTATTTTAGCACAGGATGGAAGTAGTACACAGGACATCAGAAGTAGGATTGCAATGGCAGAAGCACCATTTAACGAGAAGGAGCGTCTCACAAGCAAGAAAATAAATTTAGAAACAAGGAAGAAATTAGCAAAATGCTACATATGGAGCATAGCTCTTTATGGTGCAGAGACATGGACGGTAAGGAGGAAAAATATTTAGAAAGTTTTGAGATGTGGGTATGGAGAAGAATGATGAAAGTGAAATGGACAGAGAGGAAGAGAAACGAAGAAGTATTAGAAATGGTGGGAGAAGAAAGGATGCTAATAAAAACAATCAGGAAAAGAAAAGCAAATTGGATAGGGCACATATTGAGAAGACAGTGTTTACAAAGGACGATCCTAGAAGGAAAAATTAGCGGAAGAAGAGGAAGAGGGAGAAAAAGAATAGGAATATTAGAGAATATAAATCAGGAATATAATACTTATAGAGGTATAAGAGGCTTCTAGGGAGAGAGATGGAGGCAGCAATTCAGCTAAAACCTGTCTTCGGACAGCAGCATGATGATGATGACTGTAACAAATGAGCAAGTTTAAAAGTAAAATCAGTTTAGCTATTTTTCCTTTTCCCGCAATTTACACTTTTTTCCCAGGTCCCTAGAAAAGTGTAAATAAGGGGTTTTACTGTACTTTTTAAACTTATGACCCATATGCTCATCTTTAATTTGTCATAATGAAAACTAATCTAACAAGCTTCATATATGTTAACAGCATTCATAATCCAAAAATATAAACCTTTACATAGAAGAGGAATATTGCAAAATTTACAGCTAAACTTTGAAAGAATGTTAAAAAAAGATCCATAATCCATTCAATACTTCTGAAATAATTGTCAGCCTGAGTTCTTTAAGTCTGCTCTCTGCAAAAGATAATATTTTTTGGAACCAAGACTTCTAAAGAGACAACCTATTGTTTCAGAAACCTTGATACAGAAAAGACTAAAATAGCAGTTAAATTTAAAAAAAAGGTTTTACAATAAATATGTGATTCCAAAGTGCAGAGTTTCTAGAAAAGTCACTCTATTGTTTTAAGATGCTATGTTTTTTAACCAATATACATGATAAAAGTAACAAAACACTGAAATGAAAGTTTACTAAAAAAGTTTACGTCAGTTAATTTCCCCATGGCATGGCAGATGTCTAACCAATATTCGATCCCAGCCCAAACATGGCTCAGCATCTCTGGAGTTACTGTTTCCATTGTTGCTGTGATCCATTGTTTGAGTTCATCTAAGCTGTCCACTTGTCCAGTACACCCATGCATGGGATTTCTTAAATAACTCCAAAAGAAAAAGTCAAGGGGCATCAAATTTGGTTATCTCAGAGGCCAAGGGACCAGGTCTCCCCTCTTAATCCATCACCCAGGAAACATCATGAACATTGTTGCTGTAATGAGGTGGTGCTCTGTCTCACAGAAAAGTTTCAACTTCATCTTCCTCCAACTGCAAAAAGGCAAAGTTCTCTAGCAAATCAAGATAAATGTTTCTAGAGATCATGACCTCAGAAAAGAAAAAAGATCCTATAATTCTGCTATGAATTAGGCTACACCATAAATTAATTTTTGGGGAGTCACAGACATGCTGGATAATTTCATGGGGATTTTAAGATTCCCATATGTGGCAGTTATGCCTGTTAACGACACCATTTGTTTAAAATGTAGCTTCATCTATAAAAATCACTTTTTTGAGATAGTCTTCATCCTCTGCTAGGTGATCCAGAAAACATGTAGCAAACTTAAAACATTGCACATTATCTTGCTGAAGAAACTGCACTTTGTAAGCACACAAGTGCAAACGTTTGTGTAAAACCAGGGGATCAAACTGAATTTTTTTTCACTTGTTTTCACTCTGAACCATACAAAATGCAAAATTTGGGTTCGTTTCAGGTTTTGCTCCAGTAATCATCACTGAACCAGTTCGCACAGTTTTGACCTTAAGTATTTGGTTAGATTTACATTAATTCACTCTTAATCTAAGGATTTTTTTAATTAAACCAAGTAAATATTTTAATAACAATGTTTATATTTCAAATTACTAAAATAATACAACAAAATCAAAATATTTATATGAACGAACTTAGCAATGATATTTTTTGGCAAAATATTTATTGAAAAACTGAAGACAGGGTAGTAATTTATATGGTGTTTATACTTTTACCTAATACTGATGATAAATATAAAAGTACTTGAAGATTCCAGAAATTGTATTGCATGTTAATTTGACAAAAAGAGAACAATCCAATACTTAATGTTATATCATTTGATATAAATCAAAGCTGAATTAAATATCCTCTTGAAATCAGACAAAATATTTAGAGAAAATGAGACTTACTTACCTATTTAGCATTTGATGAATAGCCTTTAAATGCTCACTAAAATGTGTTTCTCCAGTCAGCCGAATATTTTACTACAAATAACAAATATGCATTATTCCTTAATCCCTCTTCAATTTTAAGTAACAATTGCTAATATATATTCAAATTTTTCTTAAAAACCATTATATATAAATTGAAATTTACTCGTACTAACCTGTGACAAAGAATAAAGGAGGAAAGAATTCACCAAAAGCATGAGAACAGAACAATCCTTCTTGGATAATTTTTAGGGAAATACTGCCAAAAGACTGGGTTCAATGTATATGGAGAAGGGATGAAAGTTTATAGAGCAGTAACCTTCATCTATAGGGAAAACTCGAGAGGAACACTTATACCAGGAATACACTAGAGAGGGTAGATATACCTTGATTAACAGGGTTCAAGTAATCCTCAGTAGGACATATCCATGAACCTCTCTCTATGTATAGAGATGCCCATGGAAAATCCCACAATTAAGTTGGCAGATATTATCTCAAAAGGCTTAGGAGCATGTATTCTCAAGACAACCTTAGGTCCTTGAGGATATCGGACTTGTTTGGCACAGAAGTGTGAGCTTTACAAAAAGGTGCACATTTGAGCGCAAGGAAAAACCCTTCTTTTACTCTCACTGTTTTTGCGAACCAAAAAAAGGAAAGAAATAAATAATGGTTTTGTCTCAGTTCAAAAAAGTTACTTCTTCGATTTGGGTTCAGTTATCAGTTCAATTACAGTTCGATGCCCTGTGTAAAACTGAGTGCATTGTTGATTTGAGTAGTGGAAATTGTTGGCTGAATTGCCTTAGAGACTTCCCTGGGCTGCAAAAAAAGGACTACCTTACTTGTTCGACATCTGATTCAGAAGTTCTCAGTTGTTCTGTTTGCTTTGTGGGAAAAACACTATGCATATCTTTAAACTTCTTGTACCAATCTCTGATTGTACGTTCATCTAAATGCTCTTTGCACACTAACAACCCCAGCGAGCCAGAGCATGCGCTGTGCTTTTACTTGCGGAATCTCCACTGCACTGAGGTTGCTGATCACATACACAAGCCTGGAGCGCTGATGCACAAACAAAGGTGTGCAGGAAAACCTTGCTTAGAGATTGACAAAAAATTTTTTAGTGAACCTTCATTTCAGCATTTTGTTCTTTTCAATATTTAAAATGGTTAAAAATATATAATCTCTTAAAACTCCGGAGTGATTTTCTGGACACCTTGTATTATTTCAAATAGATACATGTGGCCTTATCACACAAAAAACAAACTGCTAAACCAACGAATTTCTGCAACATGACACCTTATTTATTTCAAAGGATTAAATGTTTAAGTCATGACTAAAGCTAAATATGATTTACATAAAACTTCATTACCTTGTTAGGAGAATTCAGATGTGTTTCCAAAACATGCCTCCAGACAGCATCCACAGATGAACAAGCCAAAGAGCAGAATGGACAATGCTTGTTGCGGAAGTGTCTCCGGCGGCGATGTCTTTCCAAAGCCAATGAATTGGATGCCAAATAACGACATAACAAACATCTCACACTCGAGAGGCTTCTCTGAAGACTGCTATTGCCAGATCGATTTCGAAACTCTTTCTGAGACAAACTCCCATTGAAAACATCACATACACTGTCTAAAATGTCCATCAGGCAGAAATTGATAGAATCTGATATTTCTATTTTAGGGTCAGCAGAAATTTCAGAAAACCTTGTCTCGCCTGTATTTCTTTGGGGCTCAACATTTGGAATTAACTGGCGAGTCATGGCATCAACAGGTCCTGCATCAAAGGCATTTTCAATGGCAGGAAAGGTTGATTCAGTGTGACATTTTCCATGCAGCGACCCAACTTTAGATGTTGACATTGATGCCAAATCAGCATTGTACTGTAAGGTTTGAGTTATATGCTGTGGAAAAATAGTACTAAGTACTGCATTATTTGGTAATACAGCCTTGTCATCTGAGCAGTTATTTGCAGAACTTATTGTCTGAGATAATTCAGATGATTCATCATGGCTCATAGGAATGGAACTCCTCACTGTATTCGTAGCAGCGTTTTCATCAATGCATACTTTGTTAAGGCTGTAAATGTTGATTGACAATTTTTCTGATTTTGCCAATGCTCTCCTGTCACTTTGGTCTTGAATACAAGGTTCAACTTGATTCTCTTCACTTACAATAATATTGAGAGAATTTTGTTTTTTGGAGATATTCAAATATGCCTTCCAGAGTTCCTCGAACAAAGTGTCTTCTCTGTCTGCTTCCCTTGCCAATTTTAGTAACTGAAGACGCAATGTTTTATCATGGGATTGAAACACGTGGCGTAGAAGAGAAACCTCATCTGGAAAAATAAACCTATCCTTTGAACAGCAAAAAGAACTTTGCTGCTTTGTCAACCTCAAATTGCCAAGAAGTTTTTCATTTTTATCCCTAGTAAGATCAACATATATTTGATTCTGTTTACAGGAAATTGATTGGTCTTCATTTTCCAAGAGAGAGATGGTTCTTCTACAACTTTCCTCACCTCCCGAACTAGTCATGTTTATTCTGCTAGCTAAACTTGTAAAAACAAAAGGATTTACTGAGGTGCAACTAGGGGAGTCTCTTGGATTAACTGAAACTATTTCTTGAAAGGGTGATGATGAACAGTGACGAACTTCAGGACAAATTAGAGTATGGGCCTGATGTCTTCTCTGCATATGCAAATCTCGAACAAACTGATGGATAAAATGATGTCCGCAAACACTGCAAACGTAAGGCCTTTCACGTGGAAGATGAATTTCCCTCATGTGTTCTGCGAGAAGAAATCTTGTTGCAAAGCGCGGTATTGAGGCACAATGTCTGAAAATAACAAGATATAGTACTAAAAACAAGATAAACTCCCATCATTAGCATGTCTGATTTTCATCATGAAAATTTAAATGAAGCAAACCAAATTTTAGGAGAGCCATAAATTAAAATTTACCCATTTTGAGATTGTGACAATGGGCAACGTGGGCATTTATAAGGAGTCTGATGTTTTCGAGAGTGAGCTTTTGCCTCAGATTCTCCAGCAAGTTCCATAAAGCAAGTACGGCAAGTTAGTTGTGGACGTGGAATTCCATGAGCTTCAGAGAGGTGTTGATTTAGCTGTACAAGTGTGGGATAACGTTTTCGTCGACAAACAAAGCACTGAAAACAAACAAATTACAATGAAGATATTTTTATTTGCAATATTTACCAATAATTAAAAAGTGTTTTGGAAAATATTACCAAAAATGTTTCATGAATTTCAATAACTGCCACAAAATGATCAAGCATAATGAAAAAGCAGAGTACAGTAATATCCTGTTCAGAGGATTAGTGACAATTTGTAATATTATGTCTTGGGAGATTTATTTTTTAATGCTGAAAAATCACAAAAAATGAAAACATTAAAATATTCATATGTGAAAAAACAGTTTACATTAACTTGGCTGTATGGTGGTATTCCATCTTAAAAAACACAACAAAAATAGATTTACAAAATTACAATTTTTTGTGGAATTGTAAAAGTTATTTTTTCGTGTTTCTCACTTTAAATGTTACAAAATAGTTTAACCTCTCAAGCTGGCAGCCAAAGTACATACTTGCCAGATGACACCGGACTGAGAAGAGGTACAATGAGTATGTACTCGCCAAATGCAGATGTTGTGTACACTGTGATTCTTTCGCAATCAAATAATCAATCATGAAAGTACTTGTGCCACAGCAGATCATTGATATGGGATCTTTCAGTAAATCACAAATTCTCCTGAAGCTTGGAGGTTTTTATATTTCCTTAGAGGAAAAACATTATTGATAGCATAATGCAATTTCATTATAGAAGCAAATGAACAGTCAGCAAATGTTTTTGCATAATTAACTATTAATTTTGTAGATTTTTCATAGAAGTGTGAGCAAGAGAAAGGATGAGAAGATACATGAGGTGTTTGAAAATTCCATGACCTAACATAGAAAGAGAAACTGCAGGATAACGAGCTTTGACTATACAGAAGTCCCAGGTTCACATAAAGTGTGGAAGAAGTTCAGACGAGCTAATATCACGTAAATGATTAGTACAGTGCTTGATTCAAGAGCGAGTAGATTTTAAGCAGAAAGATGGATCCTTAGGAACTGTGGGCTTTTATCAAATACCTGCAATAAAAGGAATGTGGTTCATGATGATATGATGACAATGTTGGGAGAAGATACCCTTTCATTATACAATGGTTAACCCACCATTGGTTGCATGGTGAGCAAATCTCTCACCCCTAGAATAAACATGCTTTTCTATACAAGTTACGACATTTTGGAAAGTATACTCTCATAAAAGTATTTGAATTTACATCACATGTTATCCCAGATATTTTTAGCCTACTTTCCAGACTGGAAATAGGCTTTTAGTTTCTTCGTTGTGTCTGTTTGTCTGCCCCTTATTAACATTTGAACCAATGGACCGATTTTCATGAAACTTGGTGGAAATCTCTTGCTAATGGGCCAAGCTCCCAAGGATTGTATTTGTTGCGATGATTAAAGTCACGGGTTAGATTCCAGGAACTATTCTTTCCATTTGATTTACAGAGGAAATCTGAAATACATCGTGCAGGGTAATTTTCTCTTGCATATTGAAATATCTTAGAATTGTAATATCAGAGCGGAATTTGAAATGTGACGGGCCATATGTTCGACCTCGGCATCCGAGCTTTCGAAACACGGAGTTGTGTTTGCTCGGGAAAAGCTTTTGCTCTTTTTCATGCATTTGACTTGCCGTCCAGTTCATCCGAAACAACCCTCGCCTATCCACCGAGAACCTTCGGGAAGAACCCCCGCCTACCCACCGAGAACGATCCGGATGTAGTTACAGAGAGACAAGAGCGGAGCGGAGGCACGGAAAAGAGAGAGAGAGAGCGTGGCGAGACGAAAGCGGGGTGAAGAAATTTTGGAGTGTCGGCCATTGCATTTCTTACGATTTTTTTATTATTTCATTCCTTTGTTTTTTTAATTTATAAACACTGATTCCGGCTTGGAATTCAGACATGGCCAGTTTTTTTTTGAGTTGAGCTATGCGTGGTACATGTGACATTGGTGTCAGAAGTGGGATCGACGTAGCGACTCGGAAGTCTCCGGAAATTTGGCATGTTTTTTTTCCCTTCGCGTCAGACTTTAAATGCCAGTTATGAGAAGTGGAGCAACAGAGATGGAGGAACAACAAGTGATAACTGCTATGATGAAGAACATAAATAGCTCAACACTCTGGCTTGTAATTAATAAATAAAAGAACTCCTTAAGCCAAAAAACAAGGATTAATAAATGACCAGAGGTCAACTGTTGACACAGTTGACCTCTGGCCGCTGTCGTGTCAGGTTGCCCCTGAAGATGCCCACATTGTGGGTGAAATGCATTGGGTTCATTTATTAACCCTTGTTTTTTGGCTTAAGGAGTTCTTTTATTTATTATTTGCTATGATGAAGGCAATGAAGCAAGGGCAGAACTAAATGAAACAAGGCCAAGATGAGATGAAACATGAATTTAAGGGTCTAAAAATGGAAACGTTGGTCAATGGTGTGCAGGCTGAGATGGGAGAGATAAAGGAGGAAATGGAGGAAAGAAAAAAAGTGGAAAGCAGCCTGATCGACCAGGTAAGGCAACTGGAGAACAAGTACGTGGAGTTGAAAATATGGGGGGAAGATAGACAAGAAGAATGCTGCTGCACAACTATAAAGGTGATGCCACCAACCTTTGATGGTACTAAATCATGGTCTGCATATGTTAGGCAGTTCGAAGCGGCCACCACTACCAATAGATGGCACAATGCGGAGAAGGCAGCGTCATTAATAGTGGCATTGCAAGATGATGCCGTGGACATCCTGCAAACCATCCCTGATGGCCAGCAACAGAATTTGAACATTTTGGTATCACATTTGGAAATGTGGTACGGCGACCGACATTTACAACAAATTTATCAGGTGCAGCTAAAGAATAAATGCCAAAAGGTGGGAGAGAGTTTGCAAGAGTTTCAAACTGAAATCGCCCATCTAATAAGATTGGCATATCCAATGGCACCGCAAGAATTTTCTGAGCAGTTGGGAGTACTGATCTTTACGGGTGGACTGAGAGATGTGGATATGCAACAGGCATTGCGCTTGGGAAGACCTAAATCCTTAGTCAACACTTTAACTCTCGCCTTGAAATTCGAAGCAGACCAACTTGCATCAAGAGGACATGCAAAAGTTCGAGCGGTACATGCTGAGGAAAGTGAGAATTGGGAACAGGCAACGGAAGAAATGTTTAAGGAATTGCTCAAGGAGATAAGGAAGACTTGGGCTGATAACACAAGAAGTATGGAGTTCGGGAGTTGAGGAGGGCCTCGCTGCTGGATTTGTGAAGAGAGAGGACATGTTAAGGCACAGTGCAAAAACTTCCAGGACAATAAACGAGAGTCACGAGCCTCTGTCGACCATGGAAATGCACAGTAGCCAGCCGCGAGGGGCGAAGGCTGGCTAGAATGTACCAGGCCCCATCAGCGAGGTTAAAGGTCTCCCAACTCCAATGTGGTAAGGATAGCCTGGTGATCGATGGCAAGATATTATTATATATTATTATATTGGCTGGGAATTTCAGATGGTAGTGGACACTAGAGCTTCAAATATGGTCATCAAAATTGGCACAGTGCCTGAGTGGAGGATGAAGCCGACAGAGGGAAAGTACGTTCTTACAACGGCTACAGGTAGACGTTCACCAATCATCGGTTCATGTGAAGCTGACATTTGCCTTGGACAGATGAGTATGTAGCACAGGGTGCTGGTGGCAGACATAGTGGATGACGTGATTCTGGGTTTAGATTTCATGGAGACTCACGGAATGATCTTGGATCTTAATTCACACGTCTTAAAGATTGGAAATGAAGAAATTGTCATGGCAGCGCTGAGTGGTCAAAATTCCTTCAAGTGTATGGAAGTAAGAATTATGGAGGATGTCATCCTACCCGGTAGGACAGAATCAATTATACCGGCCATCGTAGGAGGCGATTGGAATGGTGGCGTCATAGGAATAATAGTCGCCAGATCAGGACATCTGCTGTAGGGGCTTGATTTTGGGAAAAACATTAGTGAGAGCTGCCTCTCGACCTGTTCTGGTAAGGATCGCCAATCTGAGGGACTTTGATCAGAAGATTTCCAAGTGGCCAGGGCTGGCCAATTGGGGGGTGCAGCAGATGCAAGGCATCAGGGCCCCTGATTTTTAGGGACCCCCAAATGTTGAGTATAAATAATATATTTACATCTTTAAACAAATTTTTGCTTTTTTATTAAATTAATTATCATTATAGTTACTTTATAATTATAAGTACATGTTCTCTCTAAGCTGTAACATTGATGTGTACAAAATGGCAGGTTTTTTTTTGACATAGGGGGTCCCCAAAAACTTGCTTGCATCTGGGCCCCCGAAAGTACTTGGCTGGCTCTGCAAGGGGACTATCGTTGGCAGCTGCAAACCTGTGTCCATTATTACCAAGATCGATGGAGGGGTATTGCCGGTGACGAAAGGGGAAGTGCTGTCCAGACATATTGAAAGACCTTTTACATAAAGCAAGCGGAACTCTGGGAGAGGAAGAAGTTCATCAATTGGATGCCTTATTGTGCGAATTTCAAGATGTATCCATGCTGTCTGACCACAATTATGGAAGGACGAACTTAGTACAACACCGAATCAACACGGGTGAAGCCATTCTCATTAAGCAGTCACTGAGATGTGTACCTCTTGCCAAACAGGATGAAGTTGAAAAAATGTTACTAGACATGCAAACACAAGGGGTAATCAAACAATCGCAGAGTCCCTGGACATCCCCTGTTGTCCTCGTTAAGAAAAAGGACGGGTCCACTAGATTTTGCATGGATTATCGGAAATTAAACGACATGACCAAGAAGGATAGTTACCCTCTGCCAAGGACTGATGATACCCTGGACACTCTAGCAGGAGCCAAGTGGTTCTTGATGCTTGATCTAAGGAGTGGTTACTGGCAGGTTGAAATCCAACCGGAGGGTAGAGAAAAGACCACGTTCTCTACAGGAAATGGGTTATGGCAATTTAACATGATGCCCTTTGGCCTATGTAATGCATCTGCAACATTTGAGAGACTTATGGAGACCGTCCTGCACAGACTGAATTGGAAGATCTCGACGATGTGATAATTTTTGGAAAAACATTCGAAGAGCACTTAAAGAATTTGGAAGAGGTACTAAGGAAACTTCGGGCTGCTAATCTTAAACTCAATCTAAAGAAGTGTAGTTTCTTCCAAGAAGAAGTGAAATATTTGGGGTATGTGGTTTCGTCGAACAGAGTCATGACTGATCCCGAGAAGATCGATGCTGTTAAGGATTGGCCAGTACCAATGAATTGTCATCAGTTAAGAAGTTTCATGGGCTTGTGTTCCTATTACAGAAAATTTATAAGGGGTTTTGCGGACATGGCGAGACCATTGCACCGACTCACTGAGAAGAAATCAACTTTTCTCTGGACCCTGAATGTCAGGAATCCTTCAAAAAGCTGAAAATTGCACCAATATTGGCTTACCCATGACGTGGCTGCAAATTTATCATCGATATAGATGCTAGTAATTTCGGAATCGGAGGAGTTCTCTCCCAGGAGCAGAATGGACGAGAAAAGGTAATTGGTTACTTCAGCAAGGTGATATCAAAACCAGAGAGGAACTTGACTTGACTTCAGCTACAGAAGATGAGAGCGTAGCTCTCGAAATACGTATTTAGTGCTTGTTCCAGAGAAGTTTTTCTTTATTTGTCTTGTACTCGTGCTTTAATTTTTCCTTTTAGGCTTAGGTTTTGACCACAAGTCCCTGTTAGGCCATTGTCCAGCAAACTTGTAAGTATTTTTATTTATTTTAAACTGTTTCTTTTGAGCGCTTCTCTGGGTAAACATTAAGGTTTGGAGTTAGTTTTTAATTCAGAAATATATACTTTAAAATTACTTAAAAACAAGATAAACTGCTACAAGATACACAGACTTATAATTATTCTCTATATATGTGATGAGAGAATTACGCGTGGTGCTTTTGTGTTATGTCGTAATTTAATTTTTACATTGCCGGCGCGGGAAATTTGAAAAAATACCTCATGGAACCTCATTCTGCTTAAGAACAGATCATGCCAGTTTAAGATGCTATTGCAATTTAAGAATCCCGATCGTCAAGTGGCTCATTGGTTGCAACGGCTGCAGGAATTTCAGTTCAAGATTGAGCATCAAAAAGGACGCTTGCATGGCAATGCAGATGCCTTATCTAGGAGTTCCTGTCCTCAGTAGTACAAGCATTGCGGCAAAATGGAAGAAAAGGAAGGAATCGCATCATTTCTCCTTTGAATTGTTGCACAGCCGGCAGAACACTGGAGCCTGGAGGCCATGGCGAACAAGCAACGGAAGGATGCAGATCTTGGGCCCATCTAAGAATGGAAGGTGAAAGGACAGGCATGACCAATGTGGGAAAGTGTTTCGGATAAGAGCGTAACTTTCAAAAGTTACTGGGCACAATGGGATTCCCTGATTGTGGAAAACAAAATATTGATGCGAATATGGGATTATCCTGATGGAAGGCATCGATGCCTGCAAACCATTTTGCCGAAGTCGAGAGTCCCAGAGGTACTGCAAGTGATTCACGGTGGAGTAGGTGGTGGACATTTGGGAATGAACAAGACCCTGGCCAAAGTGAGAGAGATATTTCATTGGCTGGGATGTTGAGATAACATCGAATGCTGGTATTGAAATTTCGAAGACTGCGCTGCCAGTAAAGGTCCCCAGACCAGAAGCCATGGAAGGATGAAACAATATATAGTCAGAACACCCTTTGAGAGAGTCGCAGTAGATGTCGCAGGCCCTTTTCCATCGACTGATTCCAAGAACCGAAATGTTTTGATTGCCATGGACTATTTCATCAAAAGGCCTGAAGACTTTCCATTGCTGAATCAAGAAGTGATTACCATAGCAGAGGCATTAGTGAACAATCTCTTCTGTCATTTTGGGGTGCCTAGGGAGATTCATTCCGACCAAGTAAGGAATTTCGAGTCCATTGTATTTCAGAACGTGTGCCAACTGATGAACATCCGTAAGACACGAATGATGCCCCTGCACCCCATGTCAGATGGGTTGGCAGAGCACTTTAATAAAACTCTTGAGCAGCGGTCTTCAAACTGGGGTATGCGGAGACCTTCTAAGGGGTACGCGAGCATGGATAATTTTAAGGGAATCAATTTCCAGATCCTTAACTTCCATGTGTACTCTTTCCAAAAATTGATAAGCCTGAGAATGTGCATCTTTGCCTTTCAAACTTCTTGTGAGAATAGAAAGAGGGAGGAAAGAAAGTAAGAGGTGCAGCCGGGAAAATAGTTGCCTTCATAAGTTGCTCTGAGGCTGTGATCGTAGCAATTATTTTCAGCTATTCTCAATATTCATCCTTAGGAGATGCCATTAGTTTGAAAGAAAAGCATCTTGGAACAGCTGAAGCGGTACAGGTTGGTGAAGCTTATTCTTTTAAATGTAACTGGAATGTTTTCCAGGACTACCAAATTTTTCAAGATACACTGGATAAAACTCGCAGATAAAAATTTAAGTGAATTTTTCAGACATGGAAATATATTACTTTAGGATAAAATTTTGTGGGGAAAGAGGAATGGAAATACGAGTTCAAGGGAAAAAAAGAATGTGTAAAATTCCCGACTGTTAAAGAGATTGTTCTTGTACTTCTTAAATGGATGATGGTGCATGTCAAATCTTTAGGGTATTTAGATTCCAATGGATACATTTAAAAGAGTGATGTAAGAGTTTCATTTAAAAATGTCAATATTTATAATATGCCAAAAATTATATCCTTTGCAACTATTTAAACTTAATTAAAGGTAAAGTACTCCTTTAGCCAAACAATTAGAGGGTTACAACACCCAATGCATTTCGCCCACAAGGTGGGCATCTTCAGGGGCAAAACCTGTCTCAACAGTGACTGGGAGTCGACTGCCACTGTCGACTGAAGATGCCCACCTTGTGGGTGAAATGCATTGGGTGTTGTAACCCTCTCATTGTTTGGCTAAAGGAGTACTTTACCTTTAATAATCTGAGTTATTTAAACTTATGATGAAAAATATTAGATGTTAACTTAAAAAGGTGTGAGGGGGTACATAGGTCTTCAAAATTCTATTAGGGGATACGCAAGCGAAAAAGTTTGAAGACCACTGCTCTAGAGCCGGGGTTCCCAAACTATGTTCCGCGGAACACCGGTGTTCCGCTGAACCTGAATAGGTGTTCCGCGACAATTTGGAAAGGTTTTATACACTGCAATATATTTAAATATCTTCTACTATCTACTTCAAGTAATAAATGAAAAGTAATTTTAAATTTCCTGCCTTAATGTATGTGTGCGCGTGTGTGGGTGTTTTAAGCGAAAGTGGCGCTGTGTAAATAATGCCCCGTTCCCACTACCAATGTACGGACCTTCGTACCAACCACTCGCGCGTTTCCACGAGTTATAAGTTACCATCGTAACTCAGTGCTGCTCTCCCTAAGCTGCCGGTTGAACTACTAACAAACACACATCTAATCTTGGACATTTTAGTAGAAATGAAGAGCACTTTCCATCTTTGTATCTTTGGAAATGTCTTAAAAATGAAATCACAGCTCTCCTCCACTCTTCATCAAAAGACAGTCTTCGGCATCAGTGTATAAATTCGGGAGGGAAAGGTCTGCGGGAAATTTCATAAGTAAGTCCGTGTTGTTTTTTAACCTTAAAATTTGATCGACTTTGAACTGAAATTTTTTGTTGATAAATTTGTCCTTATTACAGTATTTAAATATTATTCAAAAACTACCCATGGATTTTTGGTTAAAAACTGGAACTTCGACAAAAGGAAGGCCAAGAACTTCTACTGATACATCTAATACGTCTATCATTGAAGAAGAAAATGATCGAAAACCCGTTGTTTCTTCAAAATCTAATATTAAAGAACAAGTGTCATCTATGAACAGACCAAAACGGAAGTACGATGAAAGTTATTTAAACTTGGGATTTACGTGTATTGGCAATTCGGATGCTCCTGATGCAATGTGTGTTTTATGTCATAAAATACTCGCAAACAGTTCTTTGGCTCCAGCAAAACTCCGCAGGCACTTCGGAACGATACACAGTGATTATAAAGGAAAAGACATGGAATTTTTTAAGAGACGACGTGACTCACTAGAAAAGTCCAAACTTCAAATGATTACAATGGCTAAAACTGAAAATGAAAATGCAACAGAGGCATCTTATCGCGTGAGCTATCGCATTGCACTTAATGGTGAAGCTCATACGATTGGAGAGACACTCATTAAGCCATGTGCGAAAGACATGGTGTCACTTGTTCTTAACGAACAGGCTGCTGAAAAAATAGATGCAATACAAATATCAAATAATACTGTTTCACGACAGATTAAAGATCTTTCTACTAGCATAGAGAAAGAGTTAATTCGTCGTCTTGGACTTTGCAGTGAATATGCATTGCAAATGGATGAATCTACAGATGTCGCAGGACTAGCTGTACTACTAGTATTTGTTCGTTACCCATATGATAAAAGTTTTGAAGAAGATTTACTCATGTGTGGATATTTACATGGACAAACTACAGGAGAAGATATATTTAACCGTATTAATGATTACATTACAAATCAAGAGATAGGTTGGGAGAAGTGTATTGATATTTGTACAGATGGTGCTCGAGCAATGGTAGGAAAGATGAAAGGTGTTGTATCACGCATCCAGAAAGTAGCTACAAGAGCCACCAGCAGTCATTGTATTTTGCATAGGCAAGCACTGGTGACTAAAAAAATTTCCACAAATTTAAAAAATGTTATGGATGAAGCCGTGCAAGTGATTAACTATATAAAATCAAGACCACTTCAATCCAGATTATTTAAAATTTTGTACGATGAAATGGGTAGTGGACACAAAGCACTTTTATTACATACTGAAGTGAGATGGCTATCCAGAGGGAAGACACTATTAAGACTTTATGAACTTCGAAGTGAGGTATTGGTCTTCTTGAAGGCACAAAATAATTCAGTACAAGTACAAAATTTTGTTGAAGTTTTAACAAATTCTTCATGGTTGATAAAACTTGCATATCTGGCAGATATTTTTACCAAGTGTAATGAAGTTAACTTATCATTACAAGGAAAAAGTATTACAGTTTTTAATACGAGAGATAAAATTGCATCTTTTGATAAAAAAATACAATTTTGGATTTCATCGGTTGAATCTAATAATTTTGATTGTTTTCCTGCCTTACATGAATGTTTGAATGAATTAAATTTTAAAGTAGATTACGAAGTTTCCAAGGCATTTTTAGAGCACCTACATAACTTGAAATCAATTCTTTTGCAATATTTTCCGAAAACTACTAAGGACGATTCCTGGGTTCGGAATCCATTTTCCGTGACAGCTAAACCAGTAGGCTTAAACGCAAGTGACTATGAAAATCTAATTGATTTAATTAGTGACTCTGATTTGAAACAAAAATACAAAGATCAGCCTTTGAATGATTTCTGGGCGAGTTTGTCAGAAGAGTACCCCAATTTATCAAAACAAGCTATTATTGTTTTACTTCCATTTTCTACAACCTATTCATGCGAAGCGGGATTTTCTTATTAAGCTGCAACGAAGTCAAAGTGCAGGAACAGGCTCGACGCCACACCAGATATTAGAATACAACTTACCAATATTGTGCCTGATATCAAGAAGATATGCAATTCAAGAATTCAAAATCATAAAAGTCATTAAATGCTTTATTTATTCATATTTTTATGTTTATATTATATTATTATAGTTTTATATTTAAAAATAATTACTAAATAAATAATTTGTTTTAATAAAATGTTTTTTAAATTTTTACAAGTAGAATTACCCAACCTAAAAAATAAGCTAAGTGTTCCGTTAAACTTCCCAGGTTTGCGAAGTGTTCCATTGCAGAAAAAGTTTGGGAAACCCTGCTCTAGAGGATCACTTGAAGATTATAGTAAACGAGAATCAGTCTGACTGGGATAAGCATATTCCTCTTTTTCTCCTGGCATATAGGATGGTGGTGCATGTAAGCACGGGACAGACACCTGCCAGCATTGTATTTGGCCGGGAGCTACGCTTGCCAGTCGAACTACTCTTCGGAAGACCCAAGAGCTGCTCTACTATGGATGATGATTACACCAGAGAGAGTTGGCAAGACGGATGGAATCCATACATGCAGGCATGAGGTCAAGGATCCGAGTCGCGAGCGACCTCATGAAGACATGGTACAACCTACAGGCAAACGCAGCCGGATGCCAGGAAGGAGACATGGTGTGGTTTGGTTGTACAACAACGTAAAGAGGAAAGGGTGATCACAAAAGCTGCAGAAGTCTTGGGAGGGCACATACATCGTCATAAAGAGGATAAATGATGTCATGTATTGTATCCAAAGATCGCCTAGGGCCAAAATGGTGGTCCATCTCGACTGCTTATGGCAGTATCTCAGCAGTACTTCGGAAGCTGACCAGGATGGTCAGCTTTAAAAGGGGGGTAGTATGATGATCCATATCTTTGACCTCGGCGCCCGAGCTGTCGAAACACGGAGTCGCGTTCGCTCGGGAAAAGCTCTTGCTCTTTTTCATGCATTTGACTGGCCATCCAGTTCATCCAAAACAACCCCTGTCTATCCACCAAGAACCTTTGGAAAGAACCTCCGCCTACCCACCGAGAACGTTCCGGATGATTCACCGAGGGGATAAAAAGGAAGAGTGAATGTCGAGAAGGGGCTCACAATGTGGGAGATATGAGGAGTAAGGAAGAGAAGAGAGAGTTATGGAGAGACGAGAGCAGAGCGGAGGCACGGAAGAGAGAGTGCTGCAAGACAAAAGAGGCAGAGCAGAGGCGCGGAAGAGAGAGAGAGTGGAGGCGCGGAAGAGAGCGAGAGCACGGCGAGATAAAAGAAGCGGGGCGAAGAAATTTTGGTGTCGGCCGTTGCATTTCTTCCTAATTTTTATTATTTCATTCCTTTGTTTCTTTAATTAGTAAATGCAGATTCCGGCTTGGAATTCTGATGTGGCCAGTTTTTTTTTGAGTCGAGAGATCCCTACGTGTGGTACACACGACAGTATTATTCTCTGGGGAAAGGAACGGAAATTCTAATCTTTCTCATATAATTTTGCTTTTTGATTGTATTTCTTCGAATTTCACAAATTTTTGCAGTTTTTATTGCACATTAAAAGTGTGTTGCTAATGTAACGACTATCATTGGACTCGGATTCGGGATAGTCTAGTACAGTGGTGCCCAAACTTTTCTAATGACATGTCACATCAGTGGTTGCCAATTCTTCGACGGGCCGGATTAGTTTAAATCGGAAGTTTTCTATATATTCTGAGGTGCCATATAAGAGAAAATCAAGTCAAAATAAGGTTTTCATGGCTAACATTTCAATATTTAAAGTTTTGTTATAAAAAATTTCAAAAAATGTATAAATTTGTGTGTTAATTTTTTCGAATTGCCTTTTCGCCATAGCTTCGTGGGCCGTACAAAAACTCTTTGTGAGCCACATTTGGCCCACGGGTCATAGTTTGGGCACCATTGGTCTAGTATATACACATTATTTTTGCCACACATATATGTGTTGTCAATTTAGTTTTTGATTTGAATATATTTGTAATATTTTATAACGGTAAATTATGAAATTTGGGAACACAAAGAGCAACTCATCCATGTCGATTTTAAAGCTATTAAAGCCTATATAAGTAAATGCTGCACCACATTTAATTTAAGAAAGATAATAGGCATAATGTTCAGTTTGGATGAGCTTGTTTGTTCATAGGTAGCATGAATAGGTATGCATACCACTGAGATGATAGTGCCGACTCACCCGCCATCAAAAGTGTTACATTTGTTATGTACCAGTCTCCTCACCATATTGAAATTGTATAATTGAATTTTTAGCTTTATTTTACTTTTATAACAATTTACACATTTTTTCTAGTGTTTTATTTTTGAGAATTGTGCATTAGAGTATTTTACATAATTATTAAAAATTAATAAAATCTTTATGAAAAATATATTATGGAAGATAACACTTAAATGATATAACAAATAATTATTTTTACTGCAAGAAAAGAACATTCATCTGGGTGAGCGTGGCCCTCACCAGCGACCAATGGCACCACAAAATACAGCACGACCAATTGCGGATTAAGAAGTGGCATTGCATTCAAGACAGGATGTGAGAGCATTGATGATGATCCATACTCCAGATGCCCTCCATCAGTGATAACAGAAGAAAAAACTGATGCAGTTCACAACATAATGATTGCTGACAGGCTAGTGACGAGATATAATACTGAGACACTTCACATGTTCCCTAGCAGAGTTCACATAATTTTGACTGAGATGCTAGGCTTTCACAAGATCTTAGCAAGATGAATGCTGAAAATGTTAACAAGAGATCAGAAGAGAGCCCGAGTCAACAGGTCTCATGAATGTTTCATCGCCAAGATCCCAACAAGTTTCTCTGTCGCTGCATAATCATGAACAAAACTTGAATCCACCACTTTGATGCTGAATGAAAGGAGCAGAGCAAGTAATGGAAGCGCACTGATTCTCCACCACCACACAAGCTCCAAGTGTAGAAGTCAGCAGGCAAAGCAATGTCATCCATATTTTGAGATTCAGAGGGGTAGCTGGTAATGGATTTCCTCAAGTAGAGGTACACATCCACTAGCCAAAACAGCAGTGTATAAACTGAAACAGGCAAACAAAGGGAAATGGCATGGGAAGCTCAAGCCAAGACTGCTGCTGCATAATGAAAATGCATCATCTACCCACACATCCAGTGTTGCAGCAGCTGCGATCTACTCCTGCAGCTTCAAACTGTTTTCCCAACCACCATATTTGCCAGATCTGGTCTCCTCAGATTATCATCTATTCTCAAAGATGAAGGAACCCTTCCAGGGATGGCACTTTTTCACTGATGGAAGCAGTAAAAGAATGGATTGACATGCAAGAAGGATCACTATTCGCCCATGGTGAGACAAATGGGCTGTACTTTGGGGTAATTATGTAGAGAAATAATGTAGTAGTTGTATAGCTAAAATACATTATTCTAGAAGAATCAAACAACCCATGTACAACAATGGTAAGAAATACATGAGGCAATCACAAAAATTTAAGCTATAAGCTGAAGTGAGATGGAGACAGAATAATTACCATCTGTATCAACATTGCTTTTTAAGAGCTTGAAATGGCAATACAACTGAATTTTTTAACAGTACATTTACCCATCTATAGCTCAAGAGATGTAAGAAGATCCAAGGATGTGCAACTATTGAAAATTAAAGATAAAGAAATACTTTTCTTAATAAAAGTAAATGTTACATTCATTTGATAAAATGTTGCATTTACATAAATTAGGTGATTTAGATCCAAACCAAGAGTTGACTGGATAAATTTGGGAGGCTCAGTCATTGCATAGGAATCTGTAGAGGTGAAGAAAAAGGATACACCCATGCTGCCATCATCCTTAAAAGTAAAATTTTAAGCATAAAATTGTAGGAGCCTTCCTATCACTAATAAAACATTCAAGTTATTATCTGAATAACCAAAACTATTTCTGGCGGCTATTATAAGAACAATATTTTGGTGATGCCCAAGGCATTAAAGGACTGGAAATTAGATACAATGGCTCATACTTTACATGTGATATTGGAATATCTAAATAGTTGGATATATAACAAGAGTGCAATAACTGTGTAAGAAATAAAGAGTATAGATAAATGGATTAATTGATAAAATGGAAAATATTAAAAAGGAATAAAGGCAAAAAAATCTTATAAGGTTAGGCCCACAATAAAAAAATATTAATAACAAACCTGGTGCAGTTTGATTCCTCCCTTGACATGAAAATGTTCTAAGTGGTGAGCAACATGTGTTGCGGTCAGAAATTCTGCACCACACTCTGAACAAATGCAATCTTCTCTATCCTCACCAACTTCTTCAGCCATGAAAAAATCAGCATAGGCTCTATAGATACTTCCTCCGTAATCATCTATTTCACGCCTTTCTGACCATTCCTCTTCCTCTAATCCCTCATCCAATGTCACAGTTCCTTGCACGTTTTTCTTGTTTGAATGTGAAAGCTTTCCTTTACTATCGCTTCTGTCACCACCTATATTTGCAAAAAATTTAACAAGTTGCATTATCAGATCAAGCAAATGCTAAGGAATTTTTCTGCATTTAAACGAAGTGTTTAACCCCTCAAGCATGTATGATGAAATGTCATACTGTGCAGCATCCACTATTACAGTTCCTTTAGCCTTTGTGCTGAGTTTATGCTAAAAATCACAAAGTATCTATGCTTTTTGAATTAGTGAACCTTCCTATACAAATGCTCTCTGCTTTAATTAAAATTTCATTAGTTGCATTTTGTGATATTTAAATCATGAAGGAAACTCATTTTTAATTTAGGCTTGAGGGGTTAAACTTATAAGTTATGCTGGATTTTTTAAAACTATTTATATAAAAAATTGTAACTCTAAAATGAGAACTCATCGTTAACATTTTTTCATACCGATGAAAGAAAGATTAAGGTAATAGGAGATGCATATAGGTAATAGCATTGGTCTTATAATTTTGCACTAAATTTAAATAGATTAAACATTTGTCAATCAATGGAACTATTAAATTCCAAAGAAGTATGCAAATGGTGAATATTTCCATTTGAGTCTTGCATATATCTCTATGTGATTCTGATGAGATTATATTATATTATACAAAAATTTTGCCCCAACCAGCTTTAGGTGACTTTTGCCTCTTCCAATGCAATTCAGTATCCTCCCAGACACTAGTGATGAGAGGTAAAATACGATTGGCACCAGGAGCCTTGCGACCTTCAATTTTCGATGTGGTAGTCCTCATTAATGATCCATTTTGTTTAGTATTATGGAGTATATCCAGACGAGTGACCGAGTTCCTAGATTGGATACAGTCACTTTTTTTACAACCTGCTTTAATAGAAAAATGAATAATAAATGCACATTTTTTATTTTCACACGGCAAAGACACTATTCTGCATAAATTTAAATCAGATATACCTTTTCGGTCTGACGCTTGCCGGGTATTAATCATGTTTTCTGAGATATCACACTGTAAATTTGTGTCATGGTTAGCATGCGGAAGAAAAGACTGCAGTTCATTTGGACAGGAATATTTTGTTGGCAGATTTTGGGATGTTAATGATGAAGTGGGTACGCACTTTTGCTCTTCTGATAAAATTTTCAGAAAAATATACGATCTTTCTTGTTTTGCCCCTACGGTGTCAGTCGCTGATGCACACTGATCTGCCATCGTTTATGTTCATAACCTGTAAAATATCATATAATTGTAATGCAAGCCATATTCTTTTTATCTCATGATTTTCAAAAAAACGTCCAACCATTATGGTGAAATTTATAAATCATGCTGAATCAAAATCAAATGATACCGACAAAACTTCGACAAATATATAGCATATCGCGATATCGCTCAGGGGAGAAAATATTTTTTCATAATTAGCTATACAGACATCAAGGAGTTATCATACGATTTTAAAAGTTGAAAATATAAAACAGCACCCGAGTTTTCAAAAACCTTTTTTGCAGTGGAGCCGAAATCAAAAATTTAATAACGAACTGAAAATAGTACACACAAAATGGTAGATTATTTCTCACTTAAGAAAACAAACAGCGAAAATAGGCGAGAATATTTAATTAAAAAGTTTCAAGGCAATTAGTAAGGCATTATCGGCATTATTTATACTTGATATTGCAAACATGTCTTCGAAAGAACAGACCTTAGGATAAACAGACTTAAAAATGCAAGGTGCCAAACTTACATGTGAGTTTACTTATTATTTACCGATATGGTTACTCATTTTTCTCAGTGGTATTAATTAATTTGCATTATACACCAATTTATACTGTGAAACAATACATGCCACGGAGGCGCTAGCTGCTTTACGAACTGAAAACAAAACATAAAAGATATTCAGCCAGAGAGTTCTCGTGTGTGCGAGAGTTATAGAAATACGTGTAGTTTGTTTTATAGTGTAACATATTTTCCTGTATATATTTTGGCTGTAAATTGACTATATTATTTATTAAGAATCAAAATGTCAAACAAATTTGATGCGTAAGTAATACATTTAAATTTACCCCTTTATGTTCGTCGCATATGATCTATACCAATGTTTTTGTTTAACTGTATTTACTCAAATGAATGAAAATATTGTTTCAGGCTTAAAAGTAGTGATGATAGTGGAGAGGAAGAAACAAATGCAAAGGACAACCAAAAATCCGAGTTTGATTCTTTGGTAAGTTTATGCCAACATTCAACTCTGAACAATCCTTTTAGTTCAAAATGTCTTTTTCACATATTTGCTGAATCTTCTTGCTTAAAGCCGCCTTTGGAAGTGCCTCCTGGTGATCATAGACTTCAATATAAGTATGCAATGTGGTTTAGCCGCCGCTCTCCAGGCAAACCAGCACCTACACAGAGTTATGCTCAGAATTTGAAACTTATTGGGCACTTCATGACAGTAGAGCAGTTTTGGACTCTTTACAGTCATTTGGTTCGACCGTCAGAGTTGCCTAGTTTTAGTGATTTCCACTTGTTTAAAGTCGGTATCAAACCAATTTGGGAGGTATGCATTTAAGTTATTTTTATCTATGTAAGAATGAGCTAAAATATCTTTCCAGTTATTGAATTAATTTGAAAAAATAACTTTAGTCTATAAGGACAGACTTTTCTATGATAGTTCTTCATTACAAAGTTTTCATTTTAGTAGTTGATATTAATCAGTTATTATATATGGTATCAGTATTATTTAATCCTAATTTGTTTGAAGGAATTTATAGTTGTCCATTTGTAATTTTAGGATGAGGCCAATCACAGAGGTGGGAAGTGGATTGTTCGTCTTCGGAAAGGTTTAGCATCCAGATGTTGGGAAAACTTAGTACTTGCAATGCTCGGGGAGCAATTTATGGTTGGTGAAGAAATTTGTGGTGCAGTTGTATCTATCAGAATTCAGGTATAACAAAGAATCTGGATTATTGTTGGTTAATGTTGCACGTTTTGCCATATAAACCAATAAAATTACTATAATACCTAGGAACAAAAATTGTAGGGATTACTTTGCCAATATCAGGAGAATGAAATGAGTATGTTTACATATACAGTACTCCCCAGCTGTTACAGATTTTGGGGAAGGTGAGGAAACCTGTGTCATAAGATCGCCTGCAATATAACCAAGGGCTCAGACCCATTGACCAAATATAGTATGGATATGGTACGATTTCTTTTATATTGTTTTTGATATTACTATTTATGATCAATTCAATAGATTTTTCAACTTCTATCAAGAATGTTTGGGAAATTAGGCACAGGGCTCCAGAACTATGCTTGCCCACTCACTACAAGTACATTAAAAGAAAGTAGCAAGTGGATTTATAACCTAACCAACCACTAAATTAATTATGGGCAAGTGGATTTTTGTCAAGTGGCGAGTAGGTTTTAAGTTGTATTTTTTAAGCCCTGATTAGAAAGATCCATGGTATATCAGAATCCATGCTATAAGCAATGTATTATCATATAGACCTTTTATTTTTAAATTAAGGTTGCTTTAACAAAATTTTTAGCATATTAGTCAAATTGCTCTTCTTACAATGAAAATTCATTTAAGTCACTATGCTCTTGAAATAGCATTTTATCTATGGTATAACTGATGAAACAATATGCCAAAATTTTCCCACTTACACATGATTTGAAGCAAACTAGTAATTCAGAGATAATAAATGCATGAAAATTTGCATAACTGATTTAAAATATTGTACTTTTTATATTTTTTATTCCACAGAAATTTGTTTTAGTTTAAATTAAAAGCAGATTAGCTCAATACGTCTAGTTATTGGACTTTTTCATTTGCAGGAAGACTTAATATCAGTTTGGAACAAATCCTCATCAGACCAAGTAACTACAATGAGAATTAGGGACACATTGAGGCGTGTACTAAACCTGCCTCCAAGTACCACAATGGAGTACAAAACACACAATGAAAACAGAAAGTAAGTTTTTTAATCTTAGTGTTGTTCTTCCATTGAAACATTTCACCTTTATAAATAATAGCATTTTTTATTTTACTTGATACTACAATGGTGTTAAATATATCATACATATGAGGTTTTGATTGAATTTGGATCAAATTAATAGTAATTTAAAAATCGTGCATTGGGAAATTACTTGGGTTTTGTTGGATTATTGGAGGATTCAAAATAAGTGAATTCAGTACTCTCCCTTTCTCGGCCCAAAATTTCAGAGCGTCGAGATCTGCAACAACAGCACTGTGAGTGACAAGAAATGGAACTATGTGAAGTTTGTTATAGAAACAGCTGACGGAAACAGCAGTATGGATTTCAAAAAGTTAGGAGCGCATATGCAAAACATAGAGCGATTGTGAAAATCTTTGAAAGAGACAAATGAGACAACTGAACGAACCATTATATGTTAGAATCACATTTGTCGGAATTCCTGTGGCAGCAGAAAATGAAAGATAGCGATCCTATTGAAAGTATTTTAACACGTTCAATTCCTGTCATGAGGGGTGCTATCCAGTGACTCATGACTGGAATTCCCATCGTACTACATCTGGTTCTAACGGTTTGTGTGGGGGATCGTCACATCTTAGCATCCTTTCTTTTGACTCTACCATCAGTTTGGTTCCCTCCTCCATTTGGGTAACATCGGTTTCACAGTTGGCGATTTTATTTAATCGGATTGTGTTGGTGGTTAGTACTCACTCATAATCATATAAAATCATTTAATCTTAATGTTTTATTTTGTTTGATCACTTTCTTCATTTTTACGTGTTTATTTATGTATTTATAAGAGAAACAAAATTCCGTTATAGCGAAAAAGTTTTTTTTTTTTAAATTCCAGTGTTTTTATATTGTTTATCATCACTCATTTTTTCTCTTTATTGACTAAACATTCGTTGTTATTCAAGTACATTATGGATAATGAATTACCTAATAATAACTTGTATTTAGTATTTTACTTAGACAAACTAACTGTATAGGACGGTAGTAATCAAAATTATTCAAGTATTGTAAATGAAAATCTCGTTTATTAAAAAATATTGAGTGCAGTACATTTGACATTTAAACATCCAAAACAAAATTATAGAGCCTGACTTAGGACTCGAATAATATTATAAATTAAGGACATCTTGACTGGAAAGAACATTTTCTGCAGTAAAAAGAAAAGAAAATAAGTGCAGTACAATAAAGTAAAAGATTAGAGTACATATTACATTAACAACAATCATGGGTCATTTAATGGCACAGTTCATCCTCGTCATCGGAGGACAGAATATCGACACTTTTTTCTGGCAATGATTTTGAGGCAAATTTTGTTTTATCATGAACAATTTCTGACACATTAAATATTTTTGGCTCATCAAAGCCCGAAAATTTTTAAAACATTCCTGATAAATCCAGTATTCTAAAGCCCGGCCCAAGTCTATAATGAATTCCATAGGATTGGCCCGTAACCGGCCTGTGCAGGACTCAAGTATAGAGTACTAAATCAGATGTGAGTTAGAGAAAACGGCCTCTTTCCCGGCATGTTGGGTAGATTTTGCTATTTGCCTGGCAGATGAATAATTTGCAAATTTTTTCCAAATCTTGTATCTATCAACATTTTCACGCATCTTTGAGAGGTGGGATATTTTCTTTAATCGCGTATTTCCGAGAAAGTGTAAAACGAGAACTGAGTGTACTTGGAAAATTACGAATAATGTAACATTATCTAACGAAAAACATTGAGAATTCAATTCAGTCACCTGTAAGAAACTCGGGATTTTGGGGCTGCGTTGTAAGGGTTAAAGGATATTACACAGTTTTCTCCCCCAAAGAATTGAAAGACACTTTTTTCAAGTGAATGTTTGTGAAATAACTTGTTTGTTTGATTTGGACTTAAAAAAGGTGCCATGGAAAGGTTTTTGTTGTCAGGTTAGATGGAGGTTGAAGTCGTGTTGGGCACCTATGGCACCCAGACTGGAACCATATCACCCTCTCCATGCTAGCAGATATACGGAGCTCGAAGCAGAGCAAACTCCATGTAGTTCCATTTCTCGTCACTCACGGTGCTGTTGTTGCAGATCTTGCCACTTGGAAATTGTGGACTAGAAAGGAATAGTACCATGAATTCTCCTTACGGCTAGAATCAAATGGATGACTTTGGTAGCTCAAATTGTTATAAATAGTTTCAGAAAATCAGTTGTACATTCATTGATGGTAGATTACTAGGTCTTTTATAGAATCTACTATTGGTCAATTACTAATGACAATGACCGCTTTTGATGCATTCGGTTCATCTGTAAGTTAATACAAACCAAATATTTCAATTTCATTGCAAAGGTGTTAACATTCTCACCATTCAGTGTAACCTTTGATGTCATCTCCATTTTGAAGTTGTACCATAGTGTTTATAATTCTACCATGGTCTTAAGCGACAACTTTTTTGGCAGTTTAATGAGGGATTATTGTATTTACTCAATTATAAGCCTACCCCAGTTTTTTCAAGTCATAAAGTAAAAAAATCGCCATCACTGGATTGACCATACATACTTTGTCAGATCAATGATTCTTTTGTATGGCATTCATGAGCACCTTGATTGTAAATAAATTAAATAACCAAGTCTAGAGAGTCAACAAACTATCATCGTCTGATGCAACTTCCATGCCATTGAGCAAGTTTGAAATGGAGCACTTTTTGAATGTATGAACAATGATGCCACTTGATATATCCAGCCATTCTCCCTCAAAAACAAACAAAAAGGACTGGGGGGTTCCTAGTTATGGTTGCCACCTTTTGCTAACACGTTTACCAAACAGTTCAGTAAAGCTACTGCATATTTAATGATCAAAATCAACCGCTGATAAAATTAATGAACATTTTAAAATAGCACAAAAGTAGTACTTGAATTATTACCAACCAATAACTATGTATGACAACACACAGTAAACGTTTTATTTAGGTACATTGAAAATGATATTATAAGGTATTTTTCTATGATTGCACCATTACAAAGTTTTTGAAATGAAATGATTAATTAGTCATGTTTAAAGTGATTGATGTATTGGGTAACAGCTTAAACTCAGCAAATTATGTACATTTTTTCAGCATTGTTATGTTTGATAATAAAAACAATAAACGCCAAAAATATTCCTCATTAAGCAAACTGTACATAGTAAAACCGAAAGGGTGGCAGCCTTAAGGTAGGTGGAAAGAGAGAGAAAAAAACACTGAGAGTCCCAAATGTGGGAGTTGATCAGAATAAGTGAAGTGCCCAAAGGCAGAGAGCCCCTTGTTTAGTATAACTTTTTAATTATTATTAAATTTTAATGGATGCTATTTTATATTTTTTGTGTAAATCTTTCTCCTGTCCTAATTTATAGCTTGAGTTTTAGGGTTGCGCTACTTTTACTTTGATTTTGAAATGATTTCCATTCTAAGCCGAGGGGTACTTTTGAAGGGATGAAAAAGGTAAAAGAAAGTTGGCTTACAATCGAATAAATACAGTAACCCCTCAAGCTGAGAGTCAGTACACATTTACATACCTTCACTTCTTTCTACTTAAGCTAAATTTGAGTGCCATCTATGTACTTTTTCTTTGTAAGAAAAATAAACATAAATACCAGGGATGCTGAAATACATTCAAATGGCTGCTTTGAGTGGTGAACAGGGATAAGAAAATTACAAATGAAAAAGAAATATAATACATCCCAGTACATAATATTTTGTTTAATCTTTGCTTTTTTCATGTGAATTAACTAAATATATTCTATGCATATTCCTAATGATGTTTTCAGGTAACATTTCTTCCCTCACGCCAAATAAGATTCAATTCAGCTGTCATTTAGAGTAGAATTGCTGCAGTAACATCTGATTAAGTAATAAAATAATGAACAAAAAGGAAAAGTTAATTGCATCAAAACTAGCAAAGAATCATGCAGTTGTGTTTAAGATGTTTCCTCTCAGGAAATTCTAATTTGGGTAAATGTTGTTGTTGTTCCATTCCCTACAGACTTTTCCCTTTTTAGCATCAGAAATTTTATTTAAAGTATTTTTATATCTTAACAAAATATTAATATTACATTTTTCAGTTGAGCATTGAATTTCCTTCATGTTGGATATTTTTTTAGGTTTGAGTTATTGAAATTCAAATGAAATTAGCCCAGGAAAATCTGATGTTCAATTATTATAAAGAGTCTAGCCAGTAACTCTCAAATTCAACGTGTCATAAAGTAATTTCTCCCAAAAACTGGCTAATTAAAAATACAACTCAAAAATGTTTCTTCTGATCCTAGCCATCTTGTGCTTAAAGAAAAAGGTTCTTTGCATTCCATCTCCTACTCTCCCAGACAATCCACACATTATGTCATACTTCATCTCCAGTGGCGGCTCGTAGCTAAAATTAGTGGGGGTGCTGCTCCAGAAAATTTTTAGCCTTTGTTTTAAAATTGTGTAAAAGGAAAAAAACATGTATAAAAAGAAAATTTATTCAGGAACTTGATAAAATCTTAACAAAAAAAACCAAACATTTTTTACTTACTTTAATTTAAATTGTTACAGTTCAAGCTTGATCTATTCATTTAAAAATGAAATCCATTCTTCTTGTTTTAATTTGCGCAAAAAGTTCAATAATTTTCTCCTTGATCTCTGGATGACAATTGAGGAAATTTTTCTCCATTGAAAGTACTGCAAGCGCATTTAGTCTTTCCGAATTCATAGTGCTTCTTAAAAAAGTTTTTATTCTTTTCAATGTTGAAAAGCAGCGCTCTGCCTCTGATGTAGTCATGGGAATTGTCAAGAGGATTTTTATCAGTTTCGTAATTTCACTAAAAACATCATCTAGATTATTTTCCAAGATAAATTTCAGCAGCTCAATTAATTTGCAATATTCTTGAATATCAGTCCTACAATAGAATACTTTTAGTTCAGTTTCAAGCTTTTCTTTGTTAATCATGGGATAAGCTTCAGTGGTCAGTACTATCTCTTTTGTGGGATGTTCATTCTTAAATCTAGTGAAGCATTTCTTGTTGAACAATTTAGCAGCTACTAAGTGTTTAGTGGAAGAATATCTGTCCATTATATCAACACATATATAGTCACACACTTCCTTAGCTTCTACCATGAGTGTCTTTGAAGGATTCTCACAGTACTTTGAGTTTCTCAATTCTAAAATAGCAGTTTTGAAATTTGTTATATATTCATTAACTTTAAACACACTAATTTCTCGAGATTGCATTTCGTTGTAAATTATTTCAACATGAGGCATAATCTGATGATAAAGCTCTAACCAAAACTTGAAATTATCATATCATTCAGGTATTTTAAAATTCCTGTTGCTTCTGCAATGGTTTGATCTGCATTTGATGTTGACTGAATTTCAGTAAGGCAGTTTTTTAAAGGTTGCAAATTTTCATGAACTCTGTTTATGGTCCGTATGTTGAAATTCCACCTTGTAGAGGATGGACGTGGAATGCTGACGTCCATATGTTTCTTGAGAATGGACACACGTTGTGGTGATCTTGAGAAGAATGTTGGAATAGCCAGAATGTTAGAGAAAAATATTCTTGCGTTTCGTGTAATACTTGCTGCATTTCTCATTATTAAATTAAGTTGATGTGCATAACAGTGAATGAAATGTGCATTACTATAAACTGCTTTTATTTTTGCTTGAGCTCCTGCTTTTTTGCCTTTCATGACATTTGCACCATCAAATGTCTGAGCTATCAGTTTTTGTCCATTTCCTTGAAGGATTATGTCCAATTGTTCTAAAATACGTTTTGATATGCCATCTGCAGTTTGATTTTCTGGAATAAAGAATCCCCAAAAACGCTCAAATATTTCTTCATTCAATACGTACTGTAGAACAAGGACCATTTGAGTGTGTTCCGAAACATCTGTTGTGTCATCAGCCATGACAGCTACAAAGGAAGCTTTTCTAATTTCCATCCTTATCTCCTCATGGTATATTTGTAGCAGGCTGTCAAGTATCTCATTCTGAATGGTCTTAGAAACACCTTTGAAGACTGCACTGGTTTCTAAGTGATTCTTCAAATCTGAATCTAATTTAGATGCAAAATTTACTAATCCTCTAAATACTGAATCGTCTTTTTCATCATGTCCACGTAAGGGAGTTTCAAAGTTTCCACAAAAGTAAATGCAGTCTATTATTTTGGACAAAATTTCACGGTTCTTTTTAACTTTTATATTATGCTCATTGATTGAAAGTCTGTATGCCTCACTAAGTTTCTCCTTAATACTTACGGTTCCTAAAAGTGACAGTGAAACAACATTATCAACGTGCTTCTTTGACTTCTCATGCTTTTCAGTTTTTTCTTTCATTTTGTTTATATTTCTAAAACCATCTTTTGTCCACGGTACATCACCTCCAAACAGCAAACACGGGAAGCAAAACAGTGCATTTTTTACTTCACAGCCGCAAAGCCAACTTTTCCGTTGGTACCAATCAGAATTAAAGCTACGAATATATTTCTTGTTGTTGCTTTTGCCTGGCTGAGATATTAGAATATCAGGTGTTGAACGACCTCTTTTCTTAACTGTAACTTTCTCATGGAGAGATAGCTGTGAAAACTTAAACTGTTGAAGTTAACTTACAGTCACAGAACTCATTTCTTGGGGATGCAAGGCCATGGTTAAAGTTTTCTGTTAAATAAAAGAACCGAAAAAAATGAATCAAATAGAATAGCTGGAAGCAGAATAATAATCTAATTCTAAACTCTTCTACACTTTATCACGTTCAAGAATATGGTACACGGTTTTTAAGCACAACACACGCTGAGTAAAAAAAAACTCCCTTCCACCATCACGCCAGTACCGGCACTGCGAGAGCAACTGTGCTCTCTCTACCTGGCAGTCCCGCCTTCCTCCCCACCCCCCCCCTCCTATGTGCGCATGCGCACAACAGTCAAACACCACGTCGCTGGCACTGTGAAGCGCACAGTTCCATACAAAGATTTTTGTATCTTTTTCATAAACTGGGGGATGGCTACTGAAGTACTGACATTAAGCTTAAGGAATATATATTGTACTACAAAAATAAAGAAAGAAAGAAAAAAGGACTCATTATATTAAATGTTATCGATAATATCAAGTGGAAATAGGGGGTGCTGCAGTTCCGCTGTGGCTATACACGAGCCGCCACTGTTCATCTTAGTAAGTCAAAAGTTATAATATCTTTCTGCCCAACACTTGTCAATATCAAAAAGGAAAATTTCATGGTACTTAAAATGTTCACTAAATGATAAACCTTTTTTATTCTTAGTTATTGTTAGATGTTTTATATTTTCTTATACTATATTGTTTTCAATTTTGCATAAGCAATCCAAATCTCCCATTTTGCTCAGATTTCCACAATTTATGAAATTCTTATGCAAACATTTCTCTCAAATCTTCAATTAATCTAGAACTCGAGAAAAGGGCCAATCAGGAAAAATACTTTTCAAGTTTTACATTTGAGAATGGATGTCAAATCAGCAAAGTGATGAAGTTTCGCAGACTAGATGCAAATGCTCAAAGTGGCATAATTTATAAAAATACAGTCGACACTTACAAAATATTTTTTAAATATGACCACTTAACATAGTGAGATTCCTTCATATGTAGTTGAGGTAGCTTGAATGCTGCATTTTTCTCATTTATGTTTAACATTGTATACTGCAGACTGGTTTCCTGGGTTTTTCATATTATAGAAAGTCTTGCTGCACTGTAATTCATTTATAATCAATGTGTACTTGTTTATAATTTCTTCACCCAAAATATGTCATCCTATAATTGCAGCAGATTTAAACAATTTCAGTGCGTATGTTGTTGCTTACCAAAACAATTTTAATTGCAGGTTTGAATAATCTGTGAGGGTTATGCAAACAGTACTTACATGTTCTACTAGGTAAAGTACCTGGGGTTGGAATACAGAATTTCCACACATTTGTTTTGAACAAAAAATTTTGTTTTTTAAGAAAAATCTATCGATGCCAAGGAACTGCAGTGTTGCTTTTGATAAGCCGTCAAGTATGTTTGCCCTAGAATTTTAGCCATCTCAATTGCTCTGCATGCATCTCAGGGTTTATTTATTTACTCAAGTGCTGTGTTTATTATTTTCATGTTTTTATAATTTTTTAAATTACCCTCAGAAGTGCACAGAGTTTTCATTTCATCATTAGCATACAGTGAGAAAGTTCATGTATCACTAATATCAGTTGAATGAAGATTGTTTGAGTGGACAACAATTAAGAAACATTTATCACTCCCTCGCTCTTACATGATCTGTGAAGCACTGATTAGAAAAGTTATTCAGAGAAATTACAGCATTTGCTGCAAAAAAGTCAGTGAAAGCACATAATTATAACTTATAGTTGTCAAGACAAATTTGAGAAAGTGCTAAACATGCCAAAACATATTTTGCCTACCCAATTGACACAAAGATTCTTTTGTTGAGAACAATTAAATAACCATATTTTCCTCTCCCTTTGTCTTATACAACCTGTGAGGTACCAATTACAAACTTTTTCAGAGATAAAAATTTGAGAATGTCCCAAGAAGGAAAAGGTGCACCTAGACTGGAACCCTGGTGCTTAGGAGATAAAGGACTGCCTTGTTGCTCTTCAGCTTGAAAAGACTAACCAAGCGATATCAAATTTTGGCATATTTGGGCTGCTGTGAGCACCAACAATTTTCAGTTCAAAAACACATTGAATTTTCTTTTTCAAAACAAATTTGCATATTGATTTGATGCCTTTTTGAAAATCAACAGCATGAAAATAAGTCTATTCTTTTAGATTTTTTTAGTTTTAAGTCCTGAGTTGCTACGATGAATAGAAGTAATTTTAAAATACAAGGTGAAAACATGGTGCACTCATTCCCATTCTATTCTAATGGGATAAAGAAAAGCTTCTAGAATTGAACTTGGATGCAAACATAGCCATCAACCTTCCCCTGGATAGAAATGGATTCCATACAAAATTTTGTTTCACTGACCCTTGCAGGGTCTGAATAGAGAATAGATACATACAAACACTCTTCTTTATATTGAGTTTTTAACAGCCCCTTGTGATGTAGTTATGGGAACAAAATTTTTAGTTTTTATGACTTCGTATATGCCAGCTTGATAATAGAAATGATTCAACATATTGACTGTCCTGGGACCACACCATACTTTTGGGATATCTTTTCAATCCAGGGTTTGATCCATGAACTTAAAATTTGATGTCCAGTTCACAATAAATTTACCTATGCATACTAATCGTGATCAATTAATTAGTTGTCACTTCAGTAGGTCCATAAATGGCAGTAAATATTAAGCAGTATTAAAGTAGGCTCTCACTGGTGCATGCTGCAGCATGGTGTGCCTCTGCATGGTTTTTTAACCCATTCTCACACGTGCACGCAGAGGCACATTTTTTGATACAGGAAGGTTCGCGGCACTGTATAGGCAGTGAAAATGGCATGAGTCACGTGGTGATGGAAGTGACTCCTGCTGAATGTTAACGAAGCTCTTTGACAATTGTGTGCACACGTGCAAGACCCACTCACATTGAGGCACACCAAAGCATGCCCTTGCACGATAGCAGAGAATATTGTCTCTGCGCATAATGCTGCAGAAAAGCTGCCGAGGTGTGCCACGCTCTGGATTTAGTGGAAGCAGGTTCATTTAATAACATAAAAAAATATTTTCTGCCGTGCCATGCACCAGTGCCAGTCCCTTTTACTCATGGATTTTGAACTACTATTTTGTAAGAGAAAAATAGCAGATTTTGGAAAATGCCTATGAATTCAGGTATTACAGGCATCCCTCATTATAGTGTGCTTCACTTAGTGCAGTTTCGTTATAGTGCTCTCGCTAAGTGCCGAATCATTGACACATTGTTTTGGTTGCATATTGTAAGCACCTAACTTTCTCATAATATTTATTATGCCCATTTAGTAGTTGACTCTCACACAACGTGGTAGTTAGGTTCCTGAAGCGGCCGTGTTGGGAGAAAATGCACTGCATGAATTTAATGACTTACGGAAAAAAGGGTTGTTCCCAGAGTTTGGGAAGTAATGTGTATACTTTTTTACCTAAAAATCGTAAGATAAGATAATATTAAAAAGATAAAACAATTTTAAAACTTTCATTAAAATCAATTCCTTACCTAACATTTTGGCAGCACCAAGTCTTTTGATGTTGATGGTTGCCAGAATTAATCTGTAATGCGTCTCTGCATTGCTGTAGTCTGCATAGATTTATAAAGCTAATGATGTGGTAGTGTACATTGTTCAATAGCACATTTCAATTTAAGGCTTCTGTCTATGTTAAACCCTGCTTCAACAAGACCACTTGCAAGCCTGTCAAAACCAGGCCAAGTTTCCTGTAACAATGCTGGCATGAGCTGATCCTCCTCTTCATGCACCTCTTCCTTGTCTTCATGGGACTTGAGCATCTGCAGCATTTCTTTCTCAGTTAACTCCTCCTGGGACGAGGTCAAAAGTTCTTCTATTTCTTCTTCTCCCATATCATTGAAGCCCTCACCACCCACAGCCCTTGCCTGCTGCACAATCTGCCTCACCTCAGATGTTAGTGTAGGAAAACATTGGGCATCATTCACAATTCTGCGCTATAATTTGCTCCATCTGGCATTTAAAGTTGACTAGCTCACCTCATCCCATGATGCTTTCATGTCTGCAATTATGTGGGCAATGTATAACTCATGCCAGAAGTCTAGGAGGCCACTATCCGAATTCTTTTCCAATGCCTTGAGAAGTTTCCTCATGGTCCTCCTGGTGTAGTAGCACTTGAAGGTTTGATAACTCCCTGGTCTAGAGGTTGGAGTAAGGAAGTCATGTAGGGTGGCATAAACACAACTTGCACATCTGGGTTTTATACTTTGCAAAATTACAGGATGACAAGGAGCATTATCAAGAACAAGGAGAACCTTGAATGGAAGGTCCTTTTGTGCAAGATATTCTCTTGCCCGGGGCACAAAATAGGTGAATCTATCTGTGCAAATGGCTGCCGTTACCCATGCTTTCCTGTTAGACTGCCAAATAATGGGTAAAGGGAATTATGCTTAGTCTTTAATGCCCTGCAGTTCTCTGTATGGTAAACCAGCAGAGGTTTACACTTAAAATCTTCTGATGCATTGGCACAGAAAAGCAAGGTCAGGCGGTCTTTTGTGGTGTTGGACCCAGGCGCCAACTTTTCCCATTTACTGATGCAGGTTATCGATGACATCCTTTTCCAAAATAATCCTGTCTCATCAACATTGAACACTTGATGGGGGTGGTAATCGTTCTCTTCAGTTATCCTTAAAAACTCTTTCTGGAACTGCTTTGCAGCTTGATGGTCAGCAGAAGCACTCTCACCAGAAAACTTGACGTTGTGCAGATTGGAATGCATTCTGAATTTGTCAAACCAACCATCACTAAATTTATAGTCTTTTGAAGGCTCTCCTCCCTTCTCACAAACAGTTTCATAGATTCGTTACACCTCCCAGATCGTGCCACCGAGTGCCTCTCCCTTCTGTGTCTGTTTCTCAATCCAAGTGTTCATTAACTTCTCTGTCTTTTTCTGCTGCAAGGACCTATTACTCATGCTCCTTATAGAATCACTAGTAGCAGCGGCAGCCACAAGACTTGCTTCAATGGGTTCCTTGTTCTTTCAAATGGTGCGAATAGTTGATTCATTCACTCTATATTCCCATGCCAAGTGCCAAAATACCAAAATTTTGCACCGATATATTTCCAAGAATTTCTTTCCTCCTTGCGATGTCTATCTTCTGCATGCATACAGAAACTAACAATAAGTGAATATTTGAGGCGCTGGAGGCAACGTGCTAAATTAAAATGACACAAAGTTTTCGGATTTTTATTTTGGGCCCCTCTGCATTGCCTGAAAATGGACCATGTTGCACGAAAATTGGTGTAAAAATGAAATCCGCACAATACTGAAAATGCTCTGCATGAATCCGCATTGCATGAGATTTTTACTGTATTTGTAGGCAAGTTACAAGTAAACATCATTAAACTCCTAGTCTTGTCTGATGTGTTATTAGTTGGGTGATTTGTGTCAATGGAGTTATTGTCTATTTTTTTAACCCTCGTATTATTTGTAATGAATCTAAAGCGTCAAAATCCACATGCTAAGGATAATTCTGAAAATAAACGAAGAAAAACTTTGCCACTTTCAGCGAAACTTGAAGTAATTCGACAAGTTGAAGGCAGAGAATGGCAAGTTGATGTTTGCAAACCTTGAAATTAGCAGGATAGACAATAAAATAAAATGCTGTATATTTTTCTTTGTTCATAAAAAGCGTCTTTAAATGTTTTAATCATTTAATTAGCATTGAGAGTAGGATGGAAGTATGGATTGAATGTATTTACATTAGTTTTTATGAAAAAAATTCCCTCGCTTAATGTGATTTCAGATAGTGCTCTATTTTTAGGAACCAATTAAGAGCACTGAGGGATGCCTGTATTTATCAGAAACATGTTTATCACAATGTCCTAACTATTAGCTAGCACCAACAGGAGATTACCATAACTCTGATATTTGGCTGAAAATAGCAAAAATATTTCACAAAATGGAAGGCTGGGGTCCACCTCAGGACCAGGGTCTAGGACATTTCGCCGCAAGGTGTTATTTCAAAATTTGTGCAAGGAAGCATAAAATTGCAATTTTCAATTATTTGGATGTAGGATAATTACTTCAAAATCTTGTTAATGATTGGTATGCTTAAAGAAATATTTTATCTTGGAAATGTGGATTATTGGAACAAAATATGAACAAGCGTAATTTGAAGAAATAGATCTTGCATTACAACTTAATATCCGATGTAATACAAGATATACCCAATAGGATCGCTTCAATAGAATATGCTAGATCGACTGTAAGTACCGAGATTCCTTATTACTTCCTTTCCCTCCCTCATTTTTAGTGCTTTTCGTCATTGCTGAAAAGCACTATTATCTTCGTTATTTCTGCCCCTGTCAGGGAAAAATTGGCTGAATTGATTTCAACTAATTAGGTAAATAGAATACTCACATAAATTAATCACGAAAATGGCATATTTGGACAGGGTCGCCCAGCAGGGGTGCCACAATTGCAAAGTTTAACTTTTCGGTAATTATGAATTAGGGAGGAATTGGTCCAACCGATTTCAACGAAATATTGTATGATGGAGATGAACAACATAAAAACAAAATCAAGATTTTTAGTATAGATATAGTTAGCAGGGCTACCACAATACAAGAAAAAAATGCACACGAATTTATGTTGAACTCTCCTCATCAATTTTAACCAAATATAATATTTATAGTGTACACATATATACAAATACATATTAGCATATTTAGACCGAATAAGCCAAACAGGGGTGCCACAATTAGAAATTAAAATATTGCAGTAATTAAGGATTTGGAACGAATTGGATGAACAGATTTTGTTTAAATTTTGTGTATAAGATTTGTACAATATACCATAATGAAAACAAAATATTTAAAGTGGAGCAAATGAGCGGAGCCACCACAGTAAAAAGTTAAATATTATTTCTTTTACAAGTATTTCTAGATAACTGACCTCATAATTTTTAACCAAATAGAGTATATATAATCTTCATTAAAATAAATAACCAAAATATCATATTTCAACCGGGTCAACTAAACAGGGCTACCACAATATCAAGGTAGGAATTTTTCTGTAACTATGAACTTGGAGGGTATTGGCTGAAAGGATTTAAAAGAAATTTTGTTTGTAGGGCAAGTATAGAATGGGAAAACAAAACTAACATGATTAGAACAGATCAAAAAATAGGGCTACCACAATATAAGGAAAAATAATTCTCTGATTTCAAAGCAAATACGTTAATACACGATTATACTGTGGCGAATTTGACGAAAAGCACTTCTGTACCACGGGAAACCATTGTACATCCCTACTTGTTAGTGCTTTTCGTAATTGCTGAAAAGCACTATTATCTTCATGATGTCCATCTGTCAGTCCATACACGTATATCAGGGAAGAACTGACTAAACTGATTACCAAATTTGGTACCTAGAATCTTCACATAAATACATGACCAAAATGACATACTTGGACCTGATCGACCGAGCAAGGGTGCCACAATTGCAAAATAAATCTTTTCAGTAGTTATGCTTTTGGAAAGAATTGGCTGAATTGATTTCAACAAAATTTGGTACATAGAATACTCACATAAATTAATGATCAAAATGGCATGTTTAGACCAAATTGACTAAGCATGGGTGCAAAGTTAAACAAGCCAAACAGAAGTGCCACAATTACAAATTAAACTTGCAGTTAATAAGGATTTGAAAGTAATTGGCTAGATATGCTAATATGGTTTTGTATATATGTTTTTATTGTAAGTGTTAAATTTGGTTAAAATTGATGTGGACAGTTCAACAAAAATACATGTAAAAAAATTTATTCCTTGTATTATGGCAGCCCTGCTTTCTATATCTATATAAAAAAATCTTTATTTTGTTATATTATGTTGCATGCCCCTTTCAAACAAAATTTCTTTATAATCGATTAAGCCAATCCCTTCCAAATTTATAATTACTGAAATGTTTAATTTTGCAATTGTGGCACCCATGCATAGTCGACTCTGCCAAACATGCCATTTTGGTCATTAATTTATGTGAGTATTCTATGTACCAAATTTGGTTGAAATCAATTAAGCCTCTTCCTTGATATGTGTATGGACGGACGGACATCACGAAGATAAATAGTGCTTTTCAGCAATGACAAATGGTTTTGAATATATTTATAAACTATAAATATTAAATATCGTTGAAAGTTATGTGAAAAGTTCAACACAAATATGTCTAAAGAATTTTATTTATCCTTGTGTGTGCAGTCATGAATTATATATATATATATATATATATATATATATATATATATATATATATATATATATATATATATATATATATATATATATATAACATCTTGATTTCGTTTTAATGCATTGCACACCTTCATACAAAGTTTCTTTGGCATCAGTTTGACCAGTCCCTAAATAAATTCATGAAAACCGAAAAAAATTAATTTGCAGTGGTGGCATCCCTGCTGCCTCGATGCGGTCCTAATATAAGATTTATTCACGTATTTGTTAGAAGATTATATTTAACAAATTTAGTTGAAACTGATTGGACTAATCTATTCCAAAATAGTGAAAACAAATGTTTCAAGTTGCAATATGCACTTCTGCTGGATAGTTCAGGCACAAAATTCCAAACACTAATGTATGTGAAGATTCTATATACCAAATTTCCTTGAAATTGATTAAGCCTATACTTCCCATTACACTAAAAATTCATTAATGACGGCAGCGAAATGGCCACGGCCAAAAGGTGCCTCGTGGAGAAACAGCGGTGGTGAAACAGCTGCGGCGAAACATCTCATTCTGCCAGGCCCATGCCTCATATTGTATCAAAACACCAAGACGTACAATTACAATGCAAAGACAAAATAAATGCTGTGCATGTCCAGTTAATTGGACATGGGCCTTTTAAAAATAAGATATTAAAAGAAATTTACAATTAATTTTGATAGTTGTGATTCTACAGTGAAATTTAAAAGATGAACCATGACTAGGGGTTTTATTCATATGTAGGTCATGAAGTTTCTGCTCAGTCCTGAAATTTAGTCTTTTTGTATCATTGGGTATTGTTTGAAATCTTATAGTAATTGTATTAGCATAGATGAAATTATTTCCAAGGACTTAATCTGTTTGACCTGAAAGCTATATTCTGTGTAGTCCCACAGTACAAAGATACTCCTTGCAAATATGTTTCATTGAATTAAAAAAATAACAGTTTCTAACATCAGATCTGAAATTTTAATTATTTTTTATAAGTAGATAATTTATCATCTTAAAAACTCTTCATTCTTTCAGTTTTCGGCCAATGAACAAATCTATCTTGGATCCAAAACATAAGTGAGACTTGAACCATTGCATTGGAAAAGCAACACACAGTTGCATGAAATGGGATAGCTGATCTAGAGACGAAATGGTGTAATACCAACCATGTCCTTCAATGGATTCACAAAATGTGTTATGCAAAATGCGTCCATTGTGTGTGTGGTGCTAATGAATCCTCCAGTGTTGAAGACAATGGACAGTGTTTGATGAGAAATTCTTGCCATTGGTTCAATGATTTAAGTCGAATCAGTGGATATTGGGAGGTAAAAATCCCCTTTTCTTTCAGAGCGCCTTAAGGGAAGACATGGTAATCACGCTCCATGCATTTAATTTTTGTAAAGCTTCCCTCGACTGAATTGTAATGCGTGTTTTTTTGCCTTTCTTACAGTTTCATTTGATAAACAGGTATTTATTTCAACCTGTACTTTTTTAAAAAATTATAACAATAATTTAAGACACCGCAATGATGACTTGGAGAATTGTCTAAAAGATGTGCAATCACTACTGCTGGATGATATAATGAAGGCTTTTTATATTTCTGAAAATAATGTTAAATTGGTAGTGTTCCTTATTTTGGTGTCATAAAGGAGACAAAAACTCGTATGTTCTTTAAAGAAGTCCTCTTTCTTTGTCGGAAAAAGTCTGTGAAGATTATTAGAGTGAGAAATGAAAATAAATATGTTGGTTCTCTCATTTCCAGGCTGTTTCTTCTTAAAAGTTGTTTTAGTAACCACAACAAATGTCATTTTCAAAATGTATGTAGAAATTTATTTTTCTCAAACTACAAACATAAAAAACAATTTAAGAGAAACCAATATTATAATCAAATGGGAATCTTACAATAAATGGTGTAATTGACTAAGGTTAAAACAATAATTAACATGAGTAAAACTTTACAAAAAGCACCATTTACACATTTTATTGGTTTTATGCATTCCATCACTTCTGAAATGCGCTCACAGTACAGCAGCTGCATCGATTGCAAGGCAAACAACACTTGGCTAGTGGAAGAATTTTTCACTCAAGGTTATTAAACACTTCTAAAACCACGACAGGACATGCTGATAGCTGACCCCTCCAATTATAAATATACATACACGTAACTTATGTACAGCCTTCAAGAATGATTTTTTCCAAAATTATACACGCTTACCCCGATACGTGCCAGTAGTGCCTCAAATTCATTTTAAGGTCAAGATCGGATGATTAACATGGTCACTAAACCTGTGGCAAAAACAAAAAAGGTGAAATTTCCTATAAGATAAAATTTCTTTTAGCACATTTCTTTACACCATATTTTATAAGTAGGATCATTGGAGATTAACATTTTTCCAAGAATAATAGTTAGTAGATACTGATTGTGAATGGATGAATATAGACTGCACCAAAAATGATGGGACATTATTTTCAGTAACAAGACAATAAATATTTAACTCAAACCTTCTTACATGTTCCTTTGCCAGTATGCCAGAATTATGAATGTAACCTTTATCTAGGTGACAGTCATTTGATATTGAAATACGTGGAGGTACAGTAGAAGCCTTTCATAAGACACCTTATAGAACCATAAAATTATATGTAGTAAAGGTAATGTTGTATCCCACAAATCAATTATTCAGGCAAACCTCACTTATTGTGGTAAGTGCATATGTTTTTGAAAAATGTCAATATAAGTATAATTGTTTTTTATTCAGAGAAATATATGTATATCTGAAGGACGCTTTCACAGTTTAAAATTTCTGGCCTTAAAATGTAATATAAACATGATAAAATGTTTAATTTATATAAAAAACATGCTTGACAAAAGCAATTACATACAAAGTTACACACAGCTTTTCTGATGAAGAAAATCACTGCCAAATGCCAAAATTTCCCAATTAGTTTACAGCACAGTAAAGAATCCACTCTAAGCATGGCTACTTTAAGCAAGCCCTGTATGTAAAATACCCATAATACAAAGAATATAACAATCAAATGCAATGTCAGGTGATACAGGCAACATTAAGATGAAACTCCATCCATCAAGCAATGAAATATCATGACCATAAATCCATACAGCTACCCATGTTGATGGTCTGGAGCATTTGTTAATAATTATAAGCAATGAGCTAGGTTGAAACTAACTGAAAGGCTTGGGTGTTCAAACTTTCAGAGTTAGTGCCCTGGATGTGTTTCAGGAAGCAGCCTATAGTGTGGGAGCTCTTCGGTGCATTTCAAGGTCTGTTATCATTGTGTAATGTAACTAATGCAGTTTTGTATACATGAGTTCATAACCCTTAACATAAATTTCAAGGTAGAAAAGTAAAAAAATCTGGAAATTGAGCAGTAATCAAACTCAGGTATTCAACATGCCAAACAGATGCTTTATTTGAGAATAGAGAATCATACTGGCTTGATAAATTAGCCAATTAAAGCACTGACTTGGTAAGTAAAAGGCCTAGGTCTGACTACCAGTTAAGTTAGGAATTTTTCTCCATTTATTCCTTGAAATTTAAAATTGGTGTTATTACTGGTTTCTGATACATGATTGAGAAAAGTCCAAAATGAGAAAAATGTTATCCCAGAAAATGAATTTGCAAGATATAAAAGGGAAGAAATTCATGATGGCTCAACTGACCAGATGTATCCCCTTCTTTAAAAAGTTAGACTAAATATTATTATCCTACAATGGCATGGTTTTCTTTTTTCAATGTCCAATATAGATTATGTATTTTTATTCCTCTTAAAATTGATTTTGTTTATATAAACATTTTTGAAAATGACATACAGTACTCTCTCTCTCTTGATTATCTGGGATGAATGGGAAAAAAGAATCCTGAATAATTGAAATCTTGGTTAATCCACCATCCATATAAAACAAAAATTTTCAAAATATTTAGAAAAAATGTATGAATTTACTTGATTCTTTTGAAATAAGATAGCAAAGAAGCTTGCCTTTTCCCTTTATTTATTTGCCTTTCAGCAAATGGTGCTGAGTAGGTTTCTCAGCAAGGCTGCTGTCTTGCTGTTGCTCCAAATAATCAAGCAGTTTCCACGTGAGTTAGAGCAGCGCTGTGACTGATCCTTTGCTCTAGTATAAGGTTGTCTTCTTCCTGATCCAGATCATCGGTGACTGTTGGTTCACCTTCAGTAATAATATGCTGCACAATTTCTTCATCATTTAATACTTTATGATCAGCCAAATTTTGGTTTGCATTTAACCACTGACGCACAGCTTCCTCATCAACATTTGCACATCCATAAATGTAGTGTAAATTATTGGATGCTTCAGACACCATTTTATTAAAACTTTCCTCAAAACCGAGGAATTCCTCATCGTTTCCCCGTAAAAGTTTTTTCCATGATTTTTTTAAAGTAGAGTTTTTTACCGATTGCCATGCATGTGTCTAACATTGATAGTTTTTTCCAAAACCAATAAATCATTACCATCTTCCTTTACAAACTTAAGCAGTAAATATTTTTGATAAATTGTTTTCATATTTTGTATCACCCCTTGATCCATAGCATGGGTCAAAGCTGGGAGGTAAATACTTAACGAAGACATTTCTATCTTTGGATTTTAGAATTTCTTCATTCGGGTGATTAGGAGCATTGTCTAAGAGTAAAACTGCTTTTTGGGGCAGATGTAGAGATTCTAAGCATTGATGCACTGCTGAAGCGAATTCTGTTTTAAACCTGTCTGTAGAAATTTCTCTGTCCATCCATGATGACTTATTGTTATAGTAACTGATGGATAAATTGGATAAAACTTTAACCTGTGAGAAAGTTCAAGTTTTTCTGCAGTCCCGATAAAACACAGTTTCAAAAAATTATATTACAACAGCACAAAACTGTAAGGCGTGTTTTTTTTTAATTTTATGCCCCACAGCACTTGTTTCAGTTTCATGAGCTCAAGTTTTTTGTAAAAATTTCTAGTATAAACTGATTTCATCACCATTATAGATTTGTTCTGATGTGAGATCCTCATTTTCGATGAAATTCTGAAATTGAGACTTAAATTTCCCAGCTGGCGGCTCATCACTGCTCAGTTTCTCACCTTGGATAGCAATCTCACGAATGCCACATCTTTGCTTAAATCTCATCAGCCAACCCGAAGATGCATTAAACTCCCCCTTTAATTTCAACTGATCAAAAAAATAATTCACTTTCACTGCACAAACAGCACCTGAAACCAGGATTCCCTCAGCCCTCTGTTGGTTGAACCAAAAAACCATTGCTTTATCCAGATCATCGTATGTAGAGGTTTTCATCGTTTTCCGGCTTGACATACCACTCGCATTATTCGAGACTCCGGAAAACTCAACTTATTTTTGTTTCTCACAATATCACGCACTATTTGGTCACCAACATTGTATTCATTCATTAGCATCTTGACCGTCACACCTTTTTCAGATTTTTTAATTATGTATAGTTTTTGTTCTATAGAAAGAACAATCCTTATACGTTTCGACATGATCGTGTAAGGTTTTTTCAACTTTCAAATTATACAAAAACAACAAAATAATGTATGCACCCGCTACGACGTATGAAAATACAGTGAACACTTGAACAAAAAGTTCTGATCTGCTCGGTGAGAGAGGGGTAATGTTTTCACGTGCTATCTGCATAATGTTTCTCTAAGTAAGTGAAATAATGTTTTAATGTGTAGTATTTCTAACACCCGAATAGAAGCAGCAACTATGTATCTCCTGTGTCCTTCACCCTCTCCTATTCATGCCTCCACACTGCATATCTCAGCATTTGTTATGCTGTCGCATTGTTTTTTAGCAGCCACCTTCTCGTATCCCCAATTATTTTCATACATGTATTATTTTTTTAACATCCCGATTAATCTGTATCCCAGTTATTCCAATCCCAGATAATTGGGAGTCTGCTGTAGTCCAAAAATACATCAACTAAATTCAGTCAAGAACTACCAGTAACCTTTAATAATTCGTTTAAAAAGGACATTTTTAGAGTTTGCAAATTCTGTCTTTGACTTCTGCACTTTGTATTTGTCATGGAAGGTCATTTTATCCAGTCAGTAACTATTCTGAAAAAGTAACATCCTTTAAATGCCAGAATTACTGTAATAACCTGAAAGGAAGACAAGGTTTTTTCCCAAAATTTTGGCAAAAAACTCAAAGGATTGTAGAGACTTGAGTAACCTATTTGTTAGTTTTGGCCATCAGTTAAACAGATAGTGTCAGTGGGTCATACTTTTGCTCCCTCTTGAAGCAAATAAATTGGCTTGACTTATTTTACTGCCAGACTATAGAAGACAAGTAACGTGTACCTTTATGTAGGCAGTGAAATTAGCTTTTCCCTACGAAACTGTCAGTAAACCTCCACAGGTTGCTAAATGGTATTCCAAGGAACTTTTGAACATTAAGCTTGCTTGTGAATTTTCTTTTGACTTGTTCAGAAGTACTGGCTCTATTAATTTCAGAGAAATTTATTATCCTTACAGGAGGCAATATAGAGCAGAAATAAAATTAGCCAAAAAAGTAAAATAGAACTTGAATTGAAGATTCTGGCAACAAAACCAAGGGCCTGTAAATAATCGATACTCTAAACAGCATAACAGTATGTGAAAAACAGACAACTGCTCAAAAGTGCAATAGTTACTTTATCACTAATGTGAATTCAATTGTAAATAATTTAATCCAATCAAAAACAATTTGACTCTGTACTTGAGTAATATGCCTAGAACTGCCACTTCTTTTACTGCATTAACCCAAAAGGAAGACAAGGATTTTTCCCAAAAAATTCAGTAAAAAATTAGGGATCGTTTTAAAACCAATTACAAAATTTTTAAATGCCATGTGGACAGGGCCGTGTCGTGGGTATGTGCCGCCTGTATGCAAAGTATAATTTTCCGCCCCCAACTAATTTTTAAAAATATTGAAGCTCAAGAAAAAAGTAGATGCAAACTCATAACAATTATATTAACATATTTATTAGTTACTAACGTATATATTATTATCATTTTAATATATTTTTTAACAATGCTAAAATTAAAATATCATTTGCAACAGTTTTTTTTGTTACATTGTTACAGTTTATCAAAAATGTTACTTTAAGAAACACTTTTCTAGCTTTAATATTAGAGAAGCGTTTTATGACATCATCTATATCTAAATTCTCGCAAAGCTCATATTCTATAGAAATAACAGATAAAGATGAAAGCTTATCCTATGTCATTGATGATCGTAAATAATTTTTTATTTAGAGAATGACCTTTTTCCAGATGCAACAGTAACTGGAAGGGTCAATAAAATACATAGTGTCACTGAGACGTTTGGAAGTGTTGTCGGTAGATTATTTTCTACCATATACTCTAAAATCTCAATTATATTCATGCTAGGAGCCAAAAATGTTTCCAATATTTCTAATTCATTCAACAGATCTATTGCGCTGATATCAAATTCATTTCTCGCAGCATCACTCAGTTTGATCTCGAAATCTGTGCAAAACTTCAGTTTATCTTCCTGGATTAATTTATTAAAATTATGGATATCGTATAAAAAATGAAAAGTTTTTATGATCCTCTAGCTCAGGTGTCCCCAAACTATGGCCTGCGGAAATTTTATTAAACATCATAAAATCTGTGTTTCCAATTTAAAAACAGGCGCATTGTTTGCATTAGAATTTTTTCTTACATTTATTCACGTTTACTTATAGTTATATATGCATGTATGCTTAGGTAATTATAGAATAAAATATTTTAAATTTTGAAACGGTTTTTTTTTTCGATGCGGCCCGCCTAGCACTTTCAATATTCTTATGTGGCCCTCCTCTCAAAAAGTTGGGGGACCCCTGCTCTTGCTGGGTAAATTTTTCTATAACAGAAGAAATTGTGGTATCTAAAATTTCGAAAAAATATGTATTTTAAAATTTTGCTTTGTATCTATTATCGTCTCATCAGGTGATTCATATTAAAAAAATTTTTCTTTTTTCGCTGTCGACAGCTACTTCTGGAAATTTAGGTTGTCTAAACTTTCAGCAAATTCTCCGACTGATCAAAATGTCATTAAAACCTTCGTCATATATTAACTGCCTAAAATATTTAATGAGATCTTTTAACACAACAATACATTTGCGAATATTTAAACTTTACTGTTGCATGATTTTACTGACTACGTTAACTCTCGATAAACTTTTTACCAAATAACTACGGAACAAATTAATTTATATGATTGCATTTTCATGCCAAGGGATTGTGCCATTTGTTTTGTGTTTAAGTCACGATTTTCATCTGAAATCATTTCCAACAACGCAGCGTAAATTTCTGGTCAATTGAATCTAATGGTTTTATAGCCTCAATCCTGCTTTCCCATTTTGTATCCGAGAGTTGTTTTTAATATCAGAATATTTACATGTTTTTTCATAACCTGCCATCGGGGTGCACAACAAGAGAAAAAATTATACACTTCTTGAACTGTGACAAAGAAATTTATTGACTTGTTAGTGATCTTAGCAGCATCATTCACAATGAGATTAAGAGTGGGAGCAGAATAAGGCACAAAGAAAGCTCTGGGATTTATATTTAAGAAATTTTTTGCAAACAGTTTTTTCCCCTTTCATATTAGCTCCATTATCGTAACTTTGTCTCCTCATGTCCTGCATATTTCTTTTTAAAAATATATCAAAAACTTACTTAAACCACTACCTGTTGTATCGAAAATCCTAAAAAGTGCTCTCTAATTTCAACTTTTTAGTTTCCAAATTCAACTGGACAAAGCGAATTATTACACTTATTTGTTCAATGTAACTCCTATCTGGAGTACAATCTAATATAATTGAGTAATATTTACAAGATTTTAACAAATTTAAAATACTTTGTTTTTTTATGAGATATTTGAAATAATTTCGTTTTGAATTCTATTTCCAAGGTAATGTGCCGTACTTTCTTTATTTTTTGCACTCAACTAATATGTTCTGCTATAACAGCATCAAATTTCTTATAATTTCTACCAGTTTTGAAAAGTTGCCATTTTTCGATTTATATAATGCGCTGGAAGTTCCCCGCAAAGCAAGGTTCTGTCTAGATAAAAAATTTTGAGGCATACAATCCTTTTATTTACTGCGTACCAATGCTTCCTTTCGCGATCAGTAACACACTGATTTTCATGATTAATGGTGGTATTATTTTTTAAATCTCTGGAAAGCTGAATCCAATCCTTATATGCTTTCCATATGTTGACCACTTTTCTCATGTCTACTTAAAATTTGAGACAAGTGCTGCTAGTGCTACAACCAATTAAACTAGACAAATTTGAATTAACTCCAAATATATTACAACAAAAACAATAAACAGCTACTTTTGAAATAGAATAAATCAGCCAATTTCTTGCTACTTTTTCACCATTTTCTAAGATTCTATAATAATAGGCATTTAAAAAACTTCTACCACACTTATCTTTGGAAAAATTTTAATTGTACACTTGTACAGGATCCTTTTTAAATAATGTTAGCCGATATTATTCTTGCATGAATTCCGGCCACAAACCTGGATCATCTGAAAATTATTTAAATAACCTTCTGCTTCTTAATTTGGATCAACATTACATTGAACCTCTTCTTTAGTATTTTTATTAGCCATAGTTTCTTCAATAATAGGGTGCACAATGTGGTTATCCATTGTCTTGATCATTTCCAGCTTTATATTCTCATACAAAGCTACATTTAAAGTCGACGTGGAATTGTCTTTTGTTTGAAAAAAGTTGGTAATTGAAGTTGAATTTTTCTGTATTTCCGTAAGTCTTACAATTCTTTTTTTCTATGCTAAGCCCCAAAAAATCGTTTTCTTTTACCAGCAGGCATATAAAACAAGGGTTAATTTTTAATAATGAAAATAAAATCAAAACAAAAACAAAATTATGAAAAATATCAGAAAAGAAAATTGAAAATGAAGCAGATAAATGATTGTTGATTGAATGAAAGTTGTGTGTTAAACGCTCATGCAATCGAACCGACCAGAACCAACGGCATCAAATTAGACGGTAAACACACTTTAATTTCAACAATGGCAGAACAGAGAAGATGCTTAAACTATAACGTAAACTGCGATTCTCGTTATCGATAAAAATGGTTCCTTACAAAACAATAGACACGCCTGTTAGTGTGATTGTGATTAACATAAAAAAACTTCTTCCAGAAAAGAGCGAATAATTTTCTTTAATATTCAAACAAACCGTAAAAACCAAAACCAAGATAAACTGCTTAAAGGATAAAAAGTATTTTTTGATTGAAATTACTATGAGTACTTAGATCCTGCTCTGATGTAGACATTTCCAAGTTGAATGCACAAAAAACACAAATCACTGTTGATGAATAACTTTTTGAATGAAAGAAAGCACTGACAGAAAAGTACACTTCTGAAAACAGATGCAACTTCAACAGAGGTTAACATAAGACTGCTGGGATCCTTGCTCAAGAAAGCCTTTTAAAGCTAACAACTTAGAGCTTTAGGTGGGGATAAAGAAAAATGATCATGTTGCGAAGACATATAGCTTTTGAAAACTTTCATGTTGGGGACTTGGAATATTGTAAACATTAAACAAGCCACAAGAGTTTTGGGCCTGGCGGTAGGAACACGTGAAATTTAGAGGCTTGCTTCGAGCGGGAAATAGGATAAAAAATAATAACTTATAAGAAGTTTCCATTTTCGGCCATTCTATTTTGAATACCCAGAATATCCCTAATACGAAGATTTCACAGAAGATTGGGATATTACTCCTATTTGCTGTCATTCATAAGACAACTCTGTCGTTCCAACGCAATTTACAGGAATGCAGCCTTCTTCATCTTGCGTATCAAAACACATGAAAATATGGTCACAAACACTCCCCACCAGTGGCGCAATGGACACGCAACCCTCGGGTGGCGGAGGACAGCCAGAGGAGACCCATGGAGAAAGGAGACACCCTTCTGCATGTTTTACCATGACTGTGGCCTAAAACAACACTGCTCCCAACCGTCAATATGTCACAGATTCACGAGAAAAAGAGGAATGAAATAAGTAACGTTCTTCGGTTTAGGTTCCACTTGTTCCAATCCGGTAAAATAACAAAAGCAATTGTAGGAGGTTTGCGCTCAAGTCTGTACCCACCTTAAACCTTGGAAGGTTGCTGCTCACTGCCGCCCCATAGAAGCTGTCGCCCGTGTGCAATGCACACATTGCACTCATGGTAAGCACGGCCCTGCACGTGGAACACCCCGACACCAATTTTATGTCCACGAAAATGCATTTATTTATACATACACAATACATTACATTTAATTTATTAATATAATACATTTATTCATATTCTTGAAGTTCACAATATGCAAACAAGTGTCTTTTCACCTCGTAGGTAATGCTAAAAGGGGAGTGTTGACAAATCTGTCCGAACTTGTAATCGGCTGGGTAAGAAATTTAATACACACAGCATTGAAAATGGCTACATTAAGATTGCTGGCATTTTATGGGTGTCTTGTTACAATTTAAACATATTTGTTACTTTTCGATTGGTGCACCAATGGGAGACAAAATGTACACCTGCAGTTTGAAGAGTATAACCTCGATGAGAGCATGCGAATGGTACAAACTTTGCAAAATTTTAATGTGAAGTGAGGATTAGTTGCGTTTAGCAGCTTTAAATAAGTTGCCCCAAATCTTAGGACTGAAATGACAGATAGTGTAGAGAAGAAAGGCGCCTCTATAAAAGGGAATGTATCACAAGGCATAAGGTGAAGTTTTGGTAGAAATTTGAAGTTAATGGTGGTGCGTTATGCTGAAGAAACTAACATGTGACGCCGGGAGAAAATATAATGTGACAAGGTGGCAGCAAGGAAAACAGAAACTTGAAGGTGTCAACTCTACACGGAAATCATTTAGTGAGCGGAAATGAGGTGTTGATTTTGTGAATTTGAAGAAGAAACAAAAATTTTTGCATACTAAAAAAACAGACAGAAAACCAGTATAGTGCGAAATCATTAAACATCCCATGGCAAGAATTCAAGGCTAGTAATGGATGGTGTGTACGGATGATGCATCATAATGATTTTTGCCTGTGACAAAGAACTTCTCTTTCCCACCATTTACATTCTGACTACACGGACGAACTTACCGCTTTTCAGAAGCATGTACAGAAGGTCCCCGCTACAAGTTGTTTCGCACTTAAGTCATTGACTTTTTGAGGAACTAAACATAAAAATTCCCTGCTCTTATGCCGTTTTTCCACTTAAGCGACCAAAAAAAACCATTGCTTCCTGCTCTAATGTCATTTTCAGCTTCTGTCATCTAGTTTGTTTCCAAATTTCATGGTTGTGCCACCATATTGGCTATGAGCACCCAGCATCCTCTATGACGTTGTCCTAATTCTGGTCAGCTACGTCGCTCTGCCATCTCGGTCTCCATAAGCTTTTCTGACTTGATTGTGGATTATTCCCACCATCGTTGTGATCATGAGTTCTAAGCATGTTGTCAGTGCAAGTGGTGAAAACTGCAGAGGAGGTTGAAAGTAAGGCTAAGCATGTGTTAAAGCATAGTGAAGTGAAACGAGGCAGTGTGATTTGATGGAAAAATGGAACGAATGCTAGCTGTGTGAATTGAGGATCTGCACAATCAGAATATGCCAGTCAGCTTAGTCCTCATGCAGGAGAAGGCCCTCTCCTTGTATGAGGACTTGAAAAAGGAGTTGGGAGAGGAGGATGCAGCAATTTACAGCATGTTTTTGAAATGTAAAGGCTTTTTTAGTCCCTAACTCCTCTCTATTCACATGTATTCTTATGAGGAAAAATTCCCTGCTATCTGTAGTTTCGCTTTATGTCACAACTTTACGGTCTCTAACCACGACGTATAACGGGGACCCCCTGTAATTGCATTGCAGAAAATTCACCATTACCTGCATTTTGCATGTCCGTACAAGCAATTTCGGCATTTAAAGGTTAATAACAACTACAGTCAGACCCTGATTTAGTGCCACCATTTGTCCATCACTGCCACTGGTACTAAAGTGGGGGTGGCAGTTAATTGAGGTATCTGCTTGCTCTATATAATCATAAGATGGAAGTTTTGTTCACAACAATTCATGGGTGGTATGCAAGGGACACTATGGGTGCTAAATCAGGGTTTGACTGTATAGGCAGTCCTCGTTATCCCACGGTTCGCTTTCCGACATTTCGCATAACTGACGCTTCATGATTAATACTAATGACTCACTTATAAGGCCCAGTTATCCGATGATTTTTTTGACGTAGCACATTTTGCCAGTCATTTCCTTTTCCGATGCCATTTTAATTAGGGCGATATAGTGATGGGGCGATCCAATTCTTTTAAATGAGCTGGTTTTTTAAACTAGATTTAAAGTTAAACTAAAAGAGCTCTTTAAACTAGGTCTTTTGCAAGCTACTGCGGTAATTGTGGGATTAGTTTTGGGATTATGTAGTGTTAGCCATAAACCATGTCTGATAAAGTAAAGTGCAGTGATAGTGATGTTTCTTCTGCTTAGAAACATAATAGAAAGCCTCTTACTATAGAAATAAAATTAAATATAATCAAGCATTCTGGTGGTGGCCAGTCGAATACCGAAATTCGTCAAGCTATGGATGTGCCCTATACGACTCTAATTTCAGTTCTCAAAGGATTGAATTTTGAATGAGGCTAAGTGTTCAGCCCTTATGCAGACAAAGACTGTTAGAACCCTGCCTGGACTTATTGTAGAGGTAGGAAAACTCTCCATAATTTGGATAGAGGGTCAAACCCAGTGATGTGTGCCTATTAGTCTATCCATCATCCAGGTCAAAGCATTAAATCTTTTTGAGGATCTTAAGAAACAACATGGCGAGGACTCTTAAGGATGAAATGTTTACTGCAAGCAAGGGTTGGTTTATGCATTTCAAAGAGGGTGATGTTACACAATATTAAGGTGAAAGGTTAAGCTGCTAGTGCTGATCAGGTGGCAGCTATAGGTCGACCGGATTCAAAATACCCTTCTAGCAAAAGTGGGCGGAGTAAAGGAGGATGCCGGGAGCTCACTCGTTACCCCCACTCTTTCGGCTTCGGATAACTTCAGACCTTACGGATGCTCACGCCTGACGAAATTCTCACGCGGGATAATCGATGAATTTTCTGTTTAATATTTCATGATTTCTGATAAATTATTTATCTGTTGTGTTTATGAAGTATTTTTGATTGCTGACTGATGGACTGTAACAAGTATCAAGTCATTTATCATAATAAATATGCATATTTTAATTTCTTAAGTCCAAGCAGGCGAGTATACTTTTGCGTATTTACGCAGATATTATTCCATGAAATATCGGTTAAGTATTTTTTAATTACATTAGTAATAAAATTAATGCCACAATTAATAAAGAATTCATTCCCCATTACCAGGAGAAATTTGTATAAAATGAAAAAGACTTTCCGAAACACGTTCCGACGCTGCGTCCCAGATGTCCTCTGAACCCAAAAAGAAAAACCAATAAACTGCGAATTCTAAAATGCTGAAAATACGTGCCATTCTAGCTATTGAAAAGGGGGGGGCCATAAACGAATAAACGAAAGAAACCCTGACGTACAGCGTAGGCACAGGACCCATGACGAGTTAAAATAGTGAAAAATATTTGCCATGAGAGAGAGGTTACATTGTGCTGTGCGTGAATGTTCTCATATTTAGAACGTTTTCACAATCGGTACTATTTTAAGATTATAAGGTGGCTCAGTTGAAGGGACTGAATCTCTTTTATATGGGAATAAAAGGATCGAATTTTGTGAATAACTCGATTAGAAATATTATATTATTTATATATTTATTGTGTGTCTGGTGTTATGGTTAGTTTGCCACAAATGGGTTGTGGTTAAAAATGCATATTATGGCGATAATAGCCCAAGAGGCTGATTCGCCTTAAATTACACACACACTCGATTAGAAATAAACGTAGAAGTCCGAAATTCCTCCGAGTATCATTGTTAATGAATATCTGCGTAATGATCTAAAATAATTTCGTAACGATCACGGGTTCAAATACAGAGGATGAGAAAGTAGCCACTTTGTACACAATCTCCCGTGCTTGTCCTCTCAATGGTCTCCCAGAAACGGGCGTACTTCTTGATGAAGATGCCATTTCATTAAAAAACAACAATAACCACAAAAATAACAAATAAAGAAAAACTAAAGAAACAACGAAATGCCGAATAACAATAACAAATACTACCAACAATCAACAAAAACCCAAGAGCAAGATACCGGGGAGATCGAAACGTTCAAATGTGCGCGCTGAAACTGACTGAAGTTGCCGCTGTGGTGTGGAAAGGGGAAAAAAGAGGGGATGCGCCAACTGGAGGGGTAAGCTACGGCGCAGGTTCTTTTGAGCCTGGTCGACCTATAGTAATTCCCAGAACTATTGACTAAAATTATTGATGAAGGGAATTATTATGCTAAATAAGTATTTAATGTAGATGAAATGGGTTTTTATTGGAAAAAATGCCCTCGAAGACCTATATAGCCAGAGAATAAAAGACGATACCCGGGTTCAAAGCATCTAAGGACAGGTTAACTTTGTTGTTGGATGCTAATGCCACTGGTGACTTGAAACTAAAACCCATTCTAGTGTACCATTCGCTAAACCCCAGGGCACTTGAAGGTTTTGCAAAGACCTCACTCCCAGTGATTTGGAAGTCTAATCCAAAGGCTTGGGTTACAGGTGCAGTGTTCAAAGATTGGCATGAAGAATATTTTGTGCCTGCTGTGGAAAATTATTCCTTTAAAAACAATTACCATTTAAGGAGTTGTTGATTCTGGATAAATCCCCAGGGCATCCTGTTCCTGGATGATTTGAATCCTAACATTAAAGTGATGTTCCCACCTCCCAACACCACTGCATTGCTCCAACCAATTGAACAGGGAGTCATTGCATCATTTAAGGCATATTATCTTAGGTGAACATTTGCCCAAGTTATCAAGGCTACTGAGAAGGAAGAAGGCCAAACATTGAAAGAATTCTGGAAGGGCTTCAACATTTTCCATGCAGTCAATAACATTAGCAAGGCTTGGAATGAGGTCAAGGAATCAAATCTCAATGGTGTTTGGCATGATTTATGCCCTGACTTTGTCTTTAATTTCCAAGGCTTCACAGATACAGTTGATGACTGCGGATGTTGTTCAGGTGATTAAAGATCTCAACATGGAGATGGTAACAGAAGATATCAGTGAGTTGCAGATGAACGTACGAATGAAGACCTTATGCAGTTGGAAAAGCAGAAAGTTGCTGATGAAGATGTTCAAATACTCCTCACAAAGTACTGACCACAACAAAGTGTTGGAAAAGCAGAAATTTGCTGATGAAGATGTTCAAAGACTCCTCACAAAGTATTGACCACAACAAAGTGTTAAGTGAGGCTTTCCAACACTTAGAAGCTGCCATAACACCTTTTTAAGTACAGGATCCTGAAAATGATCACAGCCTTCAATCGCTCAAGGTATATCCGACTTAACAAACTGCTACAGAGAAATCTATAGGCAGAAGAGTTCAGCCATACAAACCACTTTGGACAGATACATTAAGACTCCTAAGCCACCAGCATCATCTGAAGGAAGTACTCCAAATTTGCCATGGAGAAGCCGTTCTAAATCCCCAACTAAGGCCCCTCACCGAAAATGTGACCTCAATAATTTTTAAGGTTTTAATTAAATTTTTGGACCAATTAAACGCTGGAACTTTTATACAATGAAAATTAATTTTAATTTTTTAATCTACACTTTTTATTTTTTTAATACCATTTTTTTATTTGATGTGATTTCTATGCACCATATTGATTTTTGTTATTTAATGGTTATTATTGATTTATTTAAGATATTATGCGATTTGGATTGCTATTTTATGTTATTTTAGTGAAAATAGGGTATTGGGTCCTGGTCGTGAACCTAACCTCCATTATTCACCTTACCTGTATGGGAAAAAAGGTTTCATTGCTTCCATATACAGTTGGTCCCCGGTATTCGCGGATTCGGTATTCGTCATTCATGTATTATTGAACAATGTTTCACTATCCATGGTTTTTCGTTTCGCTTATTCGTCACTCGGACTACTTGTCGTGGCAGAGTAAGAAGTCAACACGCATGCTACTTGTTCAACAGTGACTGCCTTGTACTCGTTTTATTTTATTTTCAGGCCTATTTTGTTTATATTTTGCTATTGATAATGAATATACTATGTTGGTAATTACTTTTTATTCGTTGTAACTTGCATAAAGCCGGCTACACATTCGTTATTTGCCGAGAGTCGAACATTCGTGATCAATTGCCAAGTGATGAGTAAATATTTTCCTCGCTACTTCCAGCTGCCTCCACATTAATCGTCCATCATCGAATACCGAATATTCATATCGACTTGCTGGAAAAGGTGTAAAGTTCGTAGTACTAAAATTTTGCTGATGGATTAGGACGGTCAAGACACTTTTTTTCGCTGCAATTGCCGCTTTTGTTGTCACGAGCTGCGCCTAATTGAAAATGAAGATGAAAAAGAAGAAACCTCAGAAAAGAAGATGGTGGATGTGATTCTACGACATATACTTGATGGCCGATGGCACTGAGTACAGGTTCGGAAGGTGCAATGCTGCCAGATCTGCATGAAAATTCTCGCAAAGAGGGAACATTCCCATGATCTGGTAGCAATGCAGAAAGACATTCCTAAATCGGAGAATAACCAATGTGTGCAGGGGTTAAAAACACCGCAGCTTGCAGAATATTCGTCCCTTCAACTAATGCTTTTTTACCGACTCTCGACGGGACATAATCGTGGTTCGCCGAGTGACAAACTTGTTCCATCCACAAAACTATATATTTGGCGAGTGACAAATATTCGAAGTTCAGCATTTGGCGAATAACAAATGTGTGGAGTCATCTTTTAAGTTATTATGCACCAGCACCATGTGATTTGTTTTGGAATTGTGCCATGAACATTGTATCCGAGACTCTCGCTAGTTTTACCATGCAATATCTGTGTTTATCCTTGTCATCATGTTTTCTATTCGTATTTATGTAGTTTTAAGTTAATTTCATTTATATTAAGATTAGGCAATGTTCAGTGTATATACTGTCCAGTATATTAACCCTTTCATAACCAGAATGCCTGTAAAAGGACTTGTTTTCTTAGTTTGGATCTCATAGAATACAGTGGCAACTAATTCAAACCTAATCTCCCTTATTACATGAAATCTTCTGAGGGAAAATTCCCCTTTTTTTGTCACATGAGTGATTTTATTGGCGAACGTAGCCTGTCCTTACATAATGTATTTTTATGGGGAAAAACTCCCCGGTATTCGTGGCCATTTTCTAGTACGTAACCCCCTTGAATAATGGGGACCAACTGTAATCGATCAATCATCCCTGAATTTATGCAACACCAATTAACCTCCAATCAACGAACTTCCAAATAATGAATAGATGAAAGAATTGGTCCCTTGAATTTTGTTGATGCGACGTTTTACTGTATTATTGTTTTACCTATTTATTTTTATTTTGAACTTTCTGTTTTTTATATTATTTGTAAATGTTGTCCAACATTGTGTGTCCCAAGCATTAAGAGTATCGTTACTTAATTTTTTCCATTTAAAGTAGTGCTGTAGATGATAAGACATGTTGGCCACAGCTTAAATATCAACTCTTAAAAAGCCATAATGACAACAAATAGTTGATAAAACCAAATTTGTCCCTGAGTTCATGCTTAAAAATAATATCAAACTTTATCCCCCAACTATCAGAAAGACTACTCCAACTCAAATTCTATACCATCCACAAGCTGCTTTACATTAAGGTTTAGGACTAATCCTTTGATTTAATCCTTAAAACTAAATCGAATATAGAGGTAGAGAGGGAGGTCATGGGTTCAAATCCTGACAAGGGCATGGTCATATGTGTTATCTTTGTTATAGTTGTTGCACTCATTGTAAAAGGTCATAAAGTGCTATTTTATGAGTTATTTAAAAATAAACAAAAGATATCTTCCCTTGGAAATAATATTTTCAAGATATCAACTTTTTAAGTTATTGTATAGGATTTAAACACCATAACTTCTGCCAAATCAGAACTTACCAAATACATAGGCAAACAAAAGCTTCATATTAACTGAAAGATGAAGATAAGGAGGTATAATGGACTTGGTTTCCCCTTCAGTTGGTAAAAGCAAAGCAGCAATACAAACTCCAGCAGCTCCTAGTATAACCAGTTTATTTGGCTCACCAGTAACAGTTCCACGCCCTGGAATATGATACAAGACAAGAACCTTCCTTATTTAATGAAATACTTTTAAGAAAATAGCACTGCAAGTAAATTAATTAATCCTACAATGGAGCTCATATATATATATATATATATATATATATATATATATATATATATATATATATATATATATATATATATATATGTGTGTGTGTGTGTGTGTGTGTGTGTGTGTGTATGTATGTGTGTGTGTGTGTGTATATATATATATATATATATATATATATATATATATATATATATATATATTTAGTGCAAAGGATGCATTCTGAAAGGTCTTTATGTTAACCAAATTTGCGCTAAACAAATCTTTTATAATGTAGCACTTAATAGAGATCAGTTCATAATACCACATGGCTTGCTATATTTTTGAATTAAACAAAATATGTATAAATACACATGAATATTATTGAAAATGTCAGCTGATTATATTTACTTAATATTAATAATTATTGCTAATAAAAATACATTCAATTTTAAAGCGCCAGCTGATTTTCCAGATGAGTACTATGAATATTTGATCTGTGTTTAAATTTTTGAAACCAAATGGAACTGACGTTAAATGTTTCAGAAGAATTGCCACCCTCTTCTTGCTTTAAACATTTAAATAGAGAAAGGGCTTTATTGCAAACTAGTGTAATTCGCTGTAAAATATGACACGTGTGTGGATTAATTATTAAATTTAAGGAACTTCCCATTCTTCCTCTTTCTCTCTTCTCCTCTCCCATCTTCATCCCTCCCATTCTCCCTCCCTCTTCCCCTCTCTCCTCCTCTGGAAAAACAGACTTCCTAGTCTCAATCTCGCCCTAATAAGGAACGTTATCTACATTCTCTCCCTCCTTCTGTCTCCTCCTCTCTCACTCCCTCTGTCTCTCTCCTTTCTTTTTTCCTCTCTCCTTCTCTCTCATATTAAAGCATGCTTTCCTTACACATATGGTATAAGGATTGAGATGACAATACAATCTCGAGGTTTAACAATGACACGATTGGCAAGGCAACATATCATTAAAAAGCATACATTTTTCCTATAAATATGATTTATACATATTACTTAAGCGATTTTGAATCATAGACAAAATGCGATGAAAACAATAAGGAACATTATCACCTAATATAAAACGCTTGATATCTTTGTCTATGCGACGGGGATGCATCGCCGGCTCACTGGGGATGTCTGCAGGCGGCGTTGGTTGGTCCATGTCAAGCTCTAAAAACGCAAATAACTCGATCAAATATGCAGATATAAACTTGAATTCGGCAGAAATAATCTACTCGGATATGAAAATACTGTGACGAAGAAAAATTTACGAAAAACTTCCAGGGTTCGACTCCAGGGGATGATTTGCATTCTCCATAAGATAACAGGTAAAAATCGTCTTTTTGACGTGCAGGCTTATCTTCTTTTTTACTTTAAAATTAGAAAACATTGACTCACAAGCTTTAGATCTAAACCATTTTAACGAAAAGATTACAAGGTTTCTTATTCTGTTTAGTGTTTTTCATCTACAATTCGAAATTCCTCATGTTAAATGTTTAATTCGCATATTTTGGGAAAATCTTGCCATTTTAACAGGATGTTGCCATGCCTACCAATTACATTGTTAAACCTCAAAATCCTATTGTTATTTCAATCCTTATGGGTTTAAGCGTGCTTTGAAGGCTTTTAATACGAGAACGAGAGAAAGACAAAAGGAAGGGGAAAATCTTTTGAGCGGGGATATGTTGCACATTCTACGAATAAAACTAATTAAATTTTAGAAGAAAGGGAGGAGAATGGGTGGGAGGAAGATGGAGGATGGAAAGAAAAGAGGGTGAAGAATAAGAGAGAGGAATGGAGAAAGAGAAGAAGAAAGGTAAAATACAAGGAAGAGAGAATATGAGGGAGAGAGAATACGAGGGAGAGAGAGAATAAGAGGGAGAGAGAATACGAGGGAGGGAGAGAATACGAGGGAGGGAGAGAATACGAGGGAGAGAGAGAATACGAGGGAGAGAGAGAATACAAGGGAGAGAGAATACGAGGGAGAGAAAATAGGAGAGAGTGAGAGGGATGCAGAGAGAGGAAGAATGAGAAGTACCTTAATTTTAATACATAATCTGCACATACTCGTCATATTTCATGGGCAATTATGCTAGTTTTTCTTTAAAATGGCCCATGTCCGAAGACCTTAGGTCAATTCATTCTAATTTTAATTTACAAACAAGTAAATTCTGTAAGTCGAAAAATCAATTTTTGTGTTATCTTATGGGTATTTAAAATTGGACAGTGGGCTCAAAAACACCCCTTAAATATAAGTTTTTCTGGAGTTTCGGATTTTTCTCAGAGGTTATACCCCATGACCCATCTCCCTTCCAAATTTCAGTCCTGTAGCACTTCTAGAAGTACCTTAGGTCTTATATAATATATTTTGAAGCATTATGGCTGAGAAATTTAAAACCATTATTATATAGATGACTACTTGACTAATGGGCATGCGTTCATCAGAATGTATAGAATCAACCCACACAGTTTCTCCATTTTTTCTAAAAAATTTCTATTTTATTGTGTGAGTTTCTTCACAGTTACTGCAATATTCAATTGAGCTTTCTAGTTTGCTTTTACGAGGGTAAGTCAAAAAGTAAAGGGACTCGTCAAAAATGCACATTTATTTTAAATATACAGAAATGAAACTAATATTACTTTTCAATGTAATTCCCCTCAACTTCAACGCACCAGTTCCAGTGTTTCACAAGTTTTTTAATTTCGTTAGAAAAAAGTTTTTTGGTTGCGTCTTTAACCAATTTTGCTCCGTGCCAATGACTTCTTCATCAGATGAAAATCATCTTCTTCTTAGCACTTTTTTTATTAGGCCAAGCATATGGAAATCACTGGGAGCGAGATTTGGACTGTATGGCAGATGCTCCATCAATTCAATTCCCAGCTCATTTACTGTTTCGACCGTCTGATTGGCCGTATGAGGACAAGTGTTGCCACGCAACAAGATGATGCCCTTTCCAAGTTTTTCACGGCATTTGGATTTGATCGCGGACTTCAGTTTCATTCGTAACACATCACAATAGTTTTGACTGTTAACAGTTTCACCCTTTGGAGTGAAATGAACCAAAATCGCACCTTTCATATCCCAAAAAAGTGTAAGCATAATCTTACCAGCTGATGGTTGACTTTTGAATTTCTTAACCACGGGCGATGACGGGTGTTTCCAAGCCACACTCTGAGCTTTACTCTCTGGTTCGTAATGATGCACCCAAGTTTCATCTGTGGTGATGATTTGCTCTAAAAATTCATCTCCCTAATGGCGATTATGTGTCAAATGGGTATGTGAGGCTTCCAAATGTAGAACCTTATGCTGCACGGACAATTGTCTAGGGACCCACCCACCTTGCACACACTTTTTGAAAATTTAGCGTGTCGTACAAGATGGAATATGCTGAACCATGACTGATGTTTAAAGCCTCTGCAATGTCGTAAAATCTAATTCGTCTGTTTTCTCATAACATTTTTTCAACGACTTGAATATTGAACAGTTGTATAAAACTCCTTCAGCCAAAAATTGTAGGGTAAGCACTATGCATTTCGCCCACTAAGTGGGCATCTTCAGGGGAGAACCTGCCTTGGCAGTGAACAGAATTCAACTGCAGTATATATGTATATACGTATATGAGAAAGTTTGTGCAATGTATATTGCGCTATTTGATTTATAGTATTTTTAATAAAAAAATTTGTCCCGAGATGCCAATTGCACTAAAAAAACATGCGCAAAAATGGGCTCGACTTTATACAGATTAAACATATAAAGACAAACTAATAACCTAACTAATTGCAATGGAAAATTTTGTTGCTGTCAATTTCATTTTGGTTTTTGTTATATTACTTTAAAAAGATGTTGCAGTTGGCAAGTATGTCTTGATAAACATTTAAATTTGCGTTACTACCTAGTGAGAATTTTTTTAATAGTATAAAAACTATGTTATGTGGTTGGAACCAGCTGACCAATGTGGGAGTCTAAGAGGCACACTTTTATAAGGGAGTGATGTGTAAATGAAGTAGGTGTAGCTAGAAGGCACTTTTGGGAGAGTCTGCATAGAGAGATTTTTAACATGCCCTTTCACCCATATTACAGTTGACATCTTCAGGAGTGAAGTGATTCTCATGTTTTGTTACTGCCCTTAAAAAGGGTCGGCCAAAAAAATGTACCTGATTTCAAAATGAAATTACAAGATGGGAATGAATACCGTATTTACCCGAAAGGAAGGCGAGGTTTTTTCACAAAAATGCCATTAAAAATATTAGGTATCATCTTAGAATGGAATATGAGGATTTAAAGTGAGAATACACCAATATTGTTGTGTTGTGTGCAATTTGTCTGACCTAGCCGATCCTTTACTTGCACCTCTGGGCTTTTAAATTCGAATAGTGATGGTGTTTATGAGATGAAGAGGCTGAAGTTTCTTCATCTGAAGATGAGACTGGGGATCTATTTTCAGAAATTTGAGAGATCTTTTTCTTTCCTCGTTTTTTTCTGTACTGTGAAGAACTGGTCAGTTCGTCATCATGGGAGGCAAGCAGGCCCTCAACATCCTTTGCCTCAAGATAATTAAATTCTATCTCCTTGCCCATATCAACAATTGTCTTGGATGTCTCTTACAGTCTTCTCCAAGGCATAGAAATCAATAATGCAATCCAGCTAAATTCTTCTCCGCACACAATTCCTAATGGAGCATGTGACTTCCCATGAACCAGGGATGATGTTTAAGCCATGCCAGAATTTCTTCAGTGTGACAGCACTTTCACCACCTGCTGCCTTAAGAGCTTGAGCTAAGGTTGTGTACGTACAAGACCTTAAAGTTTGCTATTACAATCTGATACATGGGTTGTAATAAAAAACTCAGGTTTGGTGGCATCATAATTCTTTCACACATCCAATTTATTTCTATTAATTTTAGTGTAACATATATTATAGCCTATGATCGTAATGATGATTATTATGATTGGAAATAATGATAATAGAAAATAGATTTAATGAAATTGTTGAAAAAGCAATGCCATACGCTTTTATAACACAAGTTGAAAACTCATGACATCTAATTATTACAATATTTGTATCTGAATAAAAATTCAAAGAAGATACTCCATTGTTGCATCATCATCATCATCATGAGGTGTTCTGCCTCTAGGCAGGTCCCTGGCACCAGCGTTGTCTCCACTCATTTCTGTTCCTTGCCATTTCTTTCATTTCCTGATACCCTCCCCTTTCTTTCAGATCGTCAAACATTTTTATTCTTCTACGTCCCCTTTTCCTTTCCCCTTCTACTGATCCTTCCAACACCATCAATAGTAAACCTTCTCCTCTCAAGATATGCCCTAACCAGTTACTTTTCCTCCTCTGAATTGTTTCAAGTAATCTTCTCTTCTCATTCACCCTTGTTAGTATTGCTTCATTCCTTATCCTATCCGTCCACTTAACCTTCTCCATCCGCCTCCACACCCACATTTCAAATGCCTCTAGTCTTTCTTTCTCTCTTTTCTTTAGCGTCCATGTTTCACACCCATAAAGCAATACACTCCAAACATAGCACTTCACAAGACGTTTCTTCAGATTTAAATCCATTTTACCACATAGTACCCGTTTTTTCTTATTAAATGTTTCTTTTGCCATTGCTATTCTTGTTCTTATTTCTTTTTCACTTCTCCAGTCTTCAGTTAGCATGCTTCCCAAATATCTATACTGTTTTACTTGCTCTACTCTTCCATCCTTTATTGACACATTCATAATCTCTCTATCCCCTATTCTCATCACCTTTGTTTTCTTTATGTTCATTTTCATTCCATATTCCATCATCCTGTCTTCTAGCTTTGTAACCATTTCCTGAATATGCCTCGTTTCATCTGCCAAAATTACCATGTCATCAGCAAACCTTATACAATTTATTATTCTACCCCCAATACTAATTCCTTTATCATTCCCTATTCCATTGTCAATCATTTCTTCAGCATATATATTGAACAGGGTTGGCGATAAGCAGCAACCTTGCCTTACTCCTCTTCCTAAATCATACCATTCGGTCTGTGCATCTTTTATCCTCATAGCTGCTTTCTGTTTCATATACAGCTCTTTAATTAACCTTCTATCTTTCCAGTCTACTTTTTTTGCTTTTAGTATTTTCATCAGTTTTTCCCAGTTCACTCGGTCGAATGCCTTCTCCATATCTATGAAGCACAGACTAATTCCTTTACCCCTTTCTATATATCTCTCTCCACTCATTCTTATCAATCCTATTGCATCTCTTGTACCTCTACTCTTTCTAAATCCAAACTGTTCCTCTGCAACATTTTCTTCCATTTTGCTAATTAGTCTCCTGTTCATAACCCTAAGTAGAACCTTTGCTGCATGTGTAATTAAACTGATTGTTCTGTGTTCACTGCATTTTCTTGTTCCTTGCTTTTTCGGAATTGGAATCATAATTGTTTTGACGAAATCCTCTGGCCACATCCCCTTGTCATAGATTGCATTACACAACTTCACTATTTCTTCCAGTCCTTCCTCATTAAGACACTTAAATAATTCTATCGGTATCTCATCTACCCCCATTGCCTTCCCATTCTTCATATCCTTTATTGCTTGTAGCACCTCTATTTTCAATATCGAAACCCCTGTTTCGTCATTATTTATTTCATCCTGCTCTTCAATACGGAGATCCTTTGGTTTTTCATTTGATTTGTACAACTCCTCCATGTATTCTCTCCATCTATTAAGGACCTCCTCTTCCTTATATAGAACTTTATCTTCTTTACTTGCAATCTCTTTCACACATGCACTTGTTCTCCGTCTATCCCACGTTACATTTTTTACTTTCTTATACATCAAGTCATACATTCCTTTTCTCTCTAGATCTTCTATATCTGAGCATTCCTCCTCTAGCCATTTCTCCCTTGCTTTTTGGGTTTCTCTTCTTAGTTCATTATTCAGTTTCCTGTATTTCCTTTTTCCATCTTCATCAGTCCTGCTTTTGTATTGCCTTCTTTCTTCCATCTTTTCTATCATTTCCTTTGTCACCCATGGCTTTTTTATTCTTTTATTGTTGCATCAATCATTTACAAATCATGATCAGATAACAATGCTGTTTTTTATTCTACTCAAAAGGATGCAGGTTTGAAGGCAGCCACTTCTCCACAGTAGAATCCATAAATACATCAATATTTGGTAGTTAGTGAATTTTTCATTTTCATAGCATTTAAAAAAAACACAAGTTACTCACAGTGTGTGAAATTTATGGAATGAAGTGACTTTAAAATCCTATGCATACGGGCATAAGCTGTAAAGTTGAGAACATTTTTGAAATGAGAAAAATTTTTGCTATGACTGGGAATCAAGCCCGGGTCTTCCACTTGCTGGGGGGATATTCTACCACTGAACTATCGTAGCAGACTAATTTTCCCGTTTCTGAGCGCGGGTGTTTTTCTTAGTTGAGTCCAGGCTAGCCAAGCTAGCTTGATCAACTAGCCCCAATGGAGGTCCTCCAAGAGATACATCGAAGAAAACCCCTACTGGCCACAGCAGAATATTTTCTCATTTCAAAAATATTCCCCCACTATGCCTCTTAACAAGATGGTTGGTGTAAAAATGCAAAGTAAGAGTACCGTCAATGCTATATGAAATCCATGTATATCATGATTCGAGTAATAAATTAGTTACTATGTAGATGAATGTGATGAAGTTTTGATGAAAGTTTCATTGAGTTTTATCATTTTGCTTTAACGATACAGCACTTTTTACCAAGTAGGGCAAAAATTCTTTCCAGCAAGAAAAATGACTGGAAAATTTGGCATTATCTCCAGGGGAAGCCCATAAATGCTGGATTTTGGGAGTCTGTATTGTCTAACAGATGGGTAGATGGACAGACAAACCATATACATTTTTTCTTTCAAAGAAAAAGTGCATTGTCAAACTTTCATATTGAAAGAATGATGTTATTTTATTATAAGTACTGTATTTACCCGAATCCAAGACAACCCCAAAACTAACAATAAGACGACCTCCCCTTTTAGCAGACTGTGAAAACCAAAAAATGATTTTATGACCAAATTTCTCACTGACTGTATTTGGTGTATATTTTGAACCCACATATTCAGTATAGGTACACTAGTTCATTCATTAATTGAAACGGTTTGTTACAAATTTTTTCTGAAATAAAAAATAATTTTTAAAATGTATTTTTAAAATTAAGACTTGATTAATTGAATTCCAGATCGTAAGTTTGCAATGAAAAATAATTATTTTATCTTATATTTCATTTGTCTAAAAAACATCAATTAAACACGTAACGATACTTCTTATGGTTCTATGACAACTCGTTGTGGTCATTTTGTTGTGCAACAATTTGTCGTGCTTAGTTTATCATGCATCAATACATCGCACAACAAACTCATCACATGTCAATTCATCTCTCAACAAATTCGTCATGGTGTCTCACGACGAATTTGTCTTGCAATGAATTTGTCTAGCAATGAATTGATGCGCAATGGGTTTGACGAGCGATGTATTGATGCGCGACAAGTTTATCGTGCGACGAATTGATGCACCATGAATCAAAACGCGGAAAATTGACTGCAATGTCCCTATTGATGGTATATGATTTCGTACTCGAATTTAAGATGATCCCCTATTTTCGCAAGCTAAAATTTGGAAAGAACCTCACCTTAGATTCGGGTAAATACGGTATATCAAATAGGTAGATATTATGTTCATTAAAGAAAAAGATAATTTTGGACTCTAAAGAAGGTACATTAAACTGATGGTCTTATTTATAACTTTCTGAGATCAACAAGCAATCAGAAATCATCAACAATATTGTAAAGAGCTTAATTTATCAACAAACAAGTTTTCTTGTGTGTTAATTTATAATAACACATTTTCTAAACAACTGTTTAATCATTATGACAAAGTAAAATTTTACCCATATGCAATCACTGAAAATTTCAAATTTTATTAATGTTTCACTCTTAGAAAATCCATTAAGCGAATGCACTTTATACTCCAAATGCATTTTATGTTCCAAATGCATTTTATACTCTAAATAAATTTTATATACCAGCATCTCTTATAATAATAGACGTGTTGGTTGGTGATCATTTTGTTTACATCTCAAAAATGGTAAGAGATAATGGTTTGAAATTTTCCAGGAATACTTCACATATTAAAAGTGATTGGCTAAAAATATTTGGAAAAACGACAAAGGTTCGACTCCAGGGGATTATTTCTATTTCTCATAAGGTAACACTTAAAAATGGACTTTTAGACATTAAGGCTTTTATTCTTTTGGAAATTAAAATTAGAAAGAATTTACCTGAAATCTTTGGACCTGGGCCATTTAAAGAAAAATAAAGAACATTTCTTATTCTTATCATCACATTTCATCTACGACTCAAATTGCTCAAGTTATGCTTTTAAATAGTATTTATTGGAAAATTTTAAGCTTTTTAACGATATGCTGCCTTGCTGACTGTGTCACCGTTAAATCTCGAGATTGTATTGTCGTCTCAATCCTTATACCATATGCATAAGGAAAGTGCTTTGACTGCTTTAATATGAGAGGAAGAAAGACAGGAGCGATACAGAGGGGGAGAGTTAATGAGGAAGGGAGAAAGAGAGGAAGGGGAGAAAAAGAGAAAGGGGAGGAAGGGAGAGAGAGAGGAAGGGGGAGAAAGAGAGAGGAAGGGGAGAAAGAGAGGAAGGGAGAGAAAGAGAAGAAGGGGAGAAAGGGAGAGGAAGGGGGGAAAGAGAGAGGAAGGGGGAGAAAGAGAGGAAGGGGGAGAAAGAGAGGAAGGGGGAGAAAGAGAGGAAGGGGGAGAAAGAGAGGAAGGGGGAGAAAGAGAGGAAGGGGGAGAAAGAGAGTGGAAGGGGGAGAAAGAGAGGGGAAGGGGGAGAAAGAGAGGGGAACGAGGGAAAAAGAGAGAGGAGGGGGGAGAAAGAGAGGAAGGGGGAGAAAGAGAGAGGAAAGGGAAGAAAGAGAGAGGAAAGGGAAGAAAGAGAGAGGAAGGGGAAGAAAGAGAGGGAGAAAGAGAGAGGAAGGGAGAAAGAGAGAGAGGAAGGGAGAAAGAGAGAGAGGAAGGGAGAAAGAGATAGAGGAAGGGAGGGAGACAAAGAATGAGGGAGAGACAGATAGATAATGGTCTTTATTGGGGTGAGATTGAGACTAGGAAGTCTATTTCTCCAGAGAGGAAGGGAGAAGGATGGGAGATAGAAAGAGAGAAAAGGAGGAAGAATGGGAAGTGCCTTAAATTTAATACTTAATCCATGCATACCCATCATGTTTGACAGGCAATTGCACTAGTAAAATAATAAAGAGTAATACATACCTTGGTATCTATTATCTAGTGAACGAGTTTCTTTTTGATGAGAATAGCGACCACGATCTCCTGCTGATGAGCTGCTTCCTATATTTGCTCCTCCAGGCATTGATTTAAAGTCCTCATTTTCAGCATGTGCAAGTTTGGATGTTTCTGGACTTCCACCAGGGAAAAATGTAGCAAGAACATCTCTTTTTCCAAGAACCTATAAGAAATAATGCAGCAATGGTTGAAAATTCCACTCTAGAAACTGTTGAATATAAACTGCCTAAAGAAATAAGGGAAATCATGGAAAAACAAACAATGAAATAATGATGAAAATAGTTACTGTAATTTTTTCAAAACAGAAAGTAATGATAGGGTTATTTATCTGTGCCAACTTAAGTATTTTTAGACCTTAAATAACTCAATCATAAAAAGGTGGAATTTTGTGAATTGCTGTTCTTCACATTCTAGCATGTTCCTGCAAGTGAAAAAATTAATAGTCGCAACTGATGCCAACTTGATTTGAAACTGGGCTCTCTTAATGTAGCAAGAGATATTTCTTTTACCTAGGAGTAACAGAAATTGGTGACATGAGCATTGTCTTGGCCCTGTTGCTAATTCTATTTGAACATAGCTTCATATAGGGATCAATTGATTTTCCCTCCTTCCCAATATACCTCATCCATGCTCTCAAATAATTAAGCCCATGAGTTAACCAACTCAGTTGAGCATCACATGCCATCATGAAATAAAAGCAAGTCTAGCAGAGATAAAAGGATGGATTATTTATTGTTGCACTGAATCAAATTGGAACTAAAATTAGTATTTGACTCCCCATCCTGTTATGAACCAATTGAAATACTTGTCTTGCAAATATGAGCTTTAGAAGTTAGATGTGACACAGTTGGTAATTATTGAGATATTATTAATTTTGGCAGAAAATTTTGAGAGATATAAAACTTTTTTAATTTTAAATGGCAGTTTTAGCAAAACAGAATGTTTTTTTTTTTAAACTGCTATAATTTATATGCCAAAATATTTTTCACTGTAAATGGTATGACACTCCAAGCATCACTTAGATTTTACTTTTAATCTAAAAATGTTACATTTCTGTTCAAAAGATTACATTTTTCAGGTTATATTATTGTTCTAATTCAGGATTGTTATATTTCCTCTAAGGAGGCATAATAACATTGAATATTTCTATAATTGGCTCCAACACTCAATGTTTACATTTGGAGTATCTTAAATGCGCAATGATCTACCAGTCAAAATTCTCTCACCTACCATTAACGGTAATTCAGAACAACTCATTGCTAGACTACTGATATTCTACTGTATCTCTTATTTGGAACTACAATCAAACAAGGAATTGCAACAAACATTCTTGGGTGGAAAAATTAATAAAATTCCAAAAATAGGAGAAAATAAACAAAAGAATGTATGGAGAAAATATTCAAAGAATGTAAATGAATGTGCTTCGATAAGATGGAGGTATGGACATAATCAAAATGCTCATTTACACCAACAACCAGGGATTTAAGAAGGTTGATTAGTGACATGGATATAATTAACCTGTCTTTCGAATAATCGCATAACATCTTTTTCGAGAACCTCTTTTTTGCCTCAAAGCTTATTTCCCCCCCTTTTTAGAGTCTGTCCTCTATTTTAGGTTCAACCTATTGAAATTCCATTATTCTCTTGTCTTCCAATTTATATATTTATTCAAAGATGCTTATTTATTTCAGCTTAGCTTTACTTTAATGCAACTTCAGTTGTCCAATTTTTTTTTAGCATTGTCAACTTCTGAGAATAGTGTTTATATAGGTATATAAAGCAAGTTGAGTGGTGTTCTTTAGAAAAAACCGCTGGAATACATTGTCAAACCCTTCTCTCTTATTAAGTAAATATCACTATTATGAAACTCGGGGTTTTTTGAAGATAATAAAACATAATTTGGGAAATCCACGATATTTTTAATATCAGAACCATAATTGCTAAACATTTTTCCATGAATAAATAATGTAAACCACTTGTGATTAACATTACCATGAATTTTAGTTTTTTAAATATTTCCTTGAAGTATAGGGAATCTCTTAATTTACCATATTAAATATTTTTCAGAGAGTTCCTGAAGATTTTCCAGTTTGTCTTTGCAATTCCAGCTCACAATGCAAACCTTGGGCATATTTTTGGTTTAATGAACACTCAATGAACTGATGAAAGGAATCGTTTGGCAGTTTAATTAGTTCAAGATCTTTTAATAGCAAAATATAATTTTAAACGTCATAAATTGAGTCCTTTGATAGCATATATAACATCTTGTACTCGGGCTGTAAATTGCTAAAAAAAACTTATTTTCACACCAAATTTCATTTTTGTCCTGTTCTTTCAACGTTTTTGTCGTCCTCTTTTCTCAAAGTCAAAATCTGGTATACCTTCACATAAACTTTTTAGTGTCACAAATAATAGGCAACATCTCCGTCCTTAAGCCAACCCTTCAGTAAAAATCACCACAGGTTCCAATCTTTGAAATACGAACATCATGATTGACATTACATTATATTAAAAACCAGCCAAAAAAGTTACCTGCTTGGATCCTTGATCTAGCATCTGAATACGAAATGTATCCACCCGATGTAAGTAGGCAGGATTCACCGCTATAAGACGAATGACAATATCTATACAGCATCCACGTTTGATACAACCTTCTGGGTCGATCACATTATACTTCCTTGGGTCGGTACATAAAACTACAAAAAAATTTACCTTACAATCTAAAATAAAATATTTAAGGTAAAAATGTTAGGATTTACTACGTCTATATTATAATGAACAATGGAAGTCATTCATTATAAGTAGTTGCTGTTTAACTATATTCATGCAATAATAGCGAGCAAAATTTTAAGACTTGCAGCATTCTAATTCAAGAGAACAAAATCTTACAAGATTATCTGACGAATTCAACACTTGAAATGATTAAAAACACATTCCGTAACAATCTAATTTCTACTTGCCCTTGAATCTTAGAGGAAATTCATACGGGTTGTATAGTGTTAATACTTGTTTGTGGGAATTATAGTCTTCTAAATAAAAGTTGATTGCAGACGGAAATACGAAGACGGGAATATTTCCATCTAGCGTAGAGTCAGGTTTCATAACAACAGATATTTTTCACAGGTCATGGATTGATCAACAATAACTTAGTTTACAAATGAATACAGTTATAATAACCACTTTGATGTAAACATTCCGCTACTTCCATTTAAAATATTACGTAAGCATATAAATTCCAAAAATACAATAAACCACAATATAAGAAATTTCCGCTAAAATACAACCCCTATCAGCTGAACTACGCTGCAATTGCTCAATGTTAGTCAATTTCTTCCAATCAATGTTGAAATTCCTCGACTTATTTTACTACGCTAACGTAGTTTGTCGAATAACGTAGAGGCAGCACTAACGAAGCAATTTCCTGTCCCGCCATTATAGGATACATGGCGCCATTTTTGAAGGTAGCCTACAGCAGAGGTTCTCAACGTGATGGCCGCCGAGGCATTTACAGGAACCCGCTGCTCTAATAGCGTGGCAATGCCAAAGAGACATAATATATAAATATAGTTCAAGGCTCGTCATTCATCATTATATTATATCAATGAGGTCGTAGAAATACTAGAGATCTGGAGTAATAAAAACTTTCTTACTATCAATCCAGAAAAATCACAGGCCATCATAATTGGTTAGCCTAAGACATTAGCTGCTATTAATCGATCCCAAATAATCCCGCTCAACATAGCAGTTTCAACTACACCTTACTGAAAAGTGGAAAAGAATCTAGGATTGCTTAGAGATGAAATCCTCTCTTGCTCCTTACACGTTATAAATGTGTGTAGAACAGTGGCGTCGCGTGCCCATTTAGGTTGGGTGTGCTTTTACTGGGGAGGGGGGTATGCAACCCGCGCTACAAAATTCACGTGTTAATTTGAACGTACGATTGCATTTTTATTGACGTGTGAAAGTTTTAAGAGAGCATAGCGCAGCAGCGTTCTTCTTAATTGGTCTAATGCAATTAATATTAGAATAATTTTGAATACTTTAATTTACTAACTGATATGATTTTAACTATACAATCCATAATTATGGACAACACAAAGGTTCCCTGTCAAATAGACTTGAGCTATGCATCACGCGCGCCGTTTATGTGAGAATGGTTAACGCTTCGTTGTGAGAAGATACTAGAGTGAGGTACGAATTATCTGTATTTTGTTACGATTTTTAAATATGTACAACCATATAATACGCACAGAAATCTGAACAAGTAATCACTTGGGAAAATATTATTTTCCGGATTGAATCAAAGAAAGGCTTAAAAAACTCATTTTACTTACTTATTTGTACACCAGTTCCAATCTCCTGTTTTGCCTTAGGAATTTTGTTAGCACATCATCATAAAATGAAGGTCTTTTCTTCAGTTCCGCCAGCAATGTCTTTTCAATGGCGAGTGAACTTAGGCCGCATAACCTTTCCTGCATTTGTGTTCCTCTATAACACGTATGTATTCTCTTCATAGCCGAAAAAGAACGCTCGACTGTAGCAGTAGAACTTGGAATCGTCATGATAAGTTCCGCTAATTTATAAATCTCCTTGAATGCAACCTGAAGCTGATTTTCTTGCATGAATTTTAATAGGCGATGCACTGGTTTCCTCGCAAATTCATCAGAAGAAAAGAGCACTTTTAGTTCATTTTTTAGGCGAACGTAGTCAAAAACTGGTCCTTAGAAATCCTTTAATTTTTCTAGAATACCATCAGGAAAAGTTTTCGCATACTGATCATATCTTTCGCTACAAAGGAGTTGAAAAAACTCAAGTTTCGAAAGTGAAGAGTATCTTTCTTCCATCTCCAGGCACAAGCAGTCGACTATTCTCTGGTATAATTGAAGGCACGCGCTCTTCTCCTCTTCTATAGATCCTTTTCGTCTTTTAGGCTTCGACGACTCAACCGTATGCTTTTTCTTTGCAGAAACCCAAATATCATCAAATCCATGTTCCTTGTCATTCCTAAGCTATTTCATAGTATCATGCACTTTTTTACAACAGTACAATATGTCATAGGATGATGTTTGCAATATATTATTCAAAACATCAGTATAGCCAAACAGAACAGAAAAAATTTCTAGCAAAAAAATTGTTTGAAAATCTTGCAAGAAATACAGAAAACCACGAGCTTTGATTACAGCATCCACGTCCCAATCCCCAGAATTCTCCACAATGTGTTCAAAAAATGCAATAATTTGACTTCTGTGGCGTTTTACTGTGTTTGATAAACGGGAAGTAAAATTCCATCTGGTTGGTACGACGGAGGGTAATTTTTTAGCAACAAAATCTTGCAAAGCATTTACTCTTTTCGATGATTTATAAAAATATGCTGCCAATCCACTGATAGTTTAGAAAAACAATCTACATTCCTTGATATTCAAGAGGCTTTGCTTCAGAACTAAGTTCAAAACGTGAGCGTAGCAATGCGTAAATATTGCTAAAGGATAGGCCTCGATAACTTTACTCTGCAACCCATTAATATGTCCACTCATTACACAGGCACCATCATAAGTTTGGCCGACCAACTTGTTCTTAATATTAAATTCCTCAACTCTGTTTTCAACTTGTTTAAAAATACCACTAGACGTTCTATCATCACTTACGTCTGTAAATCCGATAAACCTTTCGTGTGTTTGCCCATTATGGACAAAATGGAAAACAGTTGATAGCTGCGATTTCGACATTACATCAGAAGTTTCATCCAGAAGAATGGCCACAAATGTAGCGGAAGAAATTTCTTTCTTTATAGCATCTTTAACCACATCAGATATAGTGTTAATGATATCATTTTGTACTGTGGGAGAAGTTCCTCGAAATACAGTCGATGCCTTTAAATGACTGTCTAAAAGAGGATCATACTCACGGAGCACATTTAAAAATTCTATATAATTCCTTCGGTTGACTGAATCTTCAGACTCATCATGACCTCTCAAAGGAAGCTCTTGCTTAGCCAAATAACATACAGCATCAATTTATCTTTTTAAAACGTCTCTATTTTTCTTTACTTGTTCATTATGACGACTAATTTCAATTTTTCTTTGGCTGTCAATGAGAGTGTCAATTCTTTGTTTTCCAAACATCTTAAGATTTAAAAATGACTGAACATGTGGCTGGGAGTGCTCATGTTTTTGCATTGCTGCAGCTAAATGATTAAGATCGGAATACCCGTGCTTATTCCTAACACCTTTCTCTTTGGAGAATAATTAACAAGGCCAACAAAAAAGTCTTGACAGCACTTCACATCCAGTTAACCATTCTACTGAATCGTATTGTGAAACAGAGAAATGTCTCATGTACTCAGTTTTTGCATCTTTGTGCTTGCACAGTAAATTTGGAAGAGGAGGACGAGGCTTACCTTCTTCGACTATGTTCATACAATCCGCAAAAGCTCTGGCAGAAAACGGGGCATTCAGTACATCGTCAACACTGTTTACCATTGTAAATATGGGCAAAAAGTTATAAATTATATCTAAAAAATTATAAATATATGTTAAAAACTTGTCTAAATCGGTGTCATAAACACGTCGGTTCACACTTTACCCCACGCACGCAAAACAGACGAAACTCAGAAAACAAAAACAGCATCTCATGACAAGTAACAACGTTGAATTGGATTGCTTCACACAATAGCCAATCACAACCGCTAACTACTTCTGGGTGCTGTTGTCTCAGCGCACACCCTGCCATGCCTTCTGGACGGTTTAAATCCACAAGGTAACTAAGAATTTGACCCGCTGCGCCATCTGTACGTATGTTTAAAGGGCTCAAAGCTATCCGTATTTCTTACCGCACACCCGGGCTATTAACGTGAATGTGATACAATGTTTACGCGCCGAAACTTCTCCTCTTCATGAAACATTGTATATTGGATTTGATTTTAGGAATCACGCGAAGCCAGAAAATGATTAGGGGAGTCTTTAACAGGAATAAATGCAAAAATATAATATCTGTGACATTGCGAATCCGTGGGTGTGCACCGCACACCTAGCACACCCTGAATATACGCCTCTGGGTGTATCTAACAATTGCTTCAATAATCGTCTCATCAATGAGAAGACTTCAAAGAATTACAGCTTTCCATTCCGTTACATTATGAGAGTCACGCTTTGGGCCAGGAAGGTGAAGAATGATGTTATGTCATTAGGTCTTCCCTGTTTGTGGAGCTCATACACGTAATTTTGTGTATCTGATAAAGTAGGATTATCCTGTTAATCATTCAAACCACTCACAGAAGGTGATTGACAAGACACTTGGTCCATCTCTTCACCAGAAATATCAAAATTAGAAGCAGATTCATGATCACTTACTATATAGATGATTCATTTAAATCATCAGCACTTTCATTTTGATGTGCTTCTTGTATTTGTTCATATACTATGGAAATATGAACATCAGGATGATGCTTATTGTTAGTAAAGGAAAATCATAAAATATAAATGTGGAAATAAAGAGCAGAAGAGAGTAGCATTAATAGTAATAATAATAAATTTATTAACTCTGTTAGTCATGTACAGACATGGAGCAAGTCATAAGGTCATAAGTTTCACACAAGGACAAGACAAAAATACAATGTGACAACGAAAGTGAGAGACAAAATAAACACACACAACATAGAACACTTAAATAATATTTACACAATCAATACTTATGCAGTACCAATCCTCACTTATTCCCTTAGTATAATAAAATGGATAAATACAGACCTTGGCTCATTAAACACACTCATCAGAATGACATTTAATAAGTATCAAATTCACCATGACCATTCAGCCATTGAAAGATTCTCCTTACCCAAAAAAAGAAGGAGGCAGAGGATGTATTGACATAAAAAAAACCTACACTACGATCAAATACAAAATCTCTGTCAGTACTTCTACTCGAGACAAGATCATCCACTACACAAAGCTATCATTTCAATAGATAAATCGGCTACAACTACAAAATGAAGAATATGACACAAACAACCATATAAAAACACAAACCAAAAAAATTTACTCCTGGAAAAACAAAACACTCCATGGCAAACATTCCTACCAACTCTCACAACCAGACATAGACTAAGAAGCATCTAATAAATGACTTATAAATGGGCACCTGTTTGCTGAAACTGAAGAGTTCTACATAGTCATTCAGGACCAAATCATAAAAACAAATAATTACATGAAATGTGTGATAAAAGATCCAACAATAATAATAATAATTGTACCTAAGTTTTTTATTATTATTATAAAAAATATACCTAATTTCGAATTATAATAATAAAATTTATTAAAATTGAGTACTTTTTTCTTTAATTAGATTTTTGGAACATGTTCTAAGAGGAAATGATAAAGAAACTCACTGGGTATCAAAATTTAATAAATAAAATAAAACGGGAAGAAGAAAGAGAGAAATGCTTCCAGAATTACTCAGTACTTCACTGAACAAGTAACGAAGAATGACTCAGTGCGAGTTCCTGGTTGTAGTAAGGATATTTTTGATACGCTCAGTCAGTTGGAAAAGAATTCCAGTGAAGATAGCAAACATGCTGAAGAAACTGTCTCTCATCTGGGGCCCTAAGACAATATAGAAGAAACAATAAGTGAAGATACTGAAGACATTTTCGTTAATTCGGAACGTGTAGAATCTACTGAAGGTAAAATAAGTGTCTTTAATTTTGATGATCCCGGACTTTGGCCGGAAACATTTTCTCATACAACAAGGCAAGCCATTTTAGAAATGGGTCCTAAACAAATTAAAAATTTAAATTTTCCACACGATTCTTCCGGACGGAAATTTTCACATACATATTATAAAAGGCATTTAAAAAATGGCGAAGAATACAATACAAATTGGTTAATTTATTCAGTTTCAAAAAACGCAGTTTATTGTTCTTGCTGCAAACTTTTCGAACTTTACAATTCTGAACATAATAAATTTATTCAGGGACTTAATGACTGGCAACATCTTGCAATGTACCTGATTCGTCATGAGAGAAATTTAAATCATTTGAACAATTACAAAAAATGGACAGAATTAATTACATCCTTAAAAAATAAAACTTGTATTGATCAAACAAACTGTTTTAGATAATGAAAGGAAACGTTGGTATGAAGTTATAAAAAAATAATTTTTGTAGTACAGTTTTTAGGCAAACAAAATCTAGCTCTTCGTGGTAAAAGTAATAAACTTTACGATCGCAACAATGGCAATTATTAAAAATGCATTGAGATGTTAGAAAAGTTTGATCCTTTTATATCAGAACACACGCGACGTGTAGCTAATGATCCTGACTTTAAATATATGCCCTCCTATTTAGGAGATAAAATTCAAAATGAAATACTTACTTTATTAGCATCAAATATTAAAAATAATATTATTAACCTGTGTCAACAAAACAAATATTTTTCAATTATTTTAGATTGTACTCCGGACGTATCACATACTGAACAAATAAGTGTGATAGTAAGATTCATTCATTTCAATTCAGGATATAAAAGTGTTGAAATACATAAACACTTTTTAGCATTCTATCCAATTTCAGATGCTACAGGGGCTGATTGACAATATTTCTTACTGATTTACTGAAAAAATTAAATTTAGACATAAATAACTTAAGAGGTCAGGGCTATGATAATGGCTCTAATATGCGCGGCAAAATATAGGTTTACAAAAAAGAATTTTAGATTTAAATCCTCGTGCATTTTATGTCCCATGTTCAAATCATAGGCTAAGCTTGATAGTTAATGATGCTGCGAATATCAATCATGAAACTATTGGTTTCTTTAATATAGTACAAGAGTTATATAAATTTTTTTCCTCTTCTGTTTACCGATGGAATATTTTAACTACTCATGTAATTGATTTAACCTTAAAGCCATTATCTGAAACACGGTGGTCGAGCAGAATTGATGCCATAAAACCCCTTCATAAATATTTACCTGAAGTGTATGATGCTTTATTTGAAATTTGTAATGACTCTTCAAAACTGGACGAACAATCCAAATATCAGGCAAAATGTATAGGTGAAAAATTGCTACATTTACATTTATTTGTTGTATTAGAGTTTGGTATGATATTTTAAATAAAGTGCATTTTGTCAGCAAAATACTGCAGTCTTCATCTATGAATCTCCAACTTGCTTTAGATGCACTGAATGATCTAAATCAATTTTTAAATGATTATAGGTCTGATGAAACTTTCAAAGAAATTGTAGAAAGCTCAAAATTAATTGCAGCAAAATTTGACGCAGAATCTGTATTTTTTGGTAGTAGACCACTAAGGCGACGTAAAAAGACAACACATTTTGATTACGAACATGAAGATGAAAATATAGTAGATCCTGAAATTTCATTTAAAATAAACTTTTTTCTCTGCATAATAGATCAAACATTACAATCTTTGCAGGAAAGATTTACTTTATTAAAAGAACATATGAATTCATTTCAGTTTTTGTATTTGTTAAGTACTCCACAAAATAAAGAATATTTATTATCTGGTTGTAAAAAGTTAGGACAAAAATTAACACATGAGAATCGTTCAGACATTGACGCAGACGTCTTATGCGAAGAAATTTTACACTGTAAACCATTTATTTCTAATTTTAAAAACGATATATATCAGATAATTCAGTATATTTATTCAAACGACTTAATCACAGTTTATCCAAACTTTACAATTGCTCTTCGGATTCTTTTGTCTTTACCAGTATCTGTAGCATCTGTGGAACGGTCCTTTTCTAAACTTAAAATTATTAAAAACTACTTGCGCTCCACAATGGTACAAGACAGACTTTCAAATCTTGCCATTATATCAATAGAGTCAGATATTTTGGATCAACTTGATATATATGATATTATTCGAGAATTTTCATTAATGAAAACTAGAAAAGTTCAATTCACTAAGTGATTTTTCTTTCTGTTTAAATATTTATTGACCTATTTCTTTACTCAATAATGTTTAATATGTTCCTATTTCATATACTTGTAAGTTTATCTGTTTCTTATTTATACCTATACAAAGTACAAATGACAAAGTGATTTTCTTGCCAAATAAAATATAGTTAGTTTAATTTTGTACCAAAAAATATTTAATATTTTTGTTTTTATAAAACTGTAAGTTTATCTGTTAATTTACGTAAAACTACATAAGGTGCAATTCGCAAATGATTTTCTTGCCAAATAACATAAATTACTCTATTTTTTCCAAATTATTTTTGTTGTTTTTGTTTTTGTACCTTTCTTGTATGTTTATTGTTTTTATAATTTTTTTCTAATTTCTGCTTTTTGTTCAATAAACTTATAATTAATATATTTCGTATTTCATTTTTACTCACTGATACGTTTTTATAAAGTGATTTTTTTATTGGGGGAGGGGTGTAGGGGCGCCAACTAAAGTTTTGCACACAGGCGCCGGACACTACTGGCGCGCCCCTGGCCGACCCCGTGCGTGCCTCCACGAGCCACCAAACACCAGTGACACCAGCGCGCCAGCGCATATGCAAGTAGACCAGGGGTGCCAATTTAGCTATTTTCAAGCTAGCGGAATTTAATCTAGCTAATAAAAAGTACTCCTAGCGGATAGCTATAGAAGTCCAGTGGATTTTTAGCAGATTTTAAACTTTGTGCAACTTCATATCAAACGATTAGAAATTTTGATTTTTCTAACCGTTTTGGGGAAATTTGGCGCTTACTTTAGGCACCCAAATTGTTCTCGTAGTATTTGAGCATAGGGTTACCACCTTTTTCTGGAGTCATTACCGAACGCTGACTAAAAACCAGTACTATCTTCCTCATCATTTTTTTGTAAAAATTTTGTTTGCAAATAAAAATAAAAAGTGTTAGTTATTAACATATATAAAATAGGGTACTTTGTGGTTTACGTGGCACCACCTCCACAGCACTCACATAGGGGCAAGATATGGAACTACAAGGCGCTGAAAGTGGCGAGATTTGGAATTACGTGGAGCAATACTCCATTGGAATTCGGATGGGCCCGGGAAGAGAAATTTGAGCATGAACGAAATTTTACTCAGCCCCAACAGGTTGGGTAAGTTGGTGGAAGTGTTTTTCGTTCCTCCTCACCTTCGCTGTGTTCAGAGGCGTCTCCATTCAAAGAAAAAAGAAGGGATACCGTTATAAATTAAATTTTTATCCCTTCTTTTTCTTTAACATGAGGAGGAATGAAAAAGACTTCCACCAACATACATAACCTGGTGGGGTCGAGTAAAATTTTCGTTCATGTTCCAATTTCCCTTCCGTGGCCCAGCCAAGTTCCAATGGAGTACTACTCCACATAATTCCAAATCTTGCCACATTCAGCACATTGTAGTTCCAAATCTTCCCCAATGGGGCGCTGTGGAGGTGGTGCCGCGTTAACCAAAAACTACCTAAAATAGTCTAATTGACAAGAGTAACAAATGCAATGAATTCTAACATTAATTTCCATTTTTAATAATAATTTTTAATGTAATTTTTAATGGTTATAATAGCATTAGGAACTTCGATTTTAAAATCACAAATAAAAATACATCTTCAGTGACTAGTAACTAGTTAATTAAAATAAAAAGAAACATGAAATAGTCTTCTTTAACAAAAACAATTGTAACATTAAATTTAAGATAATAAAATTACATTAAATAATTAGCATAATAACATATTACATAATATATATGCATAATAATACATAAAATTAATTAAAATTGACCAAAAGATTATAATATCAATTCAAACAAAAATAAAATTCATTTTATATCTTTCCATGTATATTTTTTATTTCTTTTAGCAGCCTCTAGCATCTTTGGTTTTGTTTTTATCAAGTCGTAAAATTCTGAGCATGGCATGTCAAAATTTAGTTTAACTTGTAGTTCAGATGTAGTCGATTTCATTTATCTGTCCAAATGTTCCCCAGAGCCGTGCCGCCCAATGGGTGCAAGGGGTGTATCGTACCCGGGCGGCAACATATGAGGGGAGGCATTTACGGAAGGTCAATAATATTTCTTGATTTTGTTCTTTTCCATCTTGCAGATTTGAACGCATGTACTTTAGTGATACTTGATATTAAAAAATCATTTATCATTTTTACTTATTAATCAGATTATTTTCTTCGTACACATACAAAAAAATAACTGACTCGAGGGCGAGTCCTCTTTCGGAGGAAGGGCAAGTTTTTAGACCTAAATACGTTCGCAACCAGGACCGTGGCGATTGGTGACACAACAATGCGACCGCCTCAGGCACCCTCCCAGAGGGTGCGCCAAATTCTGAAGGGCGTCAAAAATCAGGGGTGCGTAGAAGATTGAGGACGGTTTACCGATTTTTAGTTTGGTTTAATACATCATAGGTATGCTGCTTAAATTATATCATGGCTAATTTAAAAACTTTCTTCTATGGAATCTTTTCACATATGAAAAATAAAGGATGCGGAAAAACCGAGAAACTCAAAAATTCCTTGGTGCACATCCGCCAAGAGTTAGGAGCAAGCGATATGGACTCCCTCCCTCCATGACAAACATGGGAGCTTCATTTCGCAAAACTCGTCCTTTGAAATATACGACGCCCTGTTTGAGTTGCCGACAGATGTAAACAGATATGTAAATACTAGACATCAAGCAAATTCACTGGCACTGAAAATAAAATCATTTAGATTAATTTGTTCCATTGTGCTCTGGTATAACATTTTATCACGGGTAAATGTTGGGAGTAAAACAGATGTCCTGAGAATATTTCTCTTCAAAGGCCGGCCAAGCGGTAAATTCTCGCTGAAAAAATTGTAAGGCATAATACCCGCTAGTCGTATTTGTAAGGTTATTAATATTCGAAAAGGTAATTCAGGTAATACCAGCGGAAGAATGAATAAATATCAAATTAATCGACATTCGAAAAGTCAATTCAATTGACATGTTAAATAAGCCATGCAAGTACTAATAACCAACATTTTCAATGTGCAAAGACAGAGAAATAACTACATAGGTACCTCTATAGCTAAATACAATCGGTCCTATAGGGGCCCATACATGATCAAACAATTTGCACAACAGAAACTGTTGACAGTGTATGGTATGGTTTGACGTGTTGCACGACAGTTTGATGTCTGTGGCACAAAATCAAACGTTTGAAAATTTTTGTACCACAAGCAGTGTTGCACAACAGTTGGCAGAATGTATGGACATGTTTGTGTGACATTGTGCAACACCTTCAATTGAGGTTCAGCTTTCGTTCAGTCAGTTGTAACCATTTCCAATAATTTACAAAAGTAGAAGGGTCCATTCGTAAATAATTTTTGTAGTCTAGCGGCAAAGACATTTCCGGTTCTCTCAGGAGGTATTCATGGCTTAAGTACGATATTTTCTTCAACCACTCATTCATCCATATTCTCTGCTTCCTTTTCCGTTTCCTAGTTGTATTCTCCTCCGAAACACAAGCAATGATAACTTTATAACTGCTAAACACGCCGTTTTAGAGATACTTCCACGATTACAAGCTAACTGCAATTGATGTTTGCACAAACATGTTGCACAGTATGTGGGTTCACACCCTGTTGTGCAACAGCACTTTGCGCAAATTGTTTGATCGTGTATGGGCCCCTTAATGCTCAAAGATTCTCTTCAGCCAGTGCCAAACCATTTTTCAATCTCCTCGACTACTGCAATAATAGAGCACTATAACCTAGATGGTAGAAATAAAATTAACATTCAAATTTCGACACATAAATTCCCATTCTTGGCCAACAACACTATGATCGCGCCAGTATCCGTAATAAATAGGAGGGTATGTCCAAACACGTTAGTTTCCCTCGAGTAAGTTCCTCTCACCCGGTCCACCTAGGACCTAGGCAATCACAACTTCTAATACGGCCCAAGCGCATCGACGAATGCGCCCCATCACGTAAAAAGATTGCACGAATCAAGACCATAAAATATTATTTTTGGCTCTTGCAGGGAATTATTCGGAAAGCAGATTAATAGATGTATTATAAAAATATATAGAAGCAACTATGTTTTAGTTTATACTAAATTCCTTTGGCATAATTATCAATGACCGAACGAGTATTGTCTATACTCAAATTTTATAGCTATATTTTTTGGCTAACAGCATTCAATGGGGTTGGAAAACGTTTAGATCTCGCAAATTTCAATAAGGACATTCTTGTCATGCATTAGCTTCACTGCGAGAAATTACAAAAAATAAAAGAACGCTTCTCGGGTGTAATAAATAAACCCAGGTACATTACCAGGACGTCCAACCGAAGGAATTTGAAATGGCCCGCATTATAGGACAGGAAAGGAAAATCGATATTTGAAAGGAAAAATACGAAATCTAAAAAAATAAAACAAAATACACTTCAGCTGCGAAAAATGGAGACCGATCGAGAGAGTACCTCGAGGTTCCCTTTCTTGAGAAAAAGATTAACACATCTTGGCTCTACGCCATTGCTGTCTGTCCCTAGATTCCGCTCTTCCCTTACCGAAACTCCCGTCCAATTGATTCGTCCTAGTATCGCCCTGTATCTTAAAAGCCGTGCGCCAGTGCAATCTAAATGGGATACATAATTTGCTTTTTGAGGTAAAAATATTTAATTCATCGTAATTCGCTTGTTTCTCCATTATGTAGCGTCTAATTTACGTAAATAGGAGGCACGTGCCCAGCGGTATAGCTAAGACTGAGCGGGAATAAGAACTTGTTTTTTTAGTCCTTTACGTTTAATCTCTAGCCAATCTCACCCTCCCGAATGCTTTGCCAGTATATCCTCCGTCATACACCTGGATGAGAAATCCACCGTGTGATTGTTGTCCACGACCAAGGCCAAATAGTTCGCATTTCATCCCCTCTATGTCCCTCAGTCCATCCACCCCAAAGACTACTACCCTTATTTCCCTTTGCTTTCTTTTTGCCCTCCCTCTCTCAAGCACTATCCTGTTCATTCCATCCATAGAATTCCTCCTATACTATAGCGTGGGGTCCAAGTTTGAGCCATGCCGATGGCTGCATGCACTGGCGCATCATGAGGAAGCATAGGAGGATGGCGTCTTTCTATAACCAGCAAGCTAGGAGGATTGCATCGATTAGTGGGATCATGTCATAATCCTCGTCACGCGGGAATTTATTAGTTAGTGATAATCAGATTTTATATCCCCTTATTGCTTTTCATAAAAGCGCGCGCACACAAGTCGCTGATATACGATCCGAAGTTTATCCCCCTTCGTCTTCTGAAAAGAGGGAAGAAAAGCGCTCCTGTGTGTAAAGATGTGTCACTGGTGTACGCTTGACAAATAGCCGCCGTTAAACAATGAGAAAGTCTCAGTTGATAGTGTATGAACGCATATTTCAGTGTATCCGTGAGTGTGTTTATAATTTCGAACAAAAGATATGGAGGGTGCAAATCGACTTAGGGATTATGCGAAGATGCGGCGGAGACGGTTCCCAGCCTCGTCACCCCATTTCCATCGGACGCTACTGTAAGTATGGAGAGCGTGGACGCATCCGCCGCATACGATATGTAATTCACCAAGCGGTCGGAGTGAGTCATCAAAGAGCAGTCCGACCTCAATAATTTTTAATACTTTGAGGATTTCGGACAAAATTGGAGGTCATGTAATATTAGCTTAAAAATAATCCCGCCAGGATGCATCGGACTCCATGGCGGAGCCCCTAGTTAATTAAATTCCTAATCGTCACAATTGACTGAAGCAATATTACCGTCTAGAGATGTAGTACAAAATCCCCTATGACATTAAGATTGCTCATAATTTTTCCCAATGATCGAGGAAAAAAGAAACACAAGTTGATATTGTCCGCACAACGCAGAATTATCCGTAGATTCTTGTAAATTTTCACACGATTTGAGGAAAATTGATTGCATCTGATAGATTTTATGAATTTTTCCTATTGTTTGAAAAACAAAGCGGCGTAAAATTAGCTGTTGAAAATGACGCATTTAAATATCCGGGATTTTAAAAGGAAGGAAGGTATTCATAATTTGAATGAGACTTACTTTCTAGTTGGTTTTTAGCACGAGCGAAGGCGCTCGAAGATTTCCTTGAAGGGTCAACAATTTGGAAATTACTTTTTCCGTCTCAATCTCACGTGTCCTCCTTTTCGCCGTTGCTAATAATTTTCTCTCAACGCCTGTTATTTTGCTGCCGTTCTCACATGCTACCGCAATTGTTCGTTATTCCTGTCCTCCATACGCTCAGGATATTTTTAATCTCGAACCGGTAAAAAACTGGAAATCCAGTTGTTTGCAACTGCGATTCCGGACAAACAATTTAGTTTGAAAGGGAATGGAATGCGGATCCCCAGTTCCTTATCACTTAAACGGAGTAATAAATTAAGATAACGGTTGAGAACGGACCTACACGTATTGTTAGCTTTGCAAATCGCATTATTTTTCAAGCGCGTGCCTCTGTCTCTCGTCGCGGAAGTTCCTTTGCCTTGTCGTTTGATTTTCAACTTTTAGGATTTTAATTTGTTTCGATTAACAATAGTATTTGGAGGATATTTCTCCTGACTGACTAGAGTCTCCGCATTCGTCGCATTTTACTCAAATATTCTTCTTAGCCCCCACGTGCAGTCATACCGTCATAAAATGCACCTAGGATTGGATGATTGGGGGTCTTTCTAGTCCCAAAGCGCTGCAGAGATCCATCGAAGTTGTGCTCCATTTATTTTTTATTTCGATTCATATTCAGTGAAGAAAAAAAAGATTGGACATGTCGAAAAATTTCCCGGAAAGATCGTAAGTTACCTAATTCACAAAACCATCTTTTAATACGCCTACATTTATATATTGTGCGCCAATATTTTCAAAATGTTTTTCATGTTGATACATTGGCCCGCGGGCATAAAATTTATTAACCAAGTGGTCCACATATAAAAATGTTTGGAGACCCCTTCTTTAAATTCATATAATATTTACTATAATTTGGAAAGGGTATAGCCTGTAATTACAAAATAAAAATTTTGGTGGAAATGTATGCTATGAAATTTATTTGGAACACAGGGAAATGGAAATGTTGTCAAGTTATAGTTTTAGTGAACGCGACAAAAGATCATAAATCATTTGTGATCGTTCGACATGTAGGTGAAAGTCAAACTGTCGGTTTCCTTCAAATTTTGAAAAAGTGACCTATACTTTTATAACGTTTTATCGATCGGTAGCTTCTACATATGTAATTTAACCCTTAACTACTAACGTGGAGTCAGGCTGACTCCACACCACATATAATGCTCTGACCCATTTTACAATATTGCTCCGGTGACTTCAGTACCTTCAAATGAAATGATGACTAATGCACCCCCCAAATCCTATCAGTGTACCGCGAGCTGTTGGTGAAAAAGCTTATAGTAATTTTTGTGTGGAGTCAGGCTGACTCCACGTTAGTAATTGTGCTTATATAATGCATAGGCGTACCCAGGATTTTTGTTTGGGGGGGGGGGGGCCACAATGGTGAACACTCATTTCCATGTTTACATTTTTATATGTAAACATGCACACACATGCATGTATTCACAAACAAACATATACATAGGCAGTGGTATATTTAGAATGAAACTCATTGATTTAGTGTATGAAAATACATATTTTTAACAACACATTTATTATCCTGTGGATAAAATATATTTAATTTAAAAATTACAACATTTATACCATTACAGCCAAAAGAAAATACGTTGATTTACAAATAAAAAAATAAGTTGTCATAAAAAATACAAGGACCCCAGCTAGCGCCTATGCATAAATCAGCCTTTGCATATAGGCATTCATAAAAACATATAAAATAAAAAACAATGTTGGTTACAAATTTATCTGTTATTTAGAACAAACATTCTCAGTTTCTCATAGAAATATGTATATTAACATTGAATTTGAATATAAATCTTTCGATTTTTCATATAATGAAATTAATATTTATAGGTTTTGTTTACTAAAACATAAAATAAAAATTAATTGGGTAACACAATTACAATTTTATATCTAATCTTCGGTCTTTTTTTGTAATTCATCTAATATGTCTTTGGGGAGCAATTCCATTTCCCTATAAATGTTGAGGAGCGCTAAACCATTCAGTCTTTCCTGTCCCATGGAATTACGCAAGTACGTTTTCATTCTTCTTAACGTTGAAAATGTTCTCTCTGCTGTGCTAGTTGATACCGGCAGAGTTGCAAATATTTTTAATAAATAATGAATGTTTGGATATATATTTTGATTGCATTGCATTAATGCTTCTAATGCATTTGTTGGGGGTATCCTGTTTTCGTACCGTTTTTGCCAAAGCTTTAGTTCACTCTCTAAGACTGAATCGCATACTTCCACGGAATAAAATTTTGCCAAAGTTGATAGGCTATCTACGTCTGATGTAGAACTGCATCCTTTTGGAAGGAGGTACATGAAGGATTTTAAAATACTTTTATGAGCCAAGAATCTCGTCTCTAATTGTGTCACAAGACAATCCAAAAATGGAATAAACATAGATCGCCTGTAATAAACTTCCGCTGATTCAGTAGGAATATTATTTCTATTTTTTTGATATTTCGATATCCTCGGTATTGTAATTTCAACCACAAAATCTCCTACTTTTACTATTGCCTCTTTGAAAATATTTGCAAAGTTTGTATCAGCGTTTCCTCGGATACATTTTAGAGCAGATGTTACATCTTCAACGAGATGTGTTACGGAAATTAAGTCAATGTTTTCACTTTGTAATACTCTACTTAATGGCAGCATATAACTGTACAGTTTTTGTATACTATACAAAGACACCAAAAATTTTCCTTGGAATATTGCATTCTGAAGAATCTGTGCTGTAGATGAAGTGTCTTTGTCATTCCAGTCACTTATTTCTTCGAGCGCTAAGTAAATTGCATCTAAAAGTTCCACCATTACCATGACAGAATCATGACGCTCTATCCATCTAGTTGGGCACATCTGCTTCAATCGTAGATGCCTAAAATTGGGAATACACTCGCTAATTTTTTTGATAATATATTTAATCGCTTTGGAGTGTTGAAAAAGTGTATGATTTTCCAATAATTCCTAAGCAATTCCTTATATCTTGATTATTTGCACTGTTTCCAATGGTTAAATTTAAACAATGCGAGGTGCAATGTACATATAATGCTTGTGGGAGCTGTTGTTGTATATGTGCCTGAACACCTTCAAATTTGCCACTCATGGAAGCAGCACCATCATACCCCTGACCTCGAAGGTAGGAAATATCAATACCAAATTTTAGTAAACTATCTATAATGGTAGAAGCCAAACCTTTTCCACTAGTGTCGATAACAGGAACAAACTGTAAAAATTTCTCGCAAACTCTAATTTCCTTATCTACGTATCTTACGCATAATGTCAATTGCTCAGTTGTTGAAATGTCTGTTGTTTCATCTGCTAAAATAGCAAAACATTTTGCATCATTTACTTCTTTAACAAGTCTTTTCAGAATCAAATCATTACAAATTTCTATTATTTGGTTCTGGATGTTGGCGCTTAAATAGGTACTGTTTCGCCCGCATTGTTTACAGTGATTTTTTAAATCGGTGTCACCAGCTTCTAGCCTTGCTCTAAGGATTGCACGGAAATTACCTTCATTTTTCTCAGGCTTTTTATCAATGTTAAACTCTCCAGAATCCACATGACCTCGTAGTGCAATACCTTGCTGTCCACATAACATTATAGTCATGATTATGGGTTCCAAGCGTTTCCGATTCTCAATAACTTGTTTCATTCTCATCGTATCGAGCTGTTTGTCGATAGGTATTCTTTTGCCTGTCATTATATTACATAGGTTTTCATAAGAACATAATGAATTTGAATGATATAATGCTTTTTCATGAATGTTTCAACTGCAGGTTTCCAATTATTGTACCCACTTGATGCGAGTTGACCTAAAGGTTGAGATTTACTTTTACCAATTTCTTTTGGCGCGAATAAGCAACAATATTTACAAAAACATATATCTAGTCTCGAATAAGCAAGCCACTCATATCTGTGCAACCATTGCAATTGAAATTTTCTTTTCTCCATTTTTTTCAGTCATATGTGGAAATGGAAAAAGATCATCTGGTTTCCACAAATTCTGTATAAAATCCACTTTATCTTCATTTATAAGTAAACTCTTGTAAGCCGCGATATCTGATTTAATTAATGTTCCCAGTAGTGTTATTCGATGCAGTCTGCAAGTTTTCACCCGTCTCGGGTGATTTTGATAGGACTATCCTGTTTTCCAATTTTGGTTTTTTGGTCAAATACTTGAATATCGTTCCTATTCCCGACTTTCTTTTATCATCCATTACCCCTGTAAATATTTTTTGAATAAATTATTTCTTATAATTGTAATACTTAGCATGAGAAAAATTAATGCTATTGACTTAAAACTTTTAATTTTACAATTTTAAGTGAACTTTTACCTCGTAAATGTAGTGGTCAAATGAGACTAACACTTTTTTCAATGAATAGGAACGGCTATTCCGTGGAAACGTGACACCTGGACACAGCTTACTGAAAATATGCACAAATTTTAGCCTTTGAAATATATAATAGTTATATTTTCAAATAAAAATTTACAGTATTTATTTTTCAACAGTAATATGGAATAACATATTCGCGGGAAGAATAATAAATAATTGAAATTCATATTATCATAAAAAATAATTTGGCGTGTAATATATGTAATAAGAAGAAGTTGATAAAATGCTACGTATGGAGTATAGCATTGTATGGGGCAGAAACATGGACGCTAAGGAAAAATGACATCAAATACTTGGAAAGCTTTGAAATGTGGACTTGGAGGAGAATGCTGAAGATAAAATGGACAGATAGGATGAAAAACGATGAAGTGCTACGAAGAATAGGAGAGAAGCGAATGATTATACAGACTATCAGAAAGAGGAAGGCTAACTGGGTTGGACATTACCTGAGGAGAGAGAGTATGATTAAAGACGTGTTAGAAGGAAAACTAGATGGGAAAAGGGAAAGAGGTAGGAAAAGGTTTCAGCTGATAGACGATCTGAAAGGGAAAGAGAGTTATCAAGATATAAAGAGGACAGCGGAAAATAGGAGTATATGGAGAACCAGGTTTAACCAAGAATAATCACGGACCTGTCTACGGACACACTACCTATGATGATGATGATATGTAATAAAAATAATCAATATAGAAAGATTTTTCCAATCTTTGAATCCAGAATTTGAAATTTTGTTTTTAAAATCAGAAAACAACTTTCAAAAGAAGCAGAAAACGCAGTGAAGTTTTTAAGAACAAACTAGCCAACGACGATCGATGAATTCACCATTTAAAAGTTTCCGGGTGTACAATTATACAGAAAAACGCCTATTACTCTCATTCACAGGAAAGTCAAAGTTACTATCCCTGTTTGGACCTTTATCAATTACAAAGACTAGCTGATTATCAATCAGAGGTATTGGCCACAGACCAATATCACTACAGTTAATTTTACATGATTCTGACTTTTCAAACCGAGTTTCTGTTAAGGATATAGATGAAGCTGATGTGAGTACTGGTAATTCTACTAACGGTGTTGTTTCAATGTGTTCTTCTAATAAATGAAATTACGATAACATTTTATTAAAGTTTTTATAAGTTTAATTCAAATTACTTTATCAAAATCATCCAGTTATATTACGGAAGGTCTTTCAGTCTCCTAAAGGGCATTATTATTAACAACGAAAATTAAACAAAATTCCGCAAAATAAAATAATTAGCTTTACTTACCAAATACTGCTAATTGGGTAGTGTAAAAAGTGGCCGTTTTGGGAAAGTATCCGGGAAAAAGAATTTGTCGGGAACCAAGAACTTCCGAAGCTGTTCCCTTCATCTGTAGAGAAACACTCGTGATCAACGTAAAATGTTGAGATCAAACCATGAAAATTAATTATTTCAGAAGAATATCTTAATCACCTTTGCGTATTTTCAAACGAATTATCCAGTGTTCAGTCTAAACGAAACATACGAACTTGAACTATTGATGTTGTTTCAAAGAGAAACCAAATGAGACTAATACTCTCAAATAGTTTCCCTCTTTCAAAAAGGACTAGGAAACATTCCTACATCTGGAAACTATTAAAGAGGTCGTTTCCTTTGGCCCATTCGTGCGGAGAAAAGAGAAAGACCCAAGTAAGGGACCCGAGATCCTCTCCCTCCTCCTACGGTCAACGTTCGGTCGGAATATGGGAAGGGATAGTAAGATAAGCTTGAAGGAATGTGTGAGAAAAGAAACGCTTTTGGAATTTTGTGAAGAGCAAGTGTGGCAAAATGAATGATAATTCCATTTACTCGATCACTGTTATTTTTACAAGTCCTTATCTAGCACAGGTATGTAAGTACTAGCAGCGGCCTCTGTAACTGGCGGATCTCTTGGAATTGGCGGCCCTAGCTGGCCTATGCAAAGTCCAGCCCTGCCAGTAACTAATAAGAAATAGTAGTATTGGAAAAACAATGCTATTACATATTTTGAATTAAATGTCAATGTGAACATTGGGAACCTTCAGATTTTGTGGGATATAAGTTATTTTAACAGCAATATTCGTCACAAAAATTCTTAAAACATCGTGAAAATGTTCGTCAGCAAATTAGATTTTGCGAATGTCTTTCGTAAGAACTTTTTACGAAAATGTAATCGCATCCAAATATCGTAATCATTTGTGAGACAAATCGGCTAATTTTTGGAAAGTATTGCGGCATATAGAATCGAATAAAATTCCACTAAATCATTTGCTTCATATGAATTTTTACTTTCTCTATATACGTAGATAGAGAAAGTATTGTTGCCTTTTTCATTTCTCTCAATATATCTAAATTTCAAATGCGGTGTTTAAGCCACCAATACAGTTTATAAGCCACCTATACTGTCTTTAAGCCAGATATCTCCTTTTGTGAATCGAATTAGAGTTAATACCATAATGGCATATTGCCATAATTTACAAGATATTCTTCGTCCGTGCTCACATAGTGTAAACGCACCTTTAAAAGCCGATCTATTGATCGATTCGACGTGTATTAAAAAATCTATGGCAGGAAAACAAACTTCCATTATTTATGCGTACGTTGTTTCATGTCTCGAACACCTACGCTGATTCTGTGATTTTAATATGCGAATAATTAATGTTCTACATTCAAATTTATTCCTTCTCGCATATAACGCAACGAATGTTGTTTAAATTGGTTGCCTAAATCTTCTTTCAAAACATGAATTGCCCAAATTTATTTTTGGGGGGGGCACGGGCCCGGTGCCCCCCCCCCCTCGGTACACCACTGATATAATGCACCAGTCGTACAAAAATGACGTGATCAAATTTTCTAAAAAAGTTGGCTAGGGACTTAGTTATGCCCCACTTGCATAGAAGAGCAACAAATTATCGGATTTCTAGTGATGTAAGGAGGAGAATATGTGCGATCCAAAACTGAAGAGGACCTTTGTACTAAATGTAAACGGCCAATTTGTCTCACATGTGCCAAAAAATGTTCCGATAGTGTTCAGGAGCGACTTTGAGATTTTCAGCTACAAGGTTTTTAACATTGCTCATTTAAAAAAATAAAAATAGATTTACAATTATTTATACTTTTTTATTTTAATACCTTATTTCTAGAAGCCCAATCGTTAACTCAACCTAGCGAAAATGTTTAAATAAAAAAAATTGCGGTCGTTATAGGAAAAAAATTAAAGAAGTCTGTGTGACTCCACGTTAGAAGTTGAGTGATTTTTTCACGTTAGTAGTTAAGGGTTAAGAAATATTTCATTTATAAGTTCATAAAAATAAGTATGTTGACAGAAAAATGCCAATAATATAAAACAGCGAAAGGATAGCTCAGGGCAGAAGGGGACAATTCTCCAAGGAGAAATTTTAATTTCTGGCTATTTGCAACGTTAAGGTTTACCTACTTGTCACGAACTTTGCGTTGATTTCATAACTCGAAATAATATATAAAGCATACAAATATATACTTTATGGTACTTGATATATTAACTATTCGCCAGTATTTTTACAATTTTCTCCATGAAACCATTTCCCCCGTAATATTGCAATAACTATTTTATTGAAATACTGACTCAAAACTTTTTCATACAATTGCAATATCAAAACAAGGATTTTCCCGCCAAAACTTTAACATTATTGAATTATGATATGTTAAAATCAGTTGAAATTAAAAATAATTTGCTTCATTGTACGTTTAGCGAAATCGAAAATTAGGGAAATATGAAAATTTTTTGCAATGATTTTAAAACATGCGGTTTTACAATAGTCGGAGCACCTCACACGGTGATAGTAACGCCAGTCGTTCAGTTCGCCCTAGGGGTCCTACCAAGGGCGGATCTAGAAACCTCCCAGGGGGGGGGGGGGCGATTAACTACTATTTTCCTCGAAAATAGGAAAATTTTCAAATCTCCCTATATTCGTCAAAATTATATTCAGGACTTTTTAAAGAGATTATCACAAGAAATAATAGTATAGTATATTTTCTATCATAAACCCTATTTTAGGTGAAATATATTTTGAAAACCACGCATACATTGACCTCCCTTATAATAATCCATATTTTGCGAAATTCATGTATAAAGCTTGTTTCGCATAATGTAAAAAAGAAAAATATATTTAAATCGGGTATCTGTGACATTTTATTAACTTTGTATAGCACTTCTTAACATTTTATTTTAAAAATGAAGTTGTCGATTGCCAGAATTAGCAATACGATCTAAAATCTCTTCCGGGTCAAGATGAATATCTTGATGTATATGGAGTAACGCCAAACCCACAAGTCTTTCTTCACTCATTCTGTTCCGCAAAGAAGTAATAATCACTCTTGAAGTGATGGTATTTCGAATACTTGTAGAACTGCTGCTGTAATGCTAAATTGTGGGACACGATAAAACGCAAAACCTGATTGTCTGTACCGACTATATACTTCTGCGACACTTGCAACTTATAGCACTTCTCCGGCAAACTATCACACACGCGCTAGCGAATCACTGAATGAATGATCTTAAAACGCTCGTAAGCTCTTGAAAACAATGACGGGAAAACCCAAGATAGAGAAAGGTCCTTGTAAAGGATTTTGGGAGATGGAAGAGCTCAGAAGTGGGGAAGCACTCTAAGCAAACGGGGGGGGGGGGTAAATTCCAAAATGTGTATTTAGAAATATCATTGTAGTCCTTTTGGGTAAACCCAAGAAGAGACATCTAAAAAGCTTCTAAAATTATAGCCATTCGTAAGAACAAAACGAACCGACACCAGTGAATGAGGGTGGAAGGAGAACCAAGGCAAAAACCGATGGCTTTGTTTCATCCTTTTACCGGCACCTAGCCGATAGCGTAGGTCGTTGACATGGCCATCGCCCCTACTCGCGGTTCGAAAGAGAGAGGACTCATATGATACTATCTTTACTGCACCCGGTGCGAGGGTTCTCCAAAAGGCTAGGCGACCGGAGTGCGACTGGGTCCTACCAGTTAACATCGGAGGGCAAGTGTGTGCTGCTCATGGAGTTAAGGTAAGCGCATAATTTTCTTGCATTTATTTTCGGTGAGGGTTTAAACCTAGCCAAGTCTAATATAGTTTTTTTTAGCCTTTCACGGAATGTTTAAACAATGCGAATGAATGAATTTCATCGCAACGGGAGAGTAATTTCGACCACTTTGTTGAGTACACGAATCGTCGTAGTTAACGCTAAGTACTGAAAGTTTTGGTCCTCATATCGAATAAAATTTAAGTTTTACTGCACATACATGTTTCCTGTCGCGACATTTACGTTAAATAACTGTTGCGAATTACCTATATGCTTTTCTTGCGGCGATGATTTTCCTTCGAATCTACGCAATCGCACTTTTCATATAATTTCGGCCTTTTTCGTAATTTGGTTTTAAATTTATTAAGCGTGTAATAGTGGCGTTTGGAATCGTTTAATGCTATAATTTCTCCATAAATATTGGAATTGGCCTCTTTGTACGTTCCTAAAGATAATTTATGAAAAATTAATATTCGTAATTTTTTGACGTTTTAATTGAAAACTGCGTACTACATGCTTGTATTCTTTATTATCCCCTTCGGTCAGTCAGAAATAATCTGGTAAACCATTTATAAAAATGTGTTCCTTATTTTATAGCCCAACGGCCATAATTTAAAAGCAATTCGTGCGGAAAATCAGAAAAGCATTGGCTAACATTAGCTTCACATAAAATTGAAAAATACGACCACAGCTTGTATAATATTGAAGGAACTTTTCTTTTGCCATCGTGAACTAGCCCCAGTGTCCGACAACCCAGAGGGAGTTGCCCATAACGGGTGTTGAAATTGTGGAGATCCCGGTCATTTCTTTCGCCGGTGTGGAAAACCGAAGGCGAAATTTTGCTACCGGTGTGGAAAAATGGAGAAGATTGCACAGGGTTGTAGTTGCTCGGGAAACGCCGTGGAGTCGTTCAAACATTCTATTATTGGGCAGGTATGAGAAAGGATGTTAGAAGTTTCGTGCGCCGTGGTCGTGTCTGTCAACGATTCAAAACGGAACAATCCCGGCCCGCGGGTTTAATGGAACCACCCAAAATGACGACTCCATGGACAGTTGTGGCGTCGGATATAATAGGCCCCCTTCCGCGGTCCTTAAGTGGCAACTGCTATGTATTGGTATTTCTGGATGTGTGTACTCGGTGGCCCATAGCAATCCCTCTACGAGCAGTTAAGGCGAAACACGTAGCCCAGTGTTTCCGCACGCACGTAATAAACCAGTGGGGCTGTCCGGAGGTAATGCTATCGGACAATGGGCCACAGTATGTGAGTAGGCTTTTAGGAAGCGTTTGCAAATTGTATGGGGTTAAGTTAGGTCACATGGGAGTTTTGTGACGTTTTCAGTGCTGCGCGGAGGAAGAAGCCCGCGGTTCTTCTTTATTTTGTTTACAGGCTTTCCTCGGGTCTCCCCTACGAGGCGCTAGGGGAGCCGGGGGGAAGGTATAAAAAGGCAGGGACGGAAGGAAAGGAGGAATTCCGCTGTAAGATAGCAAATCTGTTGAAATCTAATAGCCGCAGCTCAATTTTGAGTAATTAAATAAACGCGCAGCATCCGAGTAAAGGTGGAGACGACTCGGGAGCCAGCTGTTTTATCTCCGTCCCTCCTTCCGGGGGTTACAACCCGAACCCTATTCTCCGAGAGAATGAAAACTAAATCCGCTTCAGGGCAAGAGGGGACGAAGAATTTGCCAGGACGTAGCCGCTCTCACTCGAGAGAAAACGTAGACACAGCCTCCAAAATTCAGTCCTGTTCTTTTCAGAGCAGTACTGTGGACAAAAATGCTAAGAATCTCGACTCTCTGCCAGCAGAAGTAGTTAGCGCCCCCGCTTCCGCACGAGCCCCGCTCGCTGCTCACGCCAATGACCCCAGACGCCGCTCCGCAGCCTTTCTGACGGCCGAGGAATCCCTCCTTAAGAGGCAAAAGGTTGAGATAGCCAGTAATATTCCCACCAGCAATCGCTATGATGCCCTCCTCAGCATCACGCCCGAGCCGCAGTCTTCCGCGTCCGAATCCATGGAAACCACGGAAGCTCCCGCCCGTAGGCCGCCCCCCCGCAAACCCTCCCTAATCGTTTACGATATCGTCTCCGCGAGAGATTTGCGAGGCCTAATTAGGGAAGTAGTAAAGGACAGAAACTTCACCGTCGCCCCTTTGAAAGAGAAAAACGCCATTCGCGTCACTCTTGCAAACATGGAGGACTTCCTAACGACTAAGGCCTTGCTGGTGCAGAATAAGGCTCAGCTCTCCACCAGCAACATGGAGGCAGAGGCAACCTCGCAATTCGTGATCCACGGATTCGAAGCAAGAGACAACCCAGAGGAGATTTTTGAAGGTCTCGACGCTCTCGGAGTAACCGTACGGAAAGTGCGGAACCTTCGAGGTGACAATGCGTCGACACCCTCCGATCTTTTCGTAGCCACTATAGCCGCCACGACAGAATGGCCGCCAAAACGCCTTACGAGCATCAGGGCCATCAGTAACGTGCGAGTCCGACTCCGCCTTTACAAATACAACCGCCCCCAGATGTGCTTTGGCTGCAACCGCTTCGGGCACTCCTCTGCGCAATGCACCGCCCTTCCTCGGTGTTTTAAATGTGCCGGACCTCATAACGGGAGAGACTGCACGAAACCCAAGGACCTCCCGGCCAGATGCTGCAATTGCGACGGCGATCACACCGCATTTAGCCGAAACTGCCCGATTCTGCAGGAGGAGACGAAGAGAATGCAGCAGAGGCAGGCACCGACAGCTCGGCGCCCCGCGCCAACACCACGGCGCCCCGCGCCAACGACCAGAAAGCAGCCACATCCTTCACTGGGCGTACAGAACGCCTGGAGCAGAGGAAACGCCGCTCGTCCCGTGCCAACGCAGCGACCGGCTCCGAGGCAGCGAATCTCCATCCCGCCGCCTGCACCTACCGCCGAGGAATTCCCATCTCTCCCACAGACTAGCCGCAACCAGCAGAAGTCGGCGGAGGAACTCCGCATCCCTCTTCGAGAGGCCATTCGCCGCCGGAGAGAACGCGGAAACGCCGCGCCGCCACCCCTGGACGCGCAGTCGCTTCCTGCCGGTCTTCTGACGGCCATACACTCCCTCACTGCCGCCACAGCGGCTATGCAGCAGCAGATGCAGCAGCAGCAGGCCCTACTGCAGGGCATACTAACTAACCGATCTTCTCCGCGTTCAAGCCTAGGAGAAGACAGCCATACATCACAGCCGCCACATGGAACGCTGCTGGCGGCATTAGAACGAAGACTCCGGAGCTGATCCATTTCCTGAAGAGACAGGGCGTTGCTGCCGCCCTTCTACAGGAGACCCATCTCCGCGAGCCCATCTCCTGGAAGGCGCCGGGATTTCGGATCTACCGAAATGACAGGGAGCTGCCCCCCGGAGCGAGAGGCGCCGGAGGCACCGCCATCATAGTATCGGCAGAGGTCGAGTCCTCCGAGCTCCAGGTCCCCGACCTGAAGACACTGGAGGCCACTGCAGTCCTTATCAGGACCGCAAAAGGATACATGACACTCGTGTCTGTATATCTCTCGCCCTCGCGAGAATTTTATCCTGAGGACATGGACGCCATTTCCAACCTTGGCCATCCGATCCTGATAGGGGGGGATCTAAACGCCAAACATCCGAGCTGGAACTCCAGGAATCAAGATTCCCGAGGAAGGCGCCTCCGAGCCTGGGCCGACGCCGCAGGAATAAACATCGCCGGGCCGACGCAACCCACCCACTACAGCGGCGCGGGAGCGGGAAATGTCCTGGACATCTTCCTCCACCGAGGCCTGCAGACATCTCTGCACATTTCCTCAATCCCCGCCTTGCCGAGCGACCACAACCCCGTTGTGGCCCATCTCGGCATTCGCCCACTCCACCTTCCCGAGCGAGAGACACAGGACTTCGACAAGACGGACTGGAACGACTACCGCCGCCTCCTCACAGACAGCCTGCCGGAGGAGATACCACCTCTCACCACGCCCGCAGAGATCGACGACTGCGTCACGCACCTAACCCGCCACCTCACCAACGCCATGGACGCCACCGTCCCGCGCAGGAAGAGGAGAATCCATAATTATATGGAACTCCCCGCGGAAATCCGCGCGGAGATCACACTGAAAAACCGGCTTCGGAGGCGATTTCAGCAAACCGGCGATCCCGAGACGCGATGGCGGCTTCGGGAAAAGGAGCACCGCATCCGAAACGCTGTCAGGAAATTCCGACGATCGTCATGGGAAAACAAGCTGGCCTCACTCAACATCCAAGACGGGTCCATCTGGAGAATGGCGAAAGCGCTCCGCTCGGACACCGCCCTCGACCATCTACTCCGGCGTGCCTCAAGGGGGGGTATTGGGACCGACGCTGTACAACGTATTCACGGCCGACGCCCCCACGGACCTAGGCTAGAATACACTGCACGCATTCTACGCCGACGACGCCGCCATTCTTTGCCGGTCGACGAAGAAAGCGAAAGCAGCCGAGTATTTGCAGCGGGCAGCTGACTCCCTTCTCGAGTGGCTTGCGGCCTCCAAGCTGCAAATTAACTCCGGGAAAACTCAGACTATCATCTTCTCCACCTCTTCCTCGCCGGACCCGGACGGAATCCTGATAGGAACCGAGGAGACGGAGTGGAAAGACTCGGCCGAATACTTGGGAGTTTCGCTCGACAGGAAGCTCACCTTCGAGAGGCACGCCGCGAGAGTCGCCCACCGAGCCCTCGGGGTAAAACTCGGCCTGGCTCCACTTCTCCGCAACCGCTTCATCCCCATGCAGAGGAAACTCCACCTCTACCGCGCCGTCATCCGACCAACGATGACCTACGCATCGCCTGCATGGAGCGGCCGCCTACTATGCAGGAGCAAATCAGCCCTCAACCAAGTGGAGAGATCCTGCCTGGGACAGGCACAAGCGACCGAGGGCATCAACCGGCGCCGAGGAAGACCTCCCCCCCAAACGGCGGAGGACTTAACGGCGGGACAAATTAGGACCTTTTCAGGGCCAAAAATATTTGACATCGCCAAGACTTCGGTCCGTGGCCCCAAGAGGAGCCGCGTCAGAGGGCTAAAGTGAGCCCAAATGCTCCCAAAGGAGTAATCTACATAACTTCCACAGCCGCTTAAGTGCCTCCATCAGGAGACCAGACAAGTGGCAAGAGACTCTGCGCCCTAATACGCAGAGAGCTCATTCTCACAGATGCTGAGGAGGAATTCCGCTACGGAGAGGTTGCGGTGAGTTAAGGTTCTTTTTCTTCTTATATTTGGAGAGTGTCGGTTTCTCCTGGAACCCACGCATGAGCTAGCTGGCTGGCGGAGTGCGGGAGGACCGTCACAAGTGAACTCGGAAATATAGATTGGATGAGGAAGCTACTATTTGTTAATTATTACTGCCATATAATTTAAATTTATCTGCCTAATATTTTTACCAATTTCAGGTTTCAATTCAAATTCTCCATATCCAAACAGAGGCAGCAGTTGAAAGGTTTGATAAGTATTCCTTAAAGGGCTTCAATATAATACCGCCATTACTCCGCTGACTTATACCTATGCTTAATGAAAAACCTCTATTCACAGGTGATATATTCCGGCACTGTGGGTATTTCGCCTACAGACCACATATATGCTCTTCCGCAAAGTGATATTTCTTCGCCACTGCATCCAATTTGACGCGACATTTTTACATCACTTTGCTATTACTGAACCATTTCATGTATGTGATAAATAAAGCGATCGCTTTATTTCTCCTTCGGCAATATATTTTACCTTGTTTTCTGAATTATGGTTCCTTTAATTTAGATTGTAAGGAAAAAGGTGCACCTTTTCAATGCGAATCCCTCTTACACGACATGCCAAGGCCTTGGCCTACCCTGCGTTAACAAATAAATAAGCAAACTCGCTGACTGTTGCCTAAGAAAAAACAAAACCATAATACATTTTTCGACGCTTACTTGCATAAAAGTGTAATCATTATATTTTGATTTGCTTGTTTTTTGTGCACTTTGGTATTTCTATGTGCCTCCGACATGTTCTTCATTAATTTTAAAACCATGTTTTACCTGTCTGTGAAATCAATTTGAGGTATACACGATCAATTGATTTCTTCAACATTATGGGCCATATAATCATGGATTTAAATTATGCACTGCCTTTTTTATGTCTAACAGCAGAAAACTTTTTCCCTAGTGCATCATTGAAGGATGAAGATGCCGAACTGAGCCACTATTTGTAAGTACTTACTGAAATATGCGCAATATTTCATATTGGGAAAGTTTCTCTTTACTTAAACTCGTATGTTATTTTCAGAATGCCAATCATCGAGAGAATATACAAGGCAGTGCATTGCAAATTTGCCAAGAAGCCCAGGATCTCTTCTCTTTTACAGGCAAGTGAAATTCAAAATTTGCTATCTAATTATTCATCAAATTTCTGAAAGTGCGATATTGATGTTCAGATTGAGCACCAAGGTGTCAATTTCTCCCATATTTTGTTTAAATGGTTTTGGTAGAAATGAAGTAGAAACATGAAATACAAAAGTAAATCTCAAGCAAAGATAGTTTGCTTAGTACTAGAATACTAACTATGTATATTGAACTTTACAAACAGAATTGCCCATCCATAATTATATTCAATTGGTAAACATCTACTTTTATATTATTTTGTCTTGGGTTGTGGAGATAAACATCAGAAAGTATTTAATGGTCTTTTTGGATCCAATGTCTTTATTGTTTTTTTGAGTTTTAAAATGTGGCTAATTAGATGTTAAATCTTTAACAGATAAGCAACATCACCAGCAATATATACCCAGCTACTCTGATGAGGGGCCCCAAAGCAGTGTCTCTATCATCAAGTGGTAAGTGTGCTTTTTTAAATTTCTCTACACCTAATATTCCATGACATATTTCAGCAAGCTGAAGATAATCATTCCAAGCAAAAATTCTATAATTTTGAGATCAATTGTTTTCATATTTAAAGGCTAATTCTGTTGTAAGTTCGCTATTGAAAATTCTGGTTTGCACATTCAAAATGCTGCACAGGACAAAATGGGAACATTTGAGCCAGAAATGTAATTCTTTTAAAACGGGTGGGTGGAATAAACAGGAAAGTGAAAATTCTATAATAGGGTATCATTCAAGTCTCAGAATCTAGCATACCTGAAAGTGAACTTATCACAGCTCTTTCCATTTTTAGCAGTTAAATAAGTTCAACTGACATTTGCGCAAGATTTCAGAAAATTGCAAAACTAATATCAATTTTAGGAGACAAGTGATGTCATTTTTGTCATAACTTGTCACCATACTGGTGCTTGAATCACCCTCAATATTTGTTGCAATTCAACATGAGATAATTTTTGCTTCGTTTTAGCAATTCACACAATTCTATACAGCCATATTCTATTAATTTTGTAAATACAAAAATTGAAACGAATTTTCGTTGTCTGAACACTTCTTGGAATAATTGTCCCTTTTGCTCTACTTCAGTGTGCAAAAATACTATATATGCTTATGCAATATAAATGTAAATGTATACCATCTAAGGCAGAGTTGCTCAAGCTTGAGATCTACTCCATAAAAATTGATTAGAGAAAGCTAGAGCTGGAGGATTAAGATTTTAAATTTCAGAGATCTATCTCAAATGAGTTTGTTCTCGACATCTTGAGCAACCCTGATCTAGGAGCATTCTGTAGTACTTCTACTCAATTATTAACGATAACTTTCAGATATTATTTTATAACTTTACTATACATAAAAGTTGTCAAAATTTTTATTCCATTTGGTGATTTTTGTAAAATTGACTTATCTTTTAAAGATAAAATTTACAGATTCTGAATTTTAGATTCTCATTCAAGGCTCAAGCTGCTTATGCATATGTGACTTCTTTTCACTTGACTGTTAAGACGAAGTATTATTCTGTTTGTTATGATTCAGGAAATATATCAAGAATTTGAGTAAATATCTAAGAGGAACTACAATTAAACTGACATAGTTTGGCACTGTCCATTACATGGAACAGTAACCTGTGTATCAAAAAATACCTAGATCATCTTCTTACCCTAATCATGTCTTTCTAATTGAACTAATGTCTTAATGCTTATTTACTTTAATTTTAATTTTACAGAATATATAGTGTTGATAGATGAATCTATAATATTTTTTATTGATATACCCATTTTTGCTTTTCAAAATCTATCACATCCTAAAGGTTTTATTGCCAAATATCTATGTATAATTTTTAATGATGACAATTTTATGCAAATTTTGAATGATATTGGTAGGTTTGGTAAAAAGACTCATGCTGTATGAAAACAAAATTTTTCCAGCATCTCCTGACTACTGTGCAAGGGGATTGCCACACGTGAAGCTTCTTGAAGAGTCAATGTGGTATCCGAAGAAGACATCGTTGTGAAAGTGTTTTTCAGTGACATTTAATAGAAAAAACTTTTGTGGAATAAGTGCACTTATTTTTCTTTTTTATATTTTGATTGTATTTGATTTGATTGATTGTACTGTAATATGCCTGTGTATAGAGTATTAGTAATATGTAGTGCATGATGATGGCTGATCTGGGCTATATTTAGATTGCACACTAGAATGGGTTAGGGTAAAACATGCATTTGAATGTGGTGTGTGGAATGATTGATATTTGCTAAGTAATTGTTTTCTCTCCTTAGGTATATTAGCGGAGATGAGAGTTAGTCGACATTTTTGAGGATTTTGTCTAAGTCGGCATCAGATTGGGCTGTTCTGCGTTGTTTGGTATAGTTAGTTCAGGGGTTTGTTGAGAGATATGCTCCGGAGCTTGTAGCCCTAGGTCAGGTCTCAGTACCCATGGATTAGGGCTGGAGTATTCTGGCGATGTCATCCATGTAAAATAAGTGACAACGATGGCAAGAGCATTACCTCCGCTGGTGCCAATGGAAATATGCTCAAATTTCATAAAATATTAATGAGCAATGTTTATTCCTATAATGAGTTTTGTTTTTCTTGCTAGACTCTGTTTTGATATCATCATCATAGGTAGTCTGTCCGTAGACAGGTCCGTGATTATTCATGGTTAAACCTGGTTCTCCATATACTCCTATTTTCCGCTGTCCTCTTTATATCTTGATAACTCTCTTTACCTTTCAGATCGTCTATCAGCTGAAACCTTTTCCTACCTCTTTCCCTTTTCCCATCTAGTTTTCCTTCTAACACGTCTTTAATCATACTCTCTCTCCTCAGGTAATGTCCAACCCAGTTAGCCTTCCTCTTTCTGATAGTCTGTATAATCATTCGCTTCTCTCCTATTCTTCGTAGCACTTCATCGTTTTTCATCCTATCTGTCCATTTTATCTTCAGCATTCTCCTCCAAGTCCACATTTCAAAGCTTTCCAAGTATTTGATGTCATTTTTCCTTAGCGTCCATGTTTCTGCCCCATACAATGCTATACTCCATACGTAGCATTTTATCAACTTCTTGCGGATATCTTCCCTTATATTCCCTGTAAGTAGTTGTTTCTTTCTCCTGAAAGCCGCTTTTGCTTTTCCTATTCTAGTTTTGATCTCATCCGTACATTTTGCCTCTCGTGTTATGATACTTCCAAGGTATTTATATTCTGAAACTTGTTCTAATGGCTTTCCCCCAATAGTTATGTTCAGATTCTCATCTTTACCCGATATTCGAATGACCTTGGATTTTTCTGTATTTATTTCCATACCATATTTTCTACCTGTTATCACTAGTCTATTTATCATTTTTTGTAGCTCCTCTTCCTTTCTTGCTAGAAGTACTTGATCATCTGCGTATTTCACTGTTCTTATAATCCTTCCTCCAATTTTGAAATCCCCTGTGCCTTCTAAAGCTTCTTGCATTAGACTTTCTCCATATATATTGAATAGGGTTGGCGATAGGCAGCATCCTTGTCTTACTCCTCTACCGATATTTATTCCGCAGGTGTCCACATTCTCAAACCTGACCTTTACAACTTGATTCTCATATAGATTCCTAATCAGTCTCCTGTCTTTCCAGTCTACACCTATATCCTTTAATATCTTCATCAACTTTACCCAATTTACTCTATCAAAGGCCTTCTGCCAGTCTACGAAACATGCGCAGATATCTTGACTGTATTCTATTGCCCTTTCTGATATGATTCTAACTACTCCTATAGCATCTCTAGTTCCTCGTCCTTTTCTGAAACCGAATTGATCTTCCCCTATTATTTCTTCTGCCTTTTTCTCCAGCCTTTTATTAAGAATCCTCGTGATGATCTTCGATGTGTGTGACAGAAGGCTTATAGTTCTGTAATCTTTACACTGCATTGCCTTTGGCTTCTTCTTTAGAGGGATCATTGATACTTCTAGGAAATCCTGAGGCCACTCTCCCGTGTCGTAAATCTTATTAATTAATTTCGTGATCGCTTTTAGTCCTTCTGATCCTATGACTTTAAGTATCTCAGCCGGTATTCCATCGCTGCCCGTGGCTTTCCCCTTCTTAAGTTCCACTATCGCTTTTTCTACTTCGCTCTCCATAATACTTGGTCCTAAGTTATCTTCTTCAATGTTTTCCTCATTTTCCAGTTCTATTTTTGCCGCTCCTGTCTGTTTGCTGTATAATTCCTTAATGTATTCTTCCCATACCTGTGCTACATCCTTTGTTTCTGAGACTATCTTCCCATCCGTATTCATAATTCCTTTACCACAAATTCCATTAGACTTCTTATCTTCTAATTCCAGTGCCCTAGCGTACATCATATCGTACCGTCCTAATTTCTCCATTTGTTCTATTTCATCACATTTTCCTTTTAGCCAATTTTCTCTAGCTTTATCTGTTACCCTTCTCAACTCATTGTTTATACGCCTATAGTTGGCTCTACCTTCTTCACTGTTAACGTTTTTCCATTTTCGTCTCTCATCCATTTTCTCCAGCATTTCCTTCGTGATCCATGGTTTTCTGATTTTCTTCTCTTGTTTTCCAATCTCTTTATCCAAGGTATCCTTGATACTGGTTTTAATTTCATCCCATTCTATATCGACGGTCTTCGGTTTGTTTTCCAACTTTCTTAGGTTATCTTCCAACTTCATGCTGACTACATCCTGCCTTTCTTTCAGTTTTTGTAGGTCCCAGGTCTGTCTTTCTCTTCTCGTTTTTCTTATTTGTTTGAGCTTTGTACTCACGTCAAGTATTAGAAGGCTGTGATCTGAATCAATATCTGCTCCTTGCAATGCCTTGGCGTTCTTTATGCTGTTCCTAAATCTTTGTTTTACAAGGATGTAATCTATTTGGCATCTCATTCTATCTCCTGGGCTTTTCCATGTGTATAACCTTCGTTTATGGTTTTTGAACCATGTATTAGTCACTACAAGGTCATTATTGATGCAGAATTCTACGAGTTTCTCCCCTCCTCGATTTCTCTTCCCAAGTCCGTATTGCCCGACAACATTTTCTTCCTGTCCTTCTCCGACTATGCTGTTCCAATCTCCCATTATTATGCAGTTTACCTTTCCTCTTCCGTCTTCTTCATAAATTTCATTAATTTGCTCATAGATCTCATCTATTTCTTCATCGTCATGAGCTGACGTTGGCATATATACCTGGATTATCAGCATGTCCACTGGGACTGCTTTTAGCTTTATTGCCATCAGTCTATCGTTCGTTGCTATTATCTTTGTCACGCTTTTCATCATATCTTTCCTAAGTACCAGAGCTACTCCCCTTTCCCCACTATTTCCTCCAGAATAAACTACCGTGAATTCTTCCGAGTCGAACTGTCCTTCTCCCTCCCATCTAGTTTCGCTTAGCCCTATAATGTCAACTCTATTTCTTCTCATTTCTTCTTTCAAGTTCTCTAGCTTTCCTGCCTTTCTCATAGTTCTTACGTTCCAAGTCCCTATTCGTAATTTACTTTCGACAAATGTTTTCCTCAAGGCAGTCCCCGCCCGGAGATCCGATTGGGGGACTATTTTACCTCCGGATTGTTTTACCTCGAGAGAACTCATATTGTTCAACCATATAATCTTTACTAGGGATTGTAATGTGGTAGTTTCCCTCTTGCTTTCCACATCGCAGTACTGTAGCCGTTCAAATCGTCCTGATCACGCCTACAGCTGTATTGGATATAAACCCAACCAACATCATTTGTTTTCGGCTCTATACCTTACTGACAGTACTGCTGCCTACTGCCAGGCACTGATGATAGTTTTTTTTTTTTTTTAATATAAATAAAACCTCCATTCGAGGGGTTTGAACCCCCGAACTTTGCAATAGAAAGCCGACACGCTAACCACTACACCACCAGTGCATTTTGATATGTAATCTATCAAATGCTGAATTGATTTTTGGGGTATTATTTTAAAAGGATATTGCAAACTAGACAGTTTGTGTTGATCTTTACCATTTCATTTCTATACTGGTAGAAGTTTGAGATGAAATGAAGAATGTACACATGCATGCAAAGGTTTGAATAGAGTGAGCATTTGTGTAGCTGGTGTTTATGTAAAATGCAAATGTTGAGGATTGAATGTCAAAATAGTATGGGTGTGAGTATTACTACAGGAATGAATGAGAGGAGGAATGGATAGCAGAATGTCTGATTTTTACGTTATATGACTAATATTTAGTATAAATACATTTGTGTGTGGATGAAACTTATGTATCTGCATGCATCTCTTGAAATTCTGAAGATGATTGCTTTATGAATGAGTATATGAGCAAGTTGATGACTTACTATTTGTTTTGTGAGTTTATTGTTAGTTGTTGATATGGAAATGTAATCTAATGTGCCCAAAATCTGTTCTATGGCATTACTACATTTACAGCTATAATGCAAAACTGACTCACTGTTAATTCTAAAGTTTTCATAGCCCTCTGAATGGATTATTTTATTAAATTTAGAGAAATAGCTATTCATATCATTAAAAACTGTTTAAATCTTAAATATAATAGCTCAAAATTTCTGAATACCTTTTGCTATCTGTATGCATATTTGTATTTTGATTCCATTGAGAAATGTTAACTTTGTTTTATGTTTGGATATATATGGAACTTATAAAATTTTACCTTGCACTAAATTCATTTTTCATGTAATTTTTAAAACTGTAGCTATAAATATATTTTCTTTAATTTACTGAAAAACACTACTTGGAAATTGTTTTCTGCTGAAATCATTTCAATGAGAAAATTTCATTTTGTGAGAAACAAGAAAACGTATATTAAAAATTTGATTCAATGCCCTGCTTTTGGAATTGTTGATGTTAAACACAAATGAGTTGTCATGAGTTGAAATTTGATAACTTGGTAGGTTAAAAGTCTTTAAAAAATAAATGGAAATTATACCATGGTCTATTCAAGGGGTCTGGAATACAGCTGCAATTGTTGATGATTAATAAACTTTTTTGCTACGCATCATACATAGCTCTGGCCACATGCAAGGTAAAAAGGTGTAAGACACCAACTCAGACTTTCTTCAGGCCAAAACTATAATACTTAACAGTTTTAAACAAATTGAATGAGTATATTGTTGGATTAACAATCATCTTGACAACCATTATAAACAATACCTAATATTAAATAAAAGAATTTTTCAGGACAATAACCTTGTAGCAAATGAGTTAAAATCTAATTTTATATTTTTCAACCTATTAGAGGGCCATGTAATGATGAAATGGGCACCATTATTGATGATGTCCAATTGACACAAGTTGCATATTTAAAGTTTTAGGGAATCTATATTGATGAGAAACTTAATTGGGAGGAGCATATTGATTATATTTGTATAAAATTCTCATGTGGCCACACCACATGACTTTCCCCATACATGGCAGCTAAAAATATAAGATATCTCTTAAAAAATGCATTATTGGGAAAATATTTCAAACAAATGTTGTAGAAAGTTAAACTTCCTACAAATTCTATTACAGCACATGTTTACATTTATCGAATATTAAAGCAAATATTTCAACATAACAGATGTGACAAGAGTAAACAACTTCCTGTTGACTGATATTTTACCAAAAGCTAATCAGTTCTTCTGACTTTCATAAAAATTTTAAATATAAAATTTCGCATTGACCTGATTAATAGTTTTTGAGGTAGAGTACCCACAAAAAACCATAACACACACATACAGACATCGATAAAATGGTCAAAACGTGTATTTCCGTTTAAATCTCAAAAACATGAATCATGAAAACAATACTTTCCCATATACTATGTATGGAGAAAGTAAAAAGAAAAACTTTTAGAATTGTATTAAGCTGAAATTTGATTAAAACGTGTTTAATGAATTTTACCGAACATTTCTGTTCGGGTGAAAACAGAATGGGTGGTAACTCTACTTGCACATCGTGTAATATCAGTTAATGAATTGGTGCAATTATTACCGTAGGGGTTTATTTCAAAGATTTGAATCCCTCTCAATGCCAAGGCAGAAGCAACAAGCAGAAATTTGAAAAGTGTAGCTTCAAGATGAATCTTTTCAGTTTCCCAACCGTTGGTTCGCGTACCCCTAGGGGTTTGCGAAATAAATCTGAGACGTTCGCGAGAAAAAATTGGTAATGGCGTCTTTTTCACTTTCTTGGTTCTTCAATTCTTATCAGTATTTTATTTCCTTTCAAATTAGTTGCATGGTTTTATTTTCAATTATATACTATGCTTTAAAAATTATATTTGAATTTTACAGGGTTCTAACTAGAAACGGATGACAATATCAGAGATTCTGATTTTATTGTAAATGTTGACACTATGTGCTATATAAACTTTTCATTTTTATGAATTAAACGCATTCAAAAAGATGTTTTTATAAAATTTACTCTCCATTATGAAAGGTTTGCTTCCAAAACTTACAACCCAAGGGGTTAGCGACGAGAAATTGGTTACCTCAAGGGGTTCGCAAAGTGAAAAAGGTTGGGAACCGCTGACTAGACAGTGATCCTAGCAAAGCACATTGTATGTTTTGTAAATGTGACATTAATGCCAATTATACAGATTTGATACAGCATGCAAAAAGTAAAAAACATGTAAGTGCCATGTCTTTTAAAGTTACACCATTGACATAATTTTGTAAGACAAACTACTAGTCTTGAAGCAAATACTGCGATGTTTATGAGTTATCATTCAGCTTTGCTGAATTGTGATTATTAGTTGATATATGTAAAAGCACATATTGACAGTAGAATTATTTCAGAATTAAAAATGCATCACACATAATGCTCCGAAGTTATCAAGAATGTCTTGAGTGTTAACTTTGTGAATGATTTAATTAGTGATATTGGAGATGGCAAGTTCAGTTTATTGTTAGATGAATCCAATGATATAACTCATAAAAATGCTTGGAATTGTTATAATATACTACAGTAATAAACATTTATTCTTCTTTCTACATATCTTAATCTAGTAGAAATGGAGAAATATGATGCTAGTAGCATTGTGCAAGCAATAAAAAAGGAATTAATGAGTAAAAAAACTAGGCCATAAAACTTATTGCAATTGGAACAGATAATGCTAGTGTCATGGTTGGAGTTAACAATGGTGTCTATCAAATGCTTAAAGCAGAAATTCCTCCAACTGTTTTATTTAGATGTGTCCATATTTAGGTTATAGGTTTGAAAATAAATTGGGTTGCAAAAAAAAGGTGAAATTACTAAAGAGGAAGAAATGTGTTTAAGACAAAGATCCCAAAATTTTCTTTTGCATTTGCTCAAACAGCTTAGGCAAAGACTGCCAGAAAATTAAAAAAAACATCTGTTCTTTCTCCTAAAAATGTTCTTCACCAAAAGTGACAAAGTCAGTTACAAGTTCAATGGAACATATGGGAGAATCTAAAGAAACCATATCTGCTGCTGAATATCAATTACAAACAATTCATTTCATTGATTGGAGTAATAAGGCCAATACTAAATTATTCTGGAGTGAAGTGAATCCATTTAAACAACTTTCTAACTTTGCTATTTCAACTTGAATATTACCTCACTCCAATGCTGAAGTTAAAGGAATATTTAGTAGCATGAATAATATCAAGTTCATGTTGAGAAATAGAATGGAAACAGAACTTCTCAAAGCTATCTTGTCAGTAAAACTTGACCTTCTGAGAAATAATAAATGTTGCTGTAGTTATGAACTGCCTAATGATGTTATGAAGGGTATTGTAACACTGGCATCTTATAAACCTAAGCCTAGCAACAGTAATACAAATGAAATGGAATTAGAAGTTAAAAATCAAAATATTTTTGAAACAGGCCATTCTACTTTATCTTTAACCTTTCAAAAGTAGCAATTCATATCATCAGACTCATCACATACTTTATTAGGTAAGTAAAATGAATTTCTTTTAAAAATACCTTGTCTTCTAAAATCTAGCTATTTTTTAGCTTACTTAAAAAACAATTTGGATTATTTTAGCTTACAAATCTAGCACTTCTGGCTTAAAAATTAGATTTTGAGTTGGCAACCCTGAACTGGGCAACTGCGCAACTTAACTGGTTATAAAATCTGTCGATTAGGGTCATATCGTTCCTAACATACAGATAAGATTTTACAGTGTAAAAATCTTAAGCAAACATTACAGTATTTATTCAATTTGAGAATTCTAAGTACATAATCAAAATGTTTTTGGTAAAATATTCGAAGGTGTGCATCAGGGTTGTTCAAGCTGCTGCTAGCAAGCCTCATACATCTGTTTTAGTCTTCCACAGAAAGAAACTCATTGTTTGGGAAGCGGAAATATTGTTCAGTACCTAACTGGTTGATGCAGAATGTCTTGATTCTTGGGAATTCTTCCAGTACACACTATGTGTAATGTATACAAATTTGTTAGTGAAGATTATACAACTGTGGCTATCGAAATTATGCATATAATCAGTGGCGGCTCGTGAATAGGCATTGCGGAACTGCAGCACCCCCTATTTCCACTTGATATTATCGATAACATTTAATATAATGAGTCCTTTTTTCTTTAATTCTTTCTTTATTTTTGTAGTACAATATATATTCCTTAAGCTTAATGTCAGTACTTCAGTAGCCATCCCCCAGTTTATGAAAAAGATACAAAAATCTTTGTATGGAACTGTGCGCTTCACAGTGCCAGCAATGTGGTGTTTGACTGTTGTGCGCATGCGCACATAGGAGGGGGGGGTGGGGAGGAAGGCGGAACTGCCAGGTAGAGAGAGCACTGTTGCTCTCGCAGTGCCGGCTCTGGCGTGATGGTGGAAGGAAGTTTTTTTTACTCAGCGTGTGTTGTGCTTAAAAACCGTGTACCATATTCTTGAATGTGATAAAGTGTAGAATTAGATTATTATTCTGCTTCCAGCTATTCTATTTGATTCTTTTTTTTTCAGCTCTTTTATTTAACAGAAAACTTTAACCATGGCCTTGCATCCCCAAGAAATAAGTTCTGTGACTGTAAGTGAACTTCAACAGCTTAAGTTTTCACAGCTATCTCTCCATGAGAAAGTTACAGTTAAGAAAAGAGGTTGTTCAACACCTGATATTCTAATATCTCAGCCAGGCAAAAGCAACAACAAGAAATATATTTGTAGCTTTAATTCTGAATGGTACCAACGGAAAAGTTGGCTTTGCGGCTGTGAAGTAAAAAATGCACTGTTTTGCTTCCCGTGTTTGCTGTTTGGAGGTGATGTACCGTGGACAAAAGGTGGTTTTAGAAATATAAACAAAATGAAAGAAAAAACTGAAAAGCATGAGAAGTCAAAGAAGCACGTTGATAATGTTGTTCCACTGTCACTTTTAGGAACCGTAAGTATTAAGGAGAAACTTAGTGAGGCATACAGACTTTCAATCAATGAGCATAATATAAAAGCTAAAAAGAACCGTGAAATTTTGTCCAAAATAATAGACTGCATTTACTTTTGTGGAAACTTTGAAACTCCCTTACGTGGACATGATGAAAAAGACGATTCAGTAAATCCAGGGGTATTTAGAGGATTAGTAAATTTTGCATCTAAATTAGATTCAGATTTGAAGAATCACTTAGAAACCAGTGCAGTCTTCAAAGGTGTTTCTAAGACCATTCAGAATGAGATACTTGACTGCCTGCTACAAATATACCATGAGGAGATAAGGACGGAAATTAGAAAAGCTTCCTTTGTAGCTGTCATGGCTGATGACACAACAGATGTTTCGGAACACACTCAAATGGTCCTTGTTCTACGGTACGTATTGAATGAAGAAATATTTGAGCGTTTTTGGGGATTCTTTATTCCAGAAAATCAAACTGCAGATGGCATATCAAAGCGTATTTTAGAACAATTGGACATAATCCTTCAAGGAAATGGACAAAATATGATAGCTCAGACATTTGATGGTGCAAATGTCATGAAAGGCAAAAAAGCAGGAGCTCAAGCAAAAATAAAAGCAGTTTATAGTAATGCACATTTCATTCACTGTTATGCACATCAACTTAATTTAATAATGAGAAATGCAGCAAGTATTACACGAAACGCAATAATATTTTTCTCTAACATTCTGGCTATTCCAACATTCTTCTCAAGATCACCACAACGTGTGTCCATTCTCAAGAAACATATGGACGTCAGCATTCCACGTCCATCCTCTACAAGGTGGAATTCCAACATACGGACCATAAACAGAGTTCATGAAAATTTGCAACCTTTAAAAAACTGCCTTACTGAAAATCAGTCAACATCAAATGCAGATCAAACCATTGCAGAAGCAACAGGAATTTTAAAATACCTGAATGATATGATAATTTCAAGTTTTGGTTAGAGCTTTTTCATCAGATTATGCCTCATGTTGAAATAATTTACAACCAAATGCAATCTCGAGAAATTAGTGTGTTTAAAGTTAATGAATATATAACAAATTTCAAAACTGCTATTTTAGAATTGAGAAACTCAAAGTACTGTGAGAATCCTTCAAAGACACTCATGGCAGAAGCTAAGGAAGTGTGTGACTATATATGTGTTGATATAATGGACAGATATTCTTCCACTAAACACTTAGTAGCTGCTAAATTGTTCAACAAGAAATGCTTCACTAGATTTAAGAATGAACATCCCACAAAAGAGATAGTATCGACCACTGAAGCTTATCCCATGATTGACAAAGAAAAGCTTGAAACTGAACTAAAAGTATTCTATTGTAGGACTGTTATTCATGAATATTGCAAATTAATTGAGCTGCTGAAATTTATCTTGGAAAATAATCTAGATGATGTTTTTAGTGAAATTACGAAACTGATACAAATCCTCTTGACAATTCCCATGACTACATCAGAGGCAGAGCGCTGCTTTTCAACATTGAAAAGAATAAAAACTTTTTTAAGAAGCACTATGAATTCGTAAAGACTAAATGCGCTTGCAGTACTTTCAATGGAGAAAAATTTCCTCAATTGTCATCCAGAGATCAAGGAGAAAATTATTGAACTTTTTGCGCAAATTAAAACAAGAAGAATGGATTTCATTTTTAAATGAATAGATCAAGCTTGAACTGTAACAATTTAAGTTAAAGTAAGTAAAAAATGTTTGGTTTTTTTGTTAAGATTTTATCAAGTTCCTGAATAAATTTTCTTTTTATACATGTTTTTTTCCTTTTACACAATTTTAAAACAAAGGCTAAAAATTTTCTGGAGCAGCACCCCCACTAATTTTAGCTATGAGCCGCCACTGCATATAATCATGCGGCTTTGTGGGCAATAAGCTTAGCCAACTGGTCTATAAGATATCCAACACCTAAGAATCTAATCTTACTTTCGTGAAATTATATACAGTATGTCATATACAAATATCAATAGTCAACTGTACTAAGTAATTCTTTGCAAATTGTAAAATATATAATGGATTTAAATGCTCAAAATGTGTTAGATAAATTGAATGGTATTGTAATTTACCAGAATAACCTACCGTATTTACTCGTGTAATACCTGCACTTTTTTCTCCAACAGTTCCCATCAAAAGAGTGGGGTGTGGACATTACATGAGATTTGCACATTCATCTGTTGATGGTAGGCCACCCATGAAACACCTAGACAATGTTGTGTGGCTGGCATAAGGCGTTTTTTTGATAGACGCAATATGTCATGCATTTTATTTCCTTGATTTTTAATGAAGATTTTTTCAAAAATGCGTTGAATAATATAATAAGCAAGATGTTTATCAGGTATTTTTTAATTCTTTGCCAGCTGTCAGTAGTAAACCTAAATCACATAAATATTCTTTGTAAATAGACGTGTCAGACAAGAGTTCATTCTCATAGAAAAAGTTTGATAGATGTATCAATCTTACATTGTTTTGATTTTAATGATTGATAGAATAAGAAACCACTCTTATTTCTTTCTTCAAAGACACTCCTTTGGTATTTGGCTGCCCTTTTAGGAAATGACTGCCTTTTCAATTTACCACCCACAATTATTAAAACAGGAAGAGAAAAAAATGGGTTAGAGAATTTTTACTCAAAAAAAGTTACACAAGTGAGGGGAGAATTATAGAGCAACTACAGGCATATACATAAGGAATTTATCTGAAATATATAGAAATTTTGATCGGCAGCATATAATCACAGGCGTATGCCAGAGCAAAGTGACCAGAGATCTACCTAAATTGAGTTTTGAATAGCCCTGTTTTAACATATCAATCTGAATATAAGCCTTGTTGACATGAACTGTATCGTGCAAAAATGGAGTTTATTCTTGTCAATTTACTCAAAAATAACTGCATGTATTATGACTAAAATTCATCCAATGTCATAAACAATAATGGATGTGCTATATATCTAGATTGTCCAGACACTGGTTTTTCAAGATGTCCTGATTTTTTTCTAGTGTCCCGAAAAAAGTTTTCGGGATGCACAGTTGTACCCATTTTTTGGTTTGCTGTCATTATGTAAAGTAGTTGGTTCCAAAAATTGAGTTATTAAAAGAAAAATAATGCAGATACAAAGAGATATAGGGATTGTTTATTGGAGTCTTATCATTATTATGACTTTTCTTTGCTAAATGGCTCTGGTGTGGCAGCTTAGAACGCAGAATAAGTAATGCACTCTATGTTGTTTAGAATCGCAGCATCTCAAACTAAAACCAATATTCTCCGCTAGATAACTCTAGCATGGTATTTGTTTGCACGTCAAAGATAGAGACGACTGGATGTGTTGTTCATTGATTTAGACTTGTATTTGCTCTAATTTTAATAATTTATGTCTGACCACAAGGTTACATAATTTATCCACAAAGTGATCAGATAAAAAGTATTACTTGTACTTGACTGACTAAATGCACGAATGTGCCCCATGTAACGTCACCGAAGCCTTAGAGATTGTGAGATTCTGCAAGATCGTTCAGACTGCAGTGACACGTTAGTTGGACAACCCCATTTTAAAGTTTACAACTTTTCAAATTGTAGTTATTTTTATTAAGTGCATTTGCAACAGCTTTGTTTTTTACGGCATAAAAAAATCAAATTAAACTTGATGAAAATATATTGTATGATCAATTTACAGTTATAAAGAAAGTTGTAAGCAACGAAATCGAAAGTAATGGAAGTTGAAAAACAAAGAACTGTAATGGAAATGTATCTTTAAGAAAATTGAATTTACAGAGCAAAAAAGTAATTTGTTAGATTATGGTCATATTTGTTTGTAGTTCTGGGTCACAAAGCAAGCTGCAAGAGAATTTTTTCTTTGTTTGACATCCAATGGACTGATGAATGCAACAGATTAGAAATTAATACTATTAATGCAATAAATACATTATATTATTACTCAAATCACAAAATGTATTTACATAATATTTAAGTGAAAACAATCATTGAAAATAACTAAAAATGTTGCGGTTTTTTCTTCCTCAGCATCTGGACACCCTATTTATATCTCAAAATTTAAGTATATAGAGTCCAGTAAAATTATGACACATTGAGTTTTATACCAAGTTAGGGTCAAGCACTCCTAACTTATAGCCAAAGCATTGTAGCTAAGAGTCCAAATGACATGCGAATATATATTGGTATAATCAGTGATATTATAGTGTGGATTAGAAGCATATACCTCAATGAGAAAATTTGTACAATGTATGCTGCGCTGAATCTACATATATATCCATGCAACAAACTTGCAAGATTGTAGTAACCATGGTTAAATTTTATTTAGCATTGAAATCTTGCATCTAGGGAAGGTTAAAACATACCATATATACTTGTGTATAACACACACCCTTACATTTTGCCAAAAAATCCACTTTTTCGTATACCCTGTATAATGTGCACCCTAGATTTTGAGGGGTATAAGAACAAAATTTTAGAATTATATTGTCATGTTAGGTATTAACTAGAGTACAATAAATAAATACAGACCCTTCCCAGATTACGCAAGACTCGACTTAAGCAAATCCAACTAAGTAAAATCCTCCAAAAATTAATTTTTAAAATCCGAAAATTCAGTTGGGAAATTTGCTTACACGGCAAAATGCTTCAGGCTTTAAGGTTAAATGTTGAATGAAGTTTAAACACGTTAATTTATTTTATATTTATCAAACTACACGCAACACTTATTTACAGAATATTAAATGGCTAGATATATTTAATGACAGAATTTAATATGAAATCTTAAATTTTTTTGCATATTGTGGTTGCCTTTGCAGTTATTTGGTGCTGAAGATGATGAGGAAGATGAATTCTATGGGTTTTAAATTACTTACATTGTTATACATATATATATTATATTTCATTATCTACAAAAAATATTTCAATTTGCAGATAATATGTTTTGTTTTTTATGTGTCTTGCGGGAAGTCTACCTAGCAATTTTGTGGGAGACTACCATCAGCTGATTTACTAGTGAAATGTGTAATATTTAGAGAGGATGGAAATACAATTGTAAGGAAGTAATTAGTTGTTTGATACATTTAATTAATATATGTATAAGCTGGATTATTGACAATTGGCATGGTTTTCCCCTCATTTCACTCATAAAAGCGAGAATCTGGTGCAAGATAGGTACACTTCAATTTTTTATTTTAACTGTACAAAAGTGGTACCCATGCTCACCCCTCTTTATGACCTAAAAATTTGGTCTTCAAACTGCTTGTTATACACGAGTATATATGGTCAATATTATGATATTAGATGAAAATATGAAGATATTAAAATAAATGACTTTAATATAGTCTCCTTATTTAAACTTTTCTGGACCTGTTGAAAATAAATCAGTTTTTGACTAAGTTCAAATTTCAAATCACAAGTATACATTTTCATACATTAACATTATCATGTATATATCATATCATGTATGCATCTGAAAAATAATTATGCACCTCTCTAACTAAATTCTAATACTTCTTTTACAAATCAAAATGAAATTTATCTAAAGATTAAAAATAAAAAGTTTTCTTAATTTTGGGAATACTAATGCACCAAAAAAAAACAATGTACAATGTTTTAAAGTATTGTACAATCCTAATATGTATCACTATATTGTACATAAAAAGTTGTATAAAAGAAATTTTAAAATGTAGACAACATACATTTTTAGAAATATTTGTACTCATCAGACATTCAGTCAACAGTCACAACTACAAACACAATTCAGAGACAGGAAAAATTAAAAAAATGGAATCAATAAAAAATACAAAATTGTATTATCCACAGACTTGGATGGAACATAAGAATGGTACAAAGCTCCATATATTATTCTTTTTTTTCGCCGAAAGGTTAACCCGTGCTTTTCTAAGTATGTGATGCGTCTTTTGTAACTGATTGCAAATTGCCTTTTCCACATTGAGCTTGCGGCGATTTGCAGCGCCCAGCTTAGATAAGGTTTCATCTAGATTTTTCTGTGTTTCAGCAAGGCATTGCCTCAGGCGCTCATTCTCTAATCTGAGATCCTTCACAAAACTTGCACTAACAACATCACCTATGTCCTTTATAATATGTGATGTGGAAGCTCTAGTTCTATGAGACCTATCAACCTCTGTGAATGATCTTGAATAGACAATGGTGTTTTCCGTAGATGGAACTTCAGCAAAACTCATATTGTCTAGAGCTATCCCTTCAGGAGACTTTGGAGGTGGATTCTCAAGACTGGAGAAGCAACTCTCAGTTCCCAAATCAGGAGAAGAAAAGGCATCATGACGAGCAGTGGGAGAAGTGTCAGCTGAAGGGCTTAAATAGGCCATTGCATGCGAAATTCTAGTGGAATTATACCAGGTCTTCCACATGAGTTTCTACTTTGATGTGACATCTAAGGAGTATAATGAAAAATTCATGAAAACATGTTATCAGTGAAACATAATAGATTTAACCTAACAGTCGTATCCAAAAGATTTTTTGGAATTACTAAATGTCACTAAAATTAATGTTGCTTAACCTAAAAAAAGTTTCAAGTGTAAGCTTCAGAAACTAAATGCCCTTTTGACTATACGCTAATCGGATTTCTTTCAAAATTAACCATATCCACTCACATGTTGGAAAAGCCCCGACATCCCAATTTTCTCCCTATACACCCACTCCCCGATTAATGCTCTTAATTGGTGCCAGGAAAATCGAGTGCCAACTGAAACAGCACTATTCGGAACACGTACTTCCATAAGAAATGACAATATAAGATTTAATTCGTTCCTGAGATTCTATTAATGGAAATGAAAATAGATAGTATTATATAAATAATACACCCAAGTATTCTTTGTTAACCATATTACGTAGTATAGAATAGGTCGTCATTTGTATTGCAATTATATTTAACATTGAACAGTAAAAACTTGAACATAAATTAACAGAATGCATTTTACGGAACATGTTGATCTCACGCTGAATAAATCACGCAGGAGCATTAAGGAATAGGAATTAGAGTAGAAGAAGATACCTGCGTCTACTTATATGTACAGGGTGAGGCAATATTCACTATACAGCCGCAATTTTATTAACACAAAAAAATTGAAACATAATAACATAGCATCATGGCTGAAGATACTGTTCAATTAAGAGAAGGCAACCAATAAGACAATCGTATATCGAAACGATCAAAACCTTACTACGTTTCAATCAAGAAATATCGATTCACTCATAAAAGAATTATCACATGTGCTTGATAAATAAAGGAACATGGAATGAGACCAAATAAAGGAAGAATTCAAATATCTTGGTATTACATTTTTAAAAACTGAACGATCAAAAAGGGAGCAATAAATTAAAAAATGTTGGTGCTCTCCAGCTTTTAGTCTCTGTAAAACCTCTAATTTAACCTCGAGAGTTAAGTTTTTCCTCTTTTTCTCCTCTGACCGCCAGTTATCACTCATGATCTTTTTATTTAAAGGGAAAATATAATTTAAACAAAGTTCACTCTATATTTTCACCTACAAAAACATCGACAACTGTACACAGAACCATCAAGCAACTGCAAATACTGATGTCTTGCGTGTTGTAAATGCACAGAGGTGCTGCACAGTGGACTTCGTAAATTATCATTCTATATAGACGTTCCTTACAGAGGAGGATATAACATATAACAGGAGGATACTAATGTTTAGGCACTTCCAGATGAGCTGGAGATTCGAAATTTTTTTCATAGGTAGGATTTTATGGAAAACCGACTAGAAAAACGAAAATCATGAAAAAGTGCAACAATGCGGCCGCTATAAATTCGCAATTGTTTAAACAAATTTTCAAGATTTATGTATTTCCGAATGTGCCACGGAGTTGAAATATTTTTTATAGGTAGAATTCTTAAAAAAACGAAATAGGGATTATACAAATTTTGATATTTTAATTTGTTTGGGCAGTTAAAAATTCTTAAAGTTTAAACAAATAGATAGCTGTTTAGGTACGATGGGATGAGCTAGGAAGCTGAAATTTTCAAATTATTTACAGTATAGTAAATTTGCACAAATAAACATTTCAATTTTACAATATATGTATTGCGGCGACTGTTAAAAAATATTTAAATTTAAACAATTAAAAAATATTAATTTACTTCTAGAAGTGCTAGAACTTTAAAAATTGGCTAAAATATGTAGCAATAGTACCCCAAAATGAAGATAGTGTAAAATTTTTAAAATTTCAAAATTTGAGGATTGTTTTAAACTATTTTTTTTACATGTGGGAAAAACGAAAATCGCTGCGTTAGTGAAATGTTTAGAATTAAAAGAATATTTGTGATGATGAAATGTCTTTCTGAAAAATGAATGTTTTTTCAAGGTGAGATGAAATGCTTGCAGTATGCAAGCGCCAACTACTAGTAAAATATATATAAAATATAACATATAGGAGGGTACTAATGTTTAGGCACTTCCAGATGTGCTGGAGATTCGAAATTTTTTTCATAGATAGGATTTTGTGCAAAACCTAATAGAAAAAACGGAAATCTTGAAAAGGTGCAACAATGCGGCCGCTAAAAATTCGCAATTGTTTAAACAAATTTTCAAGGTTTATATATTTCCGAATGTGCCACGGAGTTGAAATATTTTTTATAGGTAGAATTCTTAAAAAAACGAAATAGGGATTATACAAATTTTGATATTTTAATTTGTTTGGGCAGTTAAAAATTCTTAAAGTTTAAACAAATAGATAGCTGTTTAGGTACGATGGGATGAGCTAGGAAGCTGAAATTTTCAAATTATTTACAGTATAGTAAATTTGCACAAATAAACATTTCAATTTTACAATATATGTATTGCGGCGACTGTTAAAAAATATTTAAATTTAATCAATTAGAAAAATATTATTTTACTTCTAGAAGTGCTACAACTTTAAAATTTGGCAAAAAAGTGTAGCATTAGAACCTTATAATGAAGAAAGTGTAAAATTTTTAAAATTGCGACATTTGGAGATTGTTTTAAACTATTATTCTTACATGTGGGAAAAACGAAAATCGCTGCAGAAATAAAATCTTTAGAATTAAAAGACTATTTGTAATGTAGAATTTCTGTCTGAAAAATGAATGTTCTTTTAATGTGAGATGAAATGCTTGCAGTATGCACGCACCAACTACTAGTCATTATATATCGACGACTCTTACAGAGGAGGAGGAGGATATAGGAGGATACTAATGTTTAGGCACTTACAGATGTGCTGGAGATTCGAAATTTTTTTCATAGGTAGGATTTTGTGCAAAACCGACTAGAAAAAACGAAAATCTTGAAAAAGTGCAACAATGCGGCCGCTAAAAATTCGCAATTGTTTAAACAAATTTTCATGGTTTATGTATATCCGCATGTGCTACGGAGTTGAAATTTTTTTTGTAAGTAGAATTCTTAAATAAACGAAATAGGGATTATACAAATTTTGATATTTTAGTTTGTTTGGCAGTTAAAAATTCTTAAAGTTTAAACAATTGGACAACTGTTTAGGTACTACGGGATGAGCTAGGAAGCTGAAATTTTCAAATTATTTACAGAGTAGTAAATTTGTACAAATAAACATTTCAATTTTACCATATATGAATTGCGGCGGCCGTTAAAAATTATTTAAATTTAAACAATTAGAAAACTTTTATTTTACTTCTAGAAGTGCTACAACTTTAAAATTTGGCAAAAGTGTGTAGCATTAGTACCCCATAATGGAAAAAGTATAAAATTCTTAAATTTGCAAAGTTTGGGAATTGTATTAATCTATTATTTTTACATAAGGGAAAAACGTAAATCGCTGGAGTTGAAATCTTTAGAATTAAAAGAATATTTGTAATGATGAAATGTCTGTCTGAAAAATGAATGTTTTTTCAAGGTGAGATGAAATGCTTGCAGTATGCAAGCACCAACTACTAGTATGTTATATCCTCCTCTGTAAGAGTCGTCGATATATAATGATAACATATAGGAGGATACTAATGTTTAGGCACTTCCAGATGTGCTTGAGATTCGAAATTTTTTTCATAGGTAGGATTTTGTGCAAAACCGACTAGAAAAAACGAAAATCTTGAAAAAGTGCAACAATGCGGCCGCTAAAAATTCGCAATTGTTTATACAAATATTCATGGTTTATGTACTTCCGCATGTGCTACGGAGTTGAAATTTTTTTTATAAGTAGAATTCTTAAAAAAACGAAATAGGGATTATACAAATTTTGATATTTTAATTTATTTGGCAGTTAAAAATTCATAAATTTTAAACAAATAGATAACTGTTTAGGTACTACGGGATGACCTAGGAAGCTGAAATTTTCAAATTATTTAAAAAGTAGTGAATTTGCAGAAATAAACATTTTAATTTTACCATATCTGAATTGCGGCGGCCGTTAAAAATTATTTAAATTTAAACAATTAGAAAAATATTATTTTACTTCTAGAAGTGCTACAACTTTAAAATTTTGCTAAAACGTGTAGCATTAGCACCCCATGATGAAGATAGTGTAAAATTTTTAAAATTGCAACATTTGGGGATTGTTTTAAACAATTATTTTTACATGTGGGAAAAACGAAAATCGCTGCGGAGGTGAAATATTTAGAATTAAAAATATATGTGTAATGATGAAAGATGAATAATGAATGTTTTTTTATGTTGAGATGAAATGCTTGCAGTATGCAAGCACCAATTACTAGTATGTTATATCCTCCTCCTCTGTAAGTAACGTCTATATAGAATGATATCCTCCTCTGTAAGAGTCATCGATATATAATGATAACAGGAGGATACTAATGTTTAGGCACTTCCAGATGTGATGGAGATTCGAAATTTTTTTCTTTGATAGGATTTTGTGCAAAACCGACTCGAAAAAACGAAAATCTTGAAAAAGTGCAACAATGTGGCCGCTAAAAATTCGCAATTGTTTAAACAAATTTTCATGGATTATGTATTTCCGCATGTGCTATGGAGTTGAATTTTTTTAATAAGTAGAATTCATAAAAAAACTAAATCGGGATTATACAAATTTTGATATTTTAATTTGTTTGGCAGTTAAAAATTCATAAATTTTAAACAAATAGATAACTGTTTAGGTACTACGGGATGAGCTAGGAAGCTGAAATTTTCAAATTATTTACAGAGTAGTAAATTTGTACAAATAAACATTTCAATTTTACCATATATGAATTGCGGCGGCCGTTAAAAATTATTTAAATTTAAACAATTAGAAAACTTTTATTTTACTTCTAGAAGTGCTACAACTTTAAAATTTGGCAAAAGTGTGTAGCATTAGTACCCCATAATGGAAAAAGTATAAAATTCTTAAATTTGCAAAGTTTGGGAATTGTATTAATCTATTATTTTTACATAAGGGAAAAACGTAAATCGCTGCGGAGTTGAAATCTTTAGAATTAAAAGAATATTTGTAATGATGAAATGTCTGTCTGAAAAATGAATGTTTTTTCAAGGTGAGATGAAATGCTTGCAGTATGCAAGCACCAACTACTAGTATGTTATATCCTCCTCTGTAAGAGTCGTCGATATATAATGATAACATATAGGAGGATACTAATGTTTAGGCACTTCCAGATGTGCTTGAGATTCGAAATTTTTTTCATAGGTAGTATTTTGTGCAAAACCGACTAGAAAAAACGAAAATCTTGAAAAAGTGCAACAATGCGGCCGCTAAAAATTCGCAATTGTTTAAACAAAATTTCATGGATTATGTATTTCCGCTTGTGCTATGGAGTTGAATTTTTTTTATAAGTAGAATTCATAAAAAAACTAAATCGGGATTATACAAATTTTGATATTTTAATTTGTTTGTCAGTTAAAAATTCTAATAGATAACTGTTTAGACATTACAGTATGAGCTATGGAGCTGACATTTTTAAGTTATGTACAAAGTAGTAATCTTGCACAAAAAAACATTTCAATTTTACCATTCATGAATTTCGGCGGCCGTTAAAAATTATTTAAATTTAAACAATTAGAAAATATTATTTGACATCTAGAAGTGCTACAACTTTAAAATCGCTGCGGAAGTGAAATCTTTAGAATTAAAAGAACATTTGTAATGATGAAATGTCTGTCTGAAAAATGAATGTTTCTTCAAGGTGATATGAAATGCTTGCAGTATGCAAGCACCAACTACTAGTATGTTATATCCTCCTCCTCCTCTGTAAGGAACGTCTATATAGAATGATAACATATGAACATATGAAATTTTTTTTATAAGTAGAATTCTTAAAAAAACGAAATAGGGATTATAAAAAAAAATTAGAAAAATATTATTTAACTTCTAGAAGTGCTACAACTTTAAAATTTGGCTGAAATATGTAGCATTACTACCCCATAATGGATAAAGTATAAAATTCTTAAAATTGCAAAGTTTTGGGATTGTTTTAATCTATTATTTTTACATAGGGAAAAACGAAAATCGCTCCGGAGGTGAAATATTTAGAATTAAAAAAATATTTGTAATGATGTAATATGAAAAATGAATGTTTTTTATGTTGAGATGATATGCTTGCAGAATGCAAGCACCAACTACTACTACTAAATACATGCATCTTAATATATAAAGAGCAATCCGTTTGTGCGTCCGAACACTATGTACATCCCCACAAGAGAGCATTTACAACTCACTTTTTTCACTTACAGGCTTTCTTTCTTTTGCAAAATTCAATTAGAAGTAATTGGCCCACCACTTTCGGATAGGGACCATTTTAAAGAAAAATAAAGAATAATTCTTATTTTTGTCGTCTAATTTTGCCTTCTGCTCGAAGTAGTTCGAATATTTCTCGAGAATTCAAAATTTCATCAATATATTGCGTTTTTAGTGCAAGGTTCCCTTGGCGACAGAATAGATTGTTGAACTCGAGATGATCATTGATATATGACTTTTTATATGCATACTACGTTGTAACGTAATGGACAGAGAAAGATTAAGCTTTTTAAACAGAGGCGATTACTAAAAAGACGAAATTTAGTCCAAGAAATGAACGTCATGTTTTACAGAGTGAAAAACTCAATATTTCTCGCATGGGCCGTGAGATTTTGATCTATACCTACTAAATAAACGTAGGTATAATGTACAATCAAGCTCCTATGAGCAATTTAGCATTACTTAATGTTTAATCTATCACGGCGAGAAGTCCTCGCGGTAAGCCGGCCGCGGCGCAAGTCCTCGTAGTGAGACGGTCGCGGCGCAAGTCCTCGTAGTGAGACGGTCGCGGCGAAATGAACCTAGGCGGCGAGACGGTTGCGGCGAAATGGTCGCACCGAGAAGCCCCATTCCCCTGCGCGTGGTACGTACCCATACCGCGCTGCTTTTAATTTGCCATATAGAGATAAGTTTTTAATTTTTTCGATTGGCTTTCACAATATTATACAGTAAGGTTTGTACCTTAAGACGACGTTGAATACAATATTTTTCAAACCGTTTTATTTACGCAAAACGAAATTACGTCTGCTCCGCTGGTTGACGCGAGTAAAATGATTTACTGTATTTCTTCACCTTGAATCTCTTTCAGTTACTAAACATTTTTTAATGTCTCTAAATCACTTTCAGAAATTCTCATTCTTTATGGAAGGAAATAATTTTTTAAAAAGTCGATAATTTTCATCAGAAAATCCCGTCTTCAGAAAGAATACGATCAAAGATACAGAACAAAAGGCGAGTGCTCTCAATCAATAGGAATTAGTAGATAGGTAAAGGTGGAGACTACGGCGAAAATAGACGATAAATGAAAATTTAACTCCTTAACCGTAAAGTTTATGGTTGAGTTAAATTTTCATTTATTAGTAGTGTTCAAGATCTTTAAGGCACCGTGAGAAGAAGGGGAATAGGGGACAGCTAGAGATGATTCATTCTCGTTTTCATAAATCTTATCCGTTATTCGTAAACAGTTCTCGGGTGTCACAACGTCTGCATTTGGAAAAGATAAAGTGGAAAGAGACTCTCAGCTACTGCGCTTTAAGAAGAACGAAGCGGCAATCTGAATATTTACAGAGAACTCGACTGCGTTATTTGAATGGAGTTGAAGTTCATGGGAACTATTCTAGCACTAAAAGCAGTGATTGAGAGTTAACCATGTGTGTGGTATAACGCATAAACTTATTAAAATAGAATTATGTAAAAAAATAAGCTACATAACATGTAATATGGCGTAGATATTCCGAAATTTTCACGTAAATCCGATTATTAGGTAAAATGTTTATAATGAACTACATACATCAAAATTGGCCATTTCAATTAAATATCTGCCGGATTTACGGTAGAGGTAATTAACTCTAGCCCGTTTCTGAGAGGTTTTAAGACTGACGTACCCGCGCATGGCTGGTCTGCCCGTGTATCCAACCATCCCCCGTAACCTCCGTGCAACGAACACGCTCTTTTTTCCGGTCCCGCCAATTTAGTTATATGGAGGTTGTACTGTATACTGTATTTATTTAACTTCCTTTTAAGTTGCACAAAAAATTACTTCTAATAACGACTAAAAGGGCAAGCAAAGACGCTAGAATCGCACAGTAGCTGTAGAATAAGACAAAAAATCACAAAATGATAATTCTGCTTTTTGTGATGATCCTCAAGGTGATCTAAGTTGCCTTAGGTAAAGGTACCCTTCAGACTAAAATCTCTGGAGTGATCCATGCATATTTCCCATGCAATCCGAATGCAATCTTTTTCGACAGGCCGCATTGTAAATATCTTTGAAGGCACTCGGATATGTGCAGACAATGGACATTTTCTTTCTCTCACTGTGTTGATCTGAATGAATGGTGACGATAGAGAAGTGTTGGGCGATTGGAAGACGCATTTCATCTGGAGAGAGAGACATACATGGTCAAATAAAATCTCCTCTGGTCTTCGAACCGAAACGGAGCTCATATCTATACTGTACAGAGATTTTTAGAAGCCGCAATTCTCCAGTGTATGCTCTTTCACAAAAGCAAATACAAATTTAAGCGTATGATAGTCAATTTGAGACAGAAACTTGTCTCTTGCTCAAAGTCAGTTATGTTAAACCATATATGATTACGATAATGTCTTCAGCTGCTTGGTATATCACTGTCCACTCGTACAACGAAGTCGGTGATATCATGGAATGTTTGAACACAGGCGAATCATGGTTTCCACTCTGCTTTCCGTCCATGTGCGCAATGTCTTGTCTCCTGGCCTCTGCATGTGAGTGTGTAGATCACGTGACGCTGGAGGGAGAGGTTTTCAGCATAGGGGAAGGGATTGACATCAGGCGGGCCTTTTAAAAAGGTGTTTTAGGAACTGTTTATTGGTTACTTCTTTGTTGTTCTTACATAACCGAAGGAAAGAGGAAAAGTTAGGAAGGTGAGGGGCACCTATGGTATATAAGGTACTCATAGGGCATGTCCTGGGGACGTGGCGTACTGAGGGCGAGGCCATTATATTCGGCGATATTATGAATATCAGCAATATATGATAGCGGCATTATTCAAATGTGCATTTTGAACGATGCAATTCATTAAGTGCGATAGGAAGGGGGGAAAAATTGCCACATCCTCCCTGGGAAAATGATGAAAAATGAACCAATAAAAGTTTTGATTGGTTGAGGGGAAGTTTTTGAGTCACTTTATTCCCTACAGTGCTCCCAGACCATGCATGAAGCACACATTACACTTAGTAGTTGTCTGTCAGACATAGTGTAGTTTAATAATCAGTATTGTTTTGGTAGAATATTTTAAATTGAAAGTCACATTCTCTGAGGATCAGAGTCCAAGCTATTGTCACAGCTGAAGTTCTCAGAAAGAAGCCCACCAGTTATTTTCACTGTTCACCTTGATACTAGTCTGCGGATGCACTCTCTTTAGAAGGCAGTTTTCAGAATAGTCACTTGGTGGCAAATTGGAGATGAGACACTTTGCACTTTTGTCTGGCTTATTGTTCAGACGGAAATTCAATAACATATTCAATTATGTCCCACAATATAACAATTACTATAATTACAATATACCATAATTTTATGGCTTAAGGATACATAAAAGTTTAATACTCATCCTTGCCTTAGATTTAAAGTGAGGGCAGATTGTATATTACTGATATCATAACAAAGAAAAATTCATGACATGTAATAACACAAAGTTTTCCTGACATTTTCTTCTTGGAAATATTGTACATCATAACATAAATATTTATTAGACAACACATCACATTCTATTAAGCAAGATTCTTTTTGCTGGGAATATAGCAAACAAATTATTAGTTCTTAGGCAAGGTATTTAATCATTATAATATTATTGAGTATTTCAAAATAATAATTATTCACAAAAGCTTAATTTATCAGAAAGGTAAATTAATTCACAGTATAGCATTTCAATTGATTCACAGTATAGCATTTCATATGATTCACAGTATAGCATTTCATATGATTCACAGTATAGCATGTAAATTAATTCACAGCATAGCATTTAAATTAATTCACAGCATAGCATTTAAATTACTTCACAGTATAGTTCCTAGTACATATATGTAGTACATAGATAGAGACATTCTAAGGTATCCTAGCCCAATTGGGGTTAGTTTACAAATAATCCTGGTAATTATTACCAGCGAACATAAAAATGCATGGCTAGGTTAGATTAAATAATAAAGGGATAGATCCCTGCTGACATGCATAAATGTCTGGATACCATCTATGATGCCTGATAATCTACATGCCTTTAGCGGTTTCATAGCAATTGGCCATATATTAATATATATTTTACCAGATTTGCATCTGGGGGCTGGTTGCAATGATAACAATCATTGAACGATGGGATCGCCAATTCCCTACACCAGAACATATACAGAAAAATTAATTAACTAAAATATGTTTGAGATGAGAGATATTGGCAATTCTTTTTTTATTTGGTGACAACTGAAGAATAGCTGTTATGGGAGATATGAAATTTTTTATAGGAGAGGGGCCAGCCCACTGGGGTGTTAGCTTAGCATTTCTATGCAACGCCTTTGAACTAGTAGGAAACCTTCTACATAAGACTAAATTACCAATTTTAAATGGGTTTCCAGTATGGTTTCTGTTAAAGGCAAGAGCCTGCCCATGCCTGGTCCTTTTTAGGTTTTTAAGTACATCTTGCCATATGGAATGCCTTTCAGAGTAGGTTAGGTCCTCAGGGTCTGAGGAGGAATTCTCCAGAAATTGGTCAAGGGGTGAGGGAGTTCCCTGTCCATAAATACCTTGACTGGTGTATAGTCAGTGCTACTGTGTTTAGCCGAATTGAAGGCGAATGTAAGGCTGGGTAATATTTCATCCCACTTTCTGTGGTCATTCTGTGACAAGATGGTTAGGACATATTTAAGATTTTGGTGGACACATTAAGCTTGGTTAGGCTGGGGATAATTCCCTCATTCAGCATTTTATTCAACTTTCTTGATCATGGCCGTCTTGGGTGGAGAGTATTGGTAGGGATGTGATCTGACCAGCGTCGAATTAAGCAATTCTATTTCATAGGCCATTAACTTTGTCTGGCCGAGATGGGGGAAATTATGTCAGGATAAGCCTCGATGAGGCCTTCTATTTTGCAGGATGGAATGGTAGAATCATCTTCACCTGCAGAAGGGGGATTTTTCGAGGCGGAATGCGTTGTTTCTAACGGGAGTTATATTCTGGCATTGATTGTTAACAGATGATGGGCAAAGCCGATGGAGTATCAGAATTACCGTGGAAGAAGAATTAGTGGTTCGGGTAGCATTTGAAGGAGAACGCATTGTGAAAAAGCACTGTTTGCATTCTTTTAATGAAAAATTCGCCCAATATCATTTGTACGGGTGATATTGAAGACGAACCCTCAATTTAATGCAACTGGTCAAAACAAGGCAGGTCATGGTAGCATTCTGACATTTGATCAGGCACCGCTGAAAGTGTCTGCAGTGGGCAATGTTTTGCCAGGTCTCAAAGTTGAGGAGGGACGGGGAGGAGCCAGTATCTAACAATGCTTTAATTTTTGCTAAATGAACGTCGCAATAAACAAAAGACAATAGAAGATTTTCGACAATGTTGGAGAATGAAATGGTCGGATGATTGGTTCATGGCCTCGCAGACCGATCTTCTCTCTCTCTATTTCGTCGACAGGTGTGGGAGGAATGTCCACGCTTATTACAAAAAATCAAGTGACTTCAAGCGGGGATACAAGTGGCAAAGTGGGAGAAGGGAGCGAATTCTGCAAGGTTGATGGTGCATGGGCTGTGGCGTATTCTAGATGGTTCATCATGCCCTTGGCCACATGAGTCATCAGGGATTCCAGCTTCCGTAATGTTCAGGGGCATTTAGCATACAAACTTAACCATACGATAAGTCATTTTGAGACAGAAACTTGTCTCTTGCTCAAAGTCAGTTATATTATAGCAGATATGATTACGATAATATCTTCAAGCTGCTGGTATATCATTGTCCAATCCAACACAGAATAATGTCTTTAGCTGCTTGGTATATCACTGCCCACTCGTACAACGAAGTCGGTGATATCATGGAATGTTCGAACACAGGTGAATCATGGTTTCCACTCTGCTTTCCATCCATGTGTGCAATGTCTTGTCTCCTGGCCTCTGCATGTGAGAGTGAAGGGAGAGGCTTTCAGCATAGGGGAAGGGAATGGCATCAGGTGGGCCTTTTAAAAAGGGGTTTTAGGAACCATTTATTGGTTACTTCTTTGTTGTTCTTACATAAGAGAAGGAATGAGGAAATGTTAGGAAGGTGAGGGGTACCTATGGTATATAAGGTGGGTTGATACTCACAAGGCATGTGATACTGAGGGCGAGGCCATTATATCCTGTGATATTATGAATATCGGCGATATATGATAGTGGCATTCTTTGAACGTGCATGTTCGTACATTGTGCTATCGGATAAATGCGATAGGAAGGGGGGGGGGAATCGCCATACTAGAGCAGCAGTTTTAAACAAATATGCTTAACATACAAATTGTTATGAATTCTTGTATCATAATTATGATGATCGAACAAACAATTCAATAGGAGAACCCACTATTCCCTAAAACACCCATCATCATCATCATGGGTAATTCTTCCTCTCAGCAGGTCCAGTCATGGCAGCCCTCCAAGCTTCTCGATCCTGGGCCAGTATCTTAGTATTATCATACCTGCCTCCAACCTTAATCGCATCCAACATCTGGTACCTCCTTCTTCCTCTTCCTCTCTTTCCATTTACCATTCCTTCAATTGCAGTCTTCAGCAGGCATTCTCTTCTCATACAGTGTCCAAGCCAATTCATCTTTCTTTTCCTAATTTTTCCTAACATCTGTCTTTCTTCACCAATTCTTCTCAACACTTCCTTGTTCCTGACTCTATCCTCCCAGTTTACTCCTTCCATTCTTCTCCAAATCCACATTTCTAGCGCTTCTAACCTTCTTCCATCTTCTTTCCTGAGTGTCCATGTCTCTGCACCATACATTACTACACTCCAGACATAACACTTCGCCAATCTCTTCCTCAATTCTTTATTTAGCGGCCCGCACAATAATTTCCTTTTCCTATTAAATCCTTCCTTCGCCATGCCTATTCTTGATCTTATTTCCTTGAAGGAAAGCATGTCTTCAGAGATAATGCTCCCTAGATACCTGATCCATCCTACCTGTTCAATCTCTTCACCATCGAATCTGATGTTAATTCTTTCCCCTTTCCCTCCTAGTATCATACACTTTGTTGATCTCTTATTCATTCTCATTCCATATTCCTCGCATTTTCTATTAAGATCCTCTAACATCTCAATTACTTTTTCCTTATTATCAGCCAGCACAGCCATGTCTGCAAACCTAATGCACTCCACATTTCTTCAACCCATACTCACTCCTCTCCTTCCATCAAAACATTCTTCGATTATTTCTTCCAAATAGATGTTAAATAGAGTGGGTGACAGGCAGCATCCCTGCCTAACCCCTCTTCCTAATCCAATCTCCTCAGTCACCTCTCCTATTCTTACCCCTGCTCTCTGGTTCAGGTATAGGTCTTTTATCAGTTTCCTCTATCTCCAGTCAATTCCATATTTTTTCAATATCAGCATGAGTTTGTCCCATCTCACTCGGTCAAATGCCTTCTCTAAGTCGATGAATACAGCGTACACTTTCCTATTCTTCTCTATATATCTCTCTCGAATCACCTTCAGTAGACCTATCACATCTCTCGTCCCCACTCCTTGTCTGAATCCATATTGTTCCTCTCCAATTATATTGTTAAGCTTTCCATACAATCTTCTATTCATTGTTCTTAATAAGATTTTGGCCACGTGGGATATCAAACTCAATGTCTTGTGTTCTTCACATTTCTTGGTACTTCTCTTTTCTCTTATTGGTATCATTATTATTTCTTTAAAGTCATTAGGCCATTTCCCCATTCTATATATTTTATTGCACATATCAATTATCTCCTTCTTCCCTTCTCCGTCCAATGCCTTCAACATTTCAATTGGTATCTCATCAATTCCTGTGGCTTTTCCGTTTTTCATTTCTTTTATAGCTTTTTCTATTTCACTTTCCAGTATACCATATCCTTTCTTGTCATCTGGCACACTGCTCTCCTCTTCCAGCTCCAGTTCTTTCTCCCTCGGTCTTTTTCCCCATTCATATAACCATTCTATATACTCCTTCCATCTCTTCATTACCTCCTGTGGCTCGCTTACCGTTCTTCCATCTTCAGTTTCTATCTCAAAACTGCTTCTGCCTCCTTGTTCTTTAAATACCAGCTCCATAGCCTCTTTATACATCATATCATATCTACCTTCGTTTTCTAACTTTTCTATTTCCCTCATCCACTTTTCTTTTGCTTTATCAGTCTCTCTTCTTAGCTCATTATTTAATCTTCTATATTTCCTCCTGCCTTCCACTGTACCCACATTTTTCCATCTTCTTCTTTCCTCCATTTTATCTAACATTTCATTTGTAACCCACTCTTTTCTTATTTTGTTTCTTTCCTTAATTCTTACAGTCTCCCTTGCTGCATCTTTCAGACTATTTCTGATATTTTCTGATATTTCCCCAAAATAAAACACCTATAAGGAAAGGAAATTTTTATTCATTGATATAGAAGTGAACAGGACATTATAAATTGAAGAACAAGATAAAGATGTGATTATGCATAACTTAGGATGCAAATTTTCATGAAAAATTAGAAAATTCTCACCTTTTGCCAATAAAGAGCGGACCCCAGCACCAACTTTGTGCCTAAAAAATCAGGCTGCCAGGATGGAAGAAATCTTGTGGTGGGCCATTTGGATTCAAATGGTCCTCCTTGCCACTGGATTTTTACAATCATCTTTATGCACCTGTACCACATGCTGCAATCTACCTTGAAGAAGCATTTCTCTCCCTCCCTGTATGACAGGCACAATTAAATCGTGCTTCAGGAAAAGATTCCTGAAGCTCTTCAGCATATGGGAGGATCAAATATAGTAACCACTATCTGGCCTTCAAATTCAAAGGTGGGATTGTTATAATCTGCTCCCATGAACTTATGGGCCTTGATATTGTTGGTGTACATATCACAGACAGTGGCAACAACATTTAATTCTGCCCCCTTCACTGTCTGCACAACTTCAGTTAGTACAGCCTGCAGGACATTTGAGGGTAAACTCCCATGGGAAAAATAATAAGCCACTGGCTTCTTTTCAATTAAACCACAGCCCATGAACCATGAAAACAAGAGCCTGTTGAGTTATGTTGCCAGATGTGTCCTTACTTCCATGGTCCACATAACCGAAAATCCTGTCCGATTCTTGGTCATAGGTAAGCTGTGGTCTGATTAACATTTTGTCAAACATCAAAGTACAATACTGTTCTGCATCACCCATCTTGTGAGTTCTTGAAGAAATAAAATGAAAGATTTCTGGGTTAATGCCAGTGTGATAACAAAGACGCTATGGAATTCATTTTCACGATGAGTACATGACACAGATAGTTACAGCTATAGGCAGCGATCAAATTTCCCACTTCACTGTAATACAGACTATGAGTGAATAGATGACAGTAGGTTAGCATGACTCACCAGAAAGAAGGAACTTATAAATGATTTCATTTTACATACTAATATAATGCACAAATACTAAATTATCTTACAATATAATTGTTTAATACTATCAGTAAATTCGGAAATCTGTGGAATAAATATTGGTCGAGGAGTAAGACAGGGCTGCTGCCTATCGCCGACCCTATTCAATATATATGGAGAAAGTGTAATGCAAGATGCGTTAGAAGGCACAGGAGATTTCAAAATTGGAGGAAGGATTATAAGAACAGTAAAATACGTGGATGATCAAGTACTTCTAGCAAGAAAGGAAGAGGAACTCCAGAAAATGATAAATAGACTAGCAATAACAGGTAGAAAATACGGTATGGAAATAAATACAGAAAAATTGAAGGTTATTTGAATATCGGGCAAAGAGAATCTGAACATAAGTATTTGAGGAAAGCCTTTAGAACAAGTTTCAGAATAAAAATACCTTGGAAGCATCATAATACGAGAAGCAAAATAAGCAAAAGCAGCTTTCAGAAGAAAGAAACACCTACTTACAGGAAATATAAGGGAAGATATCAGCAAGAAGCTCATAAAATGCTATGTATGGAGTATAGCTTTGTATGGGGCAGAAACATGGACGCTAAGGAAAAATGACATCAAATACTTGGAAAGCTTTTAAATTTGGATTGGAGGGGAATGCTGAAGATAAAATGGACAAATAGGATGAAAAACGGTGAAGTGCTACGAAGAGTAAGAGAGAAGTGAATGATTATACAGACTATTAGAAAGAGGAAGGCAAACTGGGTTGGACATTACCTGAGGAGAGAGAGTATGATTAAAGATGTGTTAGAAGGAAAACTAGATGGAAAAATGGAGAGGTAAGAAAAAAGTTTCAGCTGATGGACGATTTGAAATGGAAAGAGAGTTATCAAGATATAAAGAGGATAGTGGAAAATAGGAGTATATGGAGAACCAGGTTTAAGCATGAATAATCATGGACCTGTCTACGGACAGACTAGCTATAATGATGATGACTATCAGTAAGCATAAACATAATAATAATGCTCAACTCACACTACAATGTCACAACTAAATGTGAATTCAGTTGCTCAAAAACTCAGTATTACGCATAGGGAACTGCGTTCCCGTGTTTCCCCTCCAGCACCCCCCACCCCCTTGGACGTCTAGAAACTCACTGGACCCCAGGTTGACTAGAAGCTGCAAACCCAGGCCAATACAGAGAAAAATACGTGCCACAAAATGCGACTTATAATAATACAGAACAAATGGCTATGATTTTATTTTCCTATTACATAAAACCATTGCTAGCATATTATTTTGAAAAGCATTGAAGTTATCCTAATTGTGAACAAATGATTACTTTGATTTATGATTGGCATTGATTTCAGAGACTTTCAAAACTCGTAATCTGTTAAAATGACTAGGGGTAGCGCAATCCTGCGAACTCATAGAGGAGCCGCTCCTGTCATCTGGCACATGGGAAGGTGCAGAAACAGGCGAAATATTTTCCAGAGCAAGCAAAGGGGAGTGCCTATCACCTTTCTCCATTGATCCCTGAATTGTAGAGAAATGCCCAGTAGAGAAAGATGGGCTTTCAAAATGAGAAGATTCAGAAGAAAGTGAAGCTGAAGCTTGAACTGATGAAGCAGAGGTAGAAGGCAAGTTATAAGAGGATGAATAAGTGGTACAAGATGGGTTTTGAATACTAGGCATTGCATTTCTGTTTAGTTTGAGGCACTCACTTGTCTGGAACTGGGAGGGATTGAAATGCCTCTTGCATATTGATGCCTTTGTGCTTAGTAAGTGAGCAGGGATTCCACTTAGCGAAGGATTTTGACAAAATATTCTCCACTGCTCAGCCCTGAAAAGGAAATGAAACACACTATTAGGCAATGACTATATATCTATACTATATTGACGCTTCTTACTTATGATATGTCATCATTGTGAACATATATATATATATATATATATATATATATATATATATATATATATATATATATATTACAAGTAGTTGGTGCTTGCATTCTGCAAGTATTTCATCTCATTAACATTAATTTTTCAGAGAGGTATTTCCTTATTATAAATAGTTTTTAATTCAAAAGATTTCACCTCCACCAATTTTTCTTCTTTCTTTATGGAAAAATATTTTATTAAAACAATACCTAAAATTTCCAATTCTAACAATATTATAATTTTTCCATTGTGGTGCACTAATGTCACACGTTTCTGCCAAATTTTTAATGGTGTAGCTCATCTAGAAGTGAAATAATATTTATCTAATTGTTTAAAATTTAAAATTTTTTATCGGCTGAAATAACAATTTCAAGGAAATAATCAAATTTTTATTTGTGCATATGTATTAACCTCTAAATAACTTTAAAATTTCAGCTCCCTAGCTTGCCCCGTAGTACCTAGACATTTACCTATTTGTTTAAAATTTACAAATTTTTAACAGGCAAACAAATTAAAATATCAAAATTCTATAATCCCTATTTCGTTTTTTTACAAATTCTACCTTTTAAAAAATTTCACCTTCATAGCACATTTGGAAATACACAAACCTTGAAAATTTGTTTAAACAATTGCGAGTTTTTATCGGCCGCATTGTTGAACTTTAAAATATTGTTGAACTTTTTCAAGATTTTCATTTTTTCTAGTCTGTGTTACACAGAATCTGACCGTCGTAAAAAAATTCGAATTTCCAGCTCTTCTGGAAGTATCTAAACATTAGTATCCTCCTACAGGGGTGGATTGGGAGCAAAAATCGGCCTGGGCAAACCTTCTGACCTCGGCCCACACATCTGAGTAAAATATTCCCCTATATTTTTATCATGAGACATACAATGTAAGCTCATATATAGTGAGGCTACATTCTGTTTAAGGTTTATTTTAAATAATCAAAGTTTACATATGCATATGCACTCTCAACTGAGCTGCCTTTGTAGCTTAGCCCTCATTTACCAATTAGTTTGACAGCTTCAATAATTCTTTCCATTACCTGCCTATTATTTTTTAATTCTTCTCTTTTATTCTGCACTTGATTTGTGAACAACAGATGTACAATATATTTGCAGTTAGAACTTAGAATGTGAGCTTTTGTACTGTAATTGTGATATTTGCTAAGCTCATGTTCATATATATGTACGTTGGTTGACTTGTCTCCAGTTATTCATCTCCTTTATGAATGTATTGGTTTCATCTTCCTTCCTGTAAGCAGGACACACTGTGCAGTAGAGAGCCTTATTAGATGTACTGTATGATAGCCAATAGTGTTTTGATCCATTTTTTCTCCAAAATACACTTTTAAATGAAAAAGGGAGAGAACAATTGTTTTGTGGTTGTCTTGGATGCAACTGAAAAAAGTATGACCTGTCACTTTCTTTTGGCCTAATAAAAAGATGACAATCATCTTCAGGAATTATCTCAATCCCTGTTTCACAAGACTTATTGTTAGAGATAGAATCAGCGGTTGCCCCATTGCACATATCATTCTCTTTACAAGAGTTTTCTTCAGTTTCAACCTGTAGTGAGTTTGCAGAGTGATGATCAGTTTGGGAGTTTTTAGTAACTGGGTCTTGAATTCCATTTACTGCTTTCTGATTATCCAATTCAGATGAAGAAGTAGCATTGAATTTAATGAAGAAGTAGCATTGAATTTAAATATGTCAGTCAACTTGGAGCATTTCTCTGCCTCTAAGAGAAAAAGTTTTTTCTTTTCACAGTTTTTCTGCTCCTTTGCTTTTCTTATCCATTTAAACCCAGGGCTGACACAAGATTTAACTGCTACTTCCATCAAATATAGATAATTGTAAAATATAAATTCAAATTTAATTACCTTCTTAAAAGAATCATGTATGAAATATATACGATATATTCCAATGACAAAATATGATAAAAAGTGCATAAAACTAAAAAATTTCAGATTTGAATTTAATTAGCTTAAAACAATAACATCTTAATAAAGGATAAAATTGAAAAAAATCTTGACAAAACTAACCCTGAAGTTTTAGTTGTAGTGAATTTCGTATTAAGTTCATCTAAATATCAAACGGAATTTTTTTAAGGAATTCTTGTAAAATTCAATAATAAAAAATACATCAATGGTCTCACTTCACTGTAAATACAAAAAATTAACTTTCTGTAAAAAATTGCAAAATTTGGGTCCTACGAAAAAATTAACAGAAGTTATTAAAACTGGTTGGACGAAATACTTCTTGTTGAATACAATTTTATCGAAAGAATAACCTCTCTAAAAGAAACCATCTTTCGCTTTCTGCTACAAAGGTATCATGCTCGTTTTGAACTTCATAGAAACAAATATAATAGCATTCATAGAAGTATAAATGCCTATCAAAAATGAATGGGGTTAGAGTCATGTTCATATATTTATTTTTTTCTCCGCTTCCCCTTTAACCCCTCAACGCCGTCAGGCGTACTATTACGTCATGCAAAAACGGTCTAATCGGCCGTCAGGCGTACTATTACGTTGTGCGGCAGCCCTAATTTAATTTATCTTTTGATGCTCGAGACTTCTTTAAATCTAAATATCCTATATATATTTTGAAAGAGGAAGCTTTGTAATTCCTATCTATGTTTGTCCTGTATTTTTTTTCTCTATTATAAAATATATAATCAACGTTGAATTTTGCGATAGAATTTTCAATTTTGCTATGATATGATGGTGTTTCTCCATATTAAAGTCGCTTTTCAATGCAGCAAGGAACCTTTCCTTGGTGTTTTAAATGCAATGTAGGAACTGTGTATCATTTCAAAGGAGAGCACGTTTTTTCTCCTCTTTTTTCCTGGAGGAGATATTTGGCTTATGTCATGTGACAAAGGTCTTCGTCAGTATGTAAAGAAAGAAAGGAAAACATCTTATGTCTGTCTATGCACAGCTTATTACAAATGTTTACAATGCAAGTGATGAAGAATGGAATTAGTTTGAGTAAAAACATGTCTGTAAACACTACCTTCCATTACCGCGCGATCCTTCGTTCATCGCTTCATAGGCGAGCGTAAACGTCAAAACAGCTGATTTCAAAATCCAAGGCTGACCTTCTTCCGATAATTTAGTGCCACGCCTCAAAGAGAGACATTTTGTGAGAAGGATATTATCTGTCATATAATTTTAAAGACCTTTAGAATTTTATTTTAACCTCGACGAAATTTGCGGGGAATTGAGTATATCTATTTGTAAGTATTTGCTGACATATAATATAGGTTTAGTTTTGTGATAGAATTTTAGTTTTTACCACAGACCTACGGATTTTCGGTTTCTAAAGTTGACCCATAAATACCTGAGGAAAGGGAACCCACCAAATTGGGTTCCTTTTCTTTGACATTTGAAAGAAGACGAGGTCTGTTTTCCTCTTCAGATAAGTGCTTCGCTGTTGTGTAGGGCCAAAGCAGCGATGAAGCGAGTAGGCAAGAAGAGGACATGCCAGCAAAAATCACGAAAAGCTCTTCCATATATTTACACAATAGATTACTAGAAGTGTTTACTAAGCTATAAGACATTTCTTGCTGAATCCAATTACGCACGTGTAAATTTTCTGAAAATATTTGGGAAGGACCTATAAGCTAAAGTTTTCCGTGTTTTATGCGTCATATCTCCCTTTCCAATGAATGAAATGCAACCATTTCTTCTATGTGACTTCTGTAATGACTAAGAATGATGATCGTATAACTAAAACGTTTATAATATGAATAAATCATCTTTTAATAAATCCATAATACTACATTTACTTAAAAATTTCTAGTCAAGACATGAAAAAGTTGAGATTCGTGAAATTTTTTACCTAATTGGTTTAGATGGGTAGACTTGCAGAATGAAAAAGTTACTAATTTAAGCTATTTTTTTTATTAAGATTGCACATCATTATCTTCTATAGATTTTCCGGTGCTGAATGTTTTATATAAAGCGCGAATGCACGCCGGAAAATTAGCGATTGGTGTACATTCTCTTCTACTCCAACAATCTTTGTATGTAAAATATTATACGCAAAATAGATATTTACAAATTTCATGTTTTTCATAAATCCACAAAAAAACTCAGAAAAATCAAGAGAAAACTTCTCAAGTTATGATTATTTTAATATTTTCGAACGTTTCTGCAGCGCAATCTTGAAAATTTAAAAACCTCATCCGGCCGTATGGGTGGGATTTAATAAATCTCCTCTGGACTTGAGGGGTTAATAAATACCACTGTGTTATTTCCTTTTCTCTTCCTAACTTTATCCTCATATCCTCTCCCTCAGTTTCCCTCTTACCAGAACTTATTTTTTTCCCTTTCTTCTTAGTAGAACTACTGGAAATTTTTTAGGTGCTTCAAACATCAAAGGTCCTTTCACACCTTTAACAACCAAATTCCACAAGTCGTATCTATTCTGATGTGATCTATAAGCTTTCGGCAGAACTATCTGTATATGTAGTATATGAAGACCTTAGTAGATGGTGTGGGCATTTCTTTTCGTCTATTATATTCCATTCCATGAGACTTCATACCCATGCCTCTTCTCAGGAGCCCTCGGTCCTGTAGGTAGCTTGACTTGACTTGACTAACGTGGACAGTCATTTTATAAACACAGTTAAGTGTAATTGATAGTAGCTCAATAACTTTGGCCAAAACTAACAAAAGTAGAATACTCCTTTAGCCAAAACAACTAGAGGGCTGCAAACCCAATGCATTTCGCCCACAAGGTGGGCATCGTCAGGGGTAGAACCTGTTTCACCAGTGACTGGAAGCCAACTGCCTGGCAGTTGGCTTCCAGTCACTGGTGAAACAGGTTCTACCCCTGACGATGCCCACCTTGTGGGCGAAATGCATTGGGTTTGCAGCCCTCTAGTTGTTTTGGCTAAAGGAGTATTCTACTTTTGACAGTTAAGTGTAGTTCTGCATTTGGTGACTTAAAAATATATTTTTAAAAATTTAAGCCATCATGGGTGCAAAGCGAAATAGTAGTGCTGGTGCTGATAGTGGTAGTAATAAAAGATGCAATATTAGTTTAGAAACTAAGCTAGACATCATAAAAAGGGCAGAAAGAGGTGAAAAGCAGGTGGACATAGCTCGTCATTATGATGTGAACCGATCGAGTATCGGAACAATTATTAAAGATAAAGATAGAATTGTGGAGGCCGTTAAGGGAACAACTCCTGTTTTAATGAGTAGAATAATAAAAAATAGTAGTTTTTTGTTGCATGAGATGGAAAAACTCTTAATTTTGTGGATTGAGAGGCAAACACACGTCCATGTGCCTCTCAGCTTATTAATAATTCAGGAGAAGGCTAGGAGTTTAATTGAAGACTTGAAGAAAAGAGCTGGACCTGAATATGCAAAAGAGTGTTTTTCAGCTAGCTCTGGATGGTTTTCACATTTTAAAAGTAGGGCCAACTTGCACAATATAAGACTTCAGGGTGAATTGGCAAGTGCAGATACTCAAGATGCAAGTGAATTCACAAAGGCACTAGAAAAAATAATAGTAGAAGGTGGTTACAGTGCTCATCAAGTGTTCAGTGTTGATGAAACAGGACTTTTCTGGAAAAAAATGCCTTCCAGAACATAAATTTCTAGGGAGGAAAAATGTGCACCTGGACATAAAGTTTCAAAAGAAAGACTTAATTCCTTTACATGGTGGTAACGCAGCCAGTGATTATAAACTTAAACCTTTGCTTGTGTATTTATCAGAATTACCCAAGGGCTTTAAAAGGAATGGTGAAGTCATCCCTTCCTGTTATCTGGAAATCTAATAGGAAGGCTTGGATTACAACGAACTGTTTGAAGACTGGTTTAAAAACTATTTTGTGGGGGAAATAAAAAGGTATTGTGCATCTAAAAATTTGCCCTTCAAAATTTTATTACTGCTTGATAGCGCCCCTGGCCATCCATCCTACATAGATGATTTCAATGATAAAATTAAGGTTGTTTATTTTGCCTCCTAATACAACCTCTACTATTCAGCCAATGGACCAAGGCATATTACCTAAAGCAAACCTTTTCACAAGCCATTGCTTTTATAGACAGAGAGGAGAAAAACTTAAGGGATTTCTGGAAGGCATACAACATTTATAATGCTGTGCAAAACATTGCTGATACCTGTGGGGAAGTGAAGGAAACAAACTTAAATGGTGTGTGGAAAAACTTGTGTTCACAGTTTGTGAATAATTTAAGTGATTTTGAGGACCCAGTAGAACCAGTGACTGAAGAAATTGTTGAACTGGGCAATAAAATGGAACTCGACCTTGATGTGACTGATGTGAGAGAGCTGTTGGACTCACACCTTGAGGAATTATCAACCGATGAATTAATTGAAATAGAGACAAATCAAAAGACTGAAGGTGTAACAGAAGAACCTGGTATTCCAGAGCCTCCCAGAACATTTACAAGGCATAAAATGACGGCAGTTTTTAAGTCAAATTCTGAGGGGTTGGCAATATTTGAAGAATAAGACTCAAATATGGAAAGAATTGCAAAAGTTAAAAGAGGCGTTTATGACTGTCTAGCATGTTACAGTGAGATTTTTGAAGAAGAAAAAAGAAACTGTGCAATCTTCTATAAAAACACATTTTAAAAAAGTGGAAAAACCAGCTGTTTCTTCATTATCAGATGCTCTTCCATCTACCTCATCTGCACCAAGTGTCACTTATGTGGAAAATATGAACTCGGTTGAAAGTATTGATGAGTAAAAGTTGAATATGTATGTACATATATTATATAAGTACTCATTTTCTTTATTTCATTTTTGTAACTCTTTATGTTTTAATTAAAATTAACTAGTATGATATCTTGTTTTTTATTCTTACTATTTTTTTATTTTATTGTATGTTACGTATTGTATACGATAAGCCATAACATATACATTATAATAAAACATAGGGAATAGACCATTCGATGTTTAGTACATGGTTTTAATGCATTAAAATGGCTGCTAACGTATATGATACGTATCGTACAAGCTCAGGAATGCATGCTTAGGTGTTTAACACGTAACGAACAAAATGTAGAGCGAATGACCTCTAAGAACGGAACTCGTTCATAAATCGGGAACTGCCTGTATATGACTCTTTCTCCCCCCGTGGCCTCAACCTCCACTAAGCCTATTGGCCCTCTTACAATGTCCCCTATACTTACATTGTAGTTATTCACACTTTACCTTACCACACTCCCTCCTTATTGGCTATCCACCCTTCCCACTCCCCGTCTCCTCCAATCATCAACCTTCTCACATCACCCTGTCATTCCCCGCCCAGTGTGTCACTTTTTGTTACTCTCTCTCCATTGCTGATGAAGGGCATATGCCAGAAAAGCTTGTGTTTTTGTGTGCGCGTTTTCTGTCTCTCTTCAACGCCCCCAGCAGCCTGCCAACTTGGTCCTCAACTTGGTGTCTGCTGGGATTCCTTCAACACCTTGTTGCCACCCTCATTACTACCTTTCCTTTTCCTTAAGTATATATATATATATATATATATATATATATATATATATATATATATATATATAAAAACTTGGTAAGTGTCCGCTGGGCTTCCCTCAACACCTTGTTGCCACCCTCATCACTACCTTTTCTTTTCCTTAAGTTAATATATATATATATATATATATATATATATATATATATATATATATATATATATATATATATATATATATATATATTATATACATATACTGCAAGCATTTCATCTCACCTTGAAAAAACATTAATTTTTCAGAGAGATATTTCATCATGAGAAATATTTCTTTAATTCTAAAGATTTCTCCTCTGGACCAGTTTTCATTTTTTCATTATGGAACAGTAATGGAGTAAAACAATCACTATTTTTTGTAATTTTAGGAATATATACTTTTCCCACATTGGGTTAATAATGCCACACATTTCTGCGAAATTTTAAATATCATTATATATAGACGTTGGAGGATGATATAACATATAGGAGGATACTAATGTTTAGGCACTTCCAGATGAGCTGGAGATCCAAAATTTTTTTCTTAAGTAGGATTTTGTGCAAAACCTACTAGAAAAACCGAAAATCTGGAAAAAGTGCAACAATGCGGCCGCTAAAAATTCGCAATTGTTTAAAAAATATTTCAAGGTTTATGTATTTCCGAATGTGCTACGGAGCTGAAATTTTTTTACAGGCAGGATTTATAAAAAACGAAATAGGGATTATACAAATTTTGATATTTTAATTTGTGTTGCCGTTAAATATTCTTAAAATTTAAACAATTAGATAAGTGTTTAGGCACTACAGGATGAGCTAGGAAGCTGAAATTTTCAAGTTATTTAAAGAGTAGTGCATTTGCACAAATAAACATTTGAATCTTTCCACAAACATGTTGCGGCGGCCACTAAAAATTTAAACAATTAGAAAAATATTATTTCACTTCCAGAAGTGCTACATCTTAAAATTTGGCAGAAATGTGTAGCATTAGTACCCCATAATGGAGAAAGTATAAAATTCTTAAAATTGCAAAATTTGGAGATTGTTTTAATCTATTATTTTTACATAAGGGAAAAACGAAAATCCCTGCGGAGGTGAAATCCTTACAATTAAAAAATTAATTATAATGCTGAAATATCTGTCTGAAAAATGAATATTTTTTCAAGGTGATAACAACTACTAGTATGTTATATCCTCCTCTGTAAGGAACGTCTATATATAATGATAACATATAACATATAGGAGGATACTAATGTTTAGGCACTTCCAGATGTACTGGAGATTCGAAATTTTTTTCTTAGGTAGGATTTTGTGCAAAACCGACTAGAAAAAAAGGAAAATTGTGAAAAAGTGCAACAATGCGCCCGCTAAAAATTCGCAATTGTTTAAACAAAATTTGAAGGTTTATGTATTTCCAAATGAGCTACGAAGCTGAAATTTTTTTAGAGGTAGGATTTGTAAAAAAAACGAAATAGGGATTATACAAATTTTGATATTTGTTTGGCAGTTAAAAATTCTTCAAGTTTAAACAAATAAGTATATGCTTAGACACTACGCCACCAGATAGGGAGCTGAAAATTTTAAATTATTTAGAGGTTCGTTGATGTAAACGAATAAGTATTTCCATTTATCCGTAAAATCGTTATTTTGGCCGTTAAAAATTATTTAAATTTAAACAATTAGATGAATGTTATTTCACTTCTAATCGTACTATAAATTTAATATTTGGCAGAAATGAGTCTATTTGCTAGAAATTCTGCCACCATTCGTATGTTACATCTCGTAGTTAAAAAGTAATAAATATTTTTCTTCTCAAGATCGTGCAATAGGTTTACGATGTTTACAGTTTATTATTAGTATAGTATTATTATGATACTAAAAGCTTTTGAAAACCAAGATCATTCTATATACCTTGATTGTGAGCTTTGAGATATCGAAACGAAAAATGTCGATCCTGATGGAAATCTAGGGTAAAAGAGTAAGTAGAAAGCTAGCATCAAATTATACACAAGATACATGAAAAAATCTAATTTTTTCGCCGAGAAATCAGAGGTCGAACTATACACGAGTATATACGGTAGTACTTCTTACTTTTCTGCAAAATGGATTTTTTTCAATAAATCATCGTTTGAGATAGCATTGATAAAATCTTTGCAAGAGTTGACCATATTATATTTAACAATAAAAATGGCCCTTATTGTGTCGATTTGTAGTTGCATTTTTTCTGTGGCCCATAATTTATTCACAATCAAAAATATTCTTTCAGTAATGGCATTTGTACCTGGTAAGCATAAAGCAAACTCCACTATTCTTTTTACATCTTCATAAGGCACACACTTTTTCAAAATATTCAAATATCTCAACCCATCCGAGTTCCATAGGAATTTTTGTTTCATTCCATTCTATAATTTTAGAATCAAGGGCATACTTCTTTACACATGAAATTTTATCAAAAAGCTCATTTCCTGATATTCCTTAATTTTTTTCCAAAATTATGGATTTTTAATGATGCCTCAACCTCATGCCAAGATATACTATTTTTAAGGATTACCCACTTAAATGTACTCATTTAAAAAACACTGGGACAACCACAATTCTAAATATTGTACACAGTTACTGTAAAAATTTTTCACCTGAGAGATGTAACCAATTTTTTTTAATGCTTCCATTGTCTTCTACGATTCTAATGTCTCTTTTTATACCAATAGGAACATAATCAGTTTCAAGACGTTCTCTTTATTTTGTTTTGAGTATATCAAGTTTCTCCGAGACTTCCATAATAGTAATCTTATCTCCACCAAAGTTAGTATTTGCGTTATCAGCGCAATACGCAACTAATATTTTAGTTAAATTGTTTTTTCCAGAATACTTGAAACAGAATTGCTAATAAGTTCTGTGGTTTCTCCTGGTAGTGATACAAAATCGAGAATTCTAATTTTCACTCCACCTTTTGAGTCGAAATAGGAAATAGTTTTGTCTTTGTGGTTAGATTCATCAGAAAACACAGATATTTAGTTTACGGTTTGCAATTCTTTATCCAACTCATTTGATGCATATGGCGCTAATACCATTTTTTTAATAGCCTTGGTTTTCGTCCTCGCGCATGTTTTCTTTCAAATAATTGTTAAATAAACGTGGATGTAAAATCCATTGAAGGAAAGCTATGACTGTGGTATATTGTATGGAAAGAAAATACTGCCTCTGCAATGGCTGTCTCTTTCTTTCATTCCAAATTCCGTTTGGCAGAAAAAACTAGTCACCTTGACAAACAAAGAAGCCTGTAAGCTTTCTTATGCTTTGCGGAGACTTCTTCCTCCATTAGTCACAGAAAATTTCCCTTGACAGATTTTCCATAAAACATGTCTGGTTTAGATGTTTTAACATATGGATATTCTTTCATCAATTCATCCGTCAATTTGCAATCCCGTCGTTTTCTTGTTAAAGACATGGATGATTATTAATTTTCTAAAAAATACCCATTTTCAAATTTAATTAATATAATAAAAACTTTTTAAAATGTTATCATCATTCAAAATAATGTAAATTGATCAACTTTCTTATGATGTAAGCATTTTCGGTTATCTTGCTCATGCGAAAATCTGTTAAGTATTGTACTTACCAAAAACGAAAAATAACTTTTAATATAATTATTAAATTAAATACCGTATACATCTACATATCATATTCATTAAATTATTAACAGGTTATCGTTATCATGACAGTTGCTGTTTGCTACTGGTCTCTTCTTAGCGGACCATATGCTATCCCGAAAACAAAGCAGTCTTCCATCTATTGGTTTGTTCATGAAGTGAAGGAATTTCAAAATTTGCAGAAGTCGGCTTTAATCTAGTTTTTTACAAAAATATGCCCTTCGAACGATCATTCCAATTTCGATGGACAAAATTTATAAATGCTGTACCTTTTGCTTTACACTTTTCAATGATGTACGGAAGATGAAAATGCTGTACAACATAGCATAATGCTGTACGTCTGGTCACTTTATCTATGACAAAATAATAAAATACAACTTACCTGTCTATCCTATGTGGAAATCGATGCAGCTGGGCGCTGGGTCTTCTAGCGTCACAGCCGTTGACTGAGCATAAACGTACAACCATTATTTTCCACTTCTCAACGAATTAAGCGGGTTATAACAATATAATCTAAAGTCGCCACACTGGTAATCCCCTACCTACTTAATTCAGCGTTGCCAACTGCAACTGCCAACATTTCCGCTAAAATTACTTGACTTCCGCTTTTAGTTCTTCATATGCTTCATAGATGGCAGTAAAACTACTGGTTAGGGGCAAGTTAAGCTTAAACTTAAGTTAAACTTATTTTCATATCTCATTAAATGGTATCCGTCAAGCTACAATTAAACACCATATTTTTCTCTCCTAGATCTTATATAATCTGTAAGGTAACGATTAAAAAATTTAATCAGATAGTTGACAACATTTACCACTCAATTACAAGTTATAGTTTCAGAGATAAAAATTCGGGAAAATCTCAAGCATAATATCACATTTTTTAGCCTACTTTCCAAAATGGAAATAGGCGTATAGTTTTGTTGTTGTGTCTGTCCTATCCCCGCTATTAACTTTCGAACCAATATACCGATTTTCATGAAACTTGGTGGAAATCTCATGCAACGGGGGCCCAACTCCCGAGGATAGTTTTTGTTGCGAAGATTAAAGTTCTGGGTTCGATTCCAGGAAATATCCTTCCCATTTGATTTACATGGGAAATTTGAAATCCATCGTGAAGGGTAATTTTCTCTTGCACATTAAAATATCTTAGAATTGTAATATCGGAGCTAGATTTGTACTATTCTCTGAGGAAAAAAATGAAGAATTTTGCTTATCAATTGTATTTTTAGAATTTCGCGCAAATACTGGCGATTTTGCAGTTTTATCACTCATTACGAGAGTGTTGCCATACAACAACTATTGTTGGATATATTCTAATACGTACAAGCGTTATGTTTGCCACACAAATACGCATGATCAACTTAATATTCCGTTCGAATGTATTTGTAGTATTTTATAACGCTAAATTATGAAATTTGGGAACACAAAGAGCTACATATCTGCGATGACTTTAAAGCCAATATGAGTAATAAATAAATGATTAAATGGAAAGTAGGCATCATAAGTTCTGTTTGGGGCATCTTTTTTACATCGACCTCTACGACAATTTATCATCAAACAATTAAAATACCCTATCTTACTCTCCCTAGCTCTTATATGATTTGTAAAGTATCGATTAAAAATTTATTCGGATCGAGGAAAACATTTACCACAAAAAAGTCCGGGGGGCCATATAATTGCGACATATAGTTTCGGAGATAAAAATTTAAGAACCGCAGAATCTTTCGATGCCGTTCTATACACACTTCTTATAAAGGACGCATTTAGAATCTCTGTATATTCCATTTACGGGGTATACATTTCCTTCTTGTTTTCATGACGACTCGCAAAGATACGTGGAACCAAAAAATGCTATCATATACATACCCTACTTTTGGGGGGCCGTATGCATAGCATACGCTGCATATACCGTATTGACCCGAATATAGTGCGATGTTTTTTTCCTCAATATGTACCTTTGAAAGTCGCATTCGCACTATATTCGAGTACTTGTTGCATTCGTACTATATTCGAGTGCTTGTTGCATTCGTACTATATTCGAATACTTGTATCTTTAAAAAATAACTGCGTATCGGCGCGTTTCATGACGCGTGTTTCAGCGCATATTTTTATAATTGCTACATTGTAAGTGAATTGAACGTTCATGTTACGATGCTACATTGTACAAATATACTACATTTGAGTAATCCTTAAAAATAGTATATCCTGGCATGAGGTTGAGGCATCATTAAAAATCCATAATTTTGGAAAAAAATTAAGGAATATCAGGAAATGAGCTTTTTGATAAAATTTCATGTGTAAAGAAGTATGCCCTTGATTCTAAAATTATAGAATGGAATGAAACAAAAATTCCTATGGAACTCGGATGGGTTGAGATATTTGAATATTTTGAAAAAGTGTGTGCCTTATGAAGATGTAAAAAGAATAGTGGAGTTTGCTTTATGCTTACCAGGTACAAATGCCATTACTGAAAGAATATTTTTGATTGTGAATAAATTATGGGCCACAGAAAAAATGCAACTACAAATCGACACAATAAGGGCCATTTTTATTGTTAAATATAATATGGTCAACTCTTGCAAAGATTTTATCAATGCTATCTCAAACGATGATTTATTGAAAAAAATCCATTTTGCAGAAAAGTAAGAAGTACTACCGTATATACTCGTGTATAGTTCGACCTCTGATTTCTCGGCGAAAAAATTAGATTTTTTCATGTATCTTGTGTATAATTTGATGCTAGCTTTCTACTTACTCTTTTACCCTAGATTTCCATCAGGATCGACATTTTTCGTTTCGATATCTCAAAGCTCACAATCAAGGTATATAGAATGATCTTGGTTTTCAAAAGCTTTTAGTATCATAATAATACTATACTAATAATAAACTGTAAACATCGTAAACCTATTGCACGATCTTGAGAAGAAAAATATTTATTACTTTTTAACTACGAGATGTAACATACGAATGGTGGCAGAATTTCTAGCAAATAGACGAAAATTGAGCTTATATAACAAAAATTAATAGACGCATATTACTCGTAAAACCTTTAATACAAGTTATGAATGATAGTTGAACAAGATGAAATAAACTCATTTTAATTTTTCTGCTTTGTGACTTTATACATTGATATCGTCATTTGGAATTAACAATATTGGAGTAACATAATGGAGTTATTATATAGGTATGGCTTACGGCTCTATAACAAAATAAAGAGAAATTCTTTACATAAAATATAATACATGCTTAACTTTTCTGAAAATTTATTTATGTACTAAAACCATAAAACTCTTGTTCATTGCTGTCTTTATTAACAAATAACCTGTCCCAACCTCCTGCTTGAAGTAGATCATTGTATGGGTCATCAACAACTTCATATATCATAGGATCATCAGCAACTTCTTCCTCAACCTCAATGTCATTCCACAAAAAATCATCCTCTGACCTGTCAAGGGAATTTGAAATGCCTCATTTTTTAAATGAATGTACCACAGTTTCCTGTCTAATATTTTCCCATGCCTGAACTATCCATTTAAATACAGTAAACGGAGCCCGACTACATCCTCCCTTTGTAAAGGATTTTTTCCCCTTCAATCATCCATTTGTTCCAAAGCTTTCTCATGGCATCTTTCATAGGTTTATTTAGGCAGACATCGAGTGGTTGTACAATGCTGGTTAGACCTGCAGGAATCACGGCAATATCTGTGTTTTCAGTTTTTACTTGAGCAACAACACTATCCATCAAATGGCTCTTAAATGCATCCCAAACCAATAGACTTATTTCCTCAACCCCCCTGGTTGAGAACACCAAACTTGTTCCACCCATATTTTCAAGCCTAGCTCATCCATCCAACCCTTCTCATGAACATGCACAACTACTCCTTGAGGGAATTTAAGTTTTGGCAATGTCTTTCTCTTGAAGATTATCATTGGTTTCAATTTTGTACCATCTGTCATACATGTTAAAACAACACTAAATCTTTGTTTACTGTTTTATTATTCTTCGCCCCCACCAACCCTCCCTTGTATCCGCCACTGTTAGAATCATAACAGAAAGGGCAATAGAGTACAGTCAAGATAGCTGTGTATGTTTTTTAGACTGGCAGAAGGCCTTTGATAGAGTAAATTGGGTAATGTTGATGAAGATATTAAAGGATATAGGTGTAGACTGGAAAGACAGGAGACTGATTAGGAATATATATTTGAATCAAGTTGTAAAGGTCAGGTTGGAGAATGCGGACACCTGCAGAGTAAATATTGGTAGAGGAGTAAGACAGGGCTGCTGCCTATCACGAAGCCTATTCAATAATGCAAGAAGCGTTAGAAGGCACAGGAGATTTCAAAATTGGAGGAAGGATTATATGAACAGTAAAATACGTGGATGATCAAGTACTTCTAGCAAGAAAGGAAGAGGAACTCTAGAAAATGATAAATAGACTAGCAATAACAGGTAGAAAATACGGTATAGAAATAAATACAGAAAAATTGAAGGTCATTTGAATATCGGGCAAAGAAGAGAATCTGAACATAAGTATTTGAGGAAAGCCTTTAGAACAAGTTACAGAATAAAAATACCTTGGAAGCATCATAATAAGAGAAGCAAAATAAACAAAAGCAGCTTTCAGAAGAAAGAAACACCTACTTACGGGAAATATAAGGGAAGATATCTGCAAGAAGTTTATAGAATGGTATGTATGGAGTATAGCTTTGTATGGGGCAGAAACATGGACACTAAGGAAAAATTACGTCAAATACTTGGAAAACTTTGAAATGTGGACTTGGAGGAGAATTCACTCACTCAATCACACAAGATCCTAAAGATGGAAAAAGGATAAAAAGGAACCAGGTATATGAGAGATTAATGTGCCAGGGACCCGAAAATCACACCATTGCTAGAAGGTTTGAGAGACTGTACGATCACGACAGGGACCTATTAGGCAACCACATACATATGCACACATACAACCAAGAGGTCAGGGGAAATTAAAGGAAAAAGGGGGAAATAATACTAGGTTTGTGGGAAAATAATGTGCCAGGGACCTAGTATCGCACACGGTTGTCTGTAGGTTTATGTGCCATTAGGCAGTGACAGGGATCTAAAAGACAATGCAATCATGCACACAAACACTTGAAAACACACGCAAGATCTCTAATAATGAGGTAAATGTACTAAATACGTATTTCGAAAGCAATGCTCTCATCATCAGTAGCTGATGTGTAATTGTTTATTTTTTGTCATTGCTAATATTGTTGTTTGTCATTCTTTTGCTTTTTAGATATATGATTTTGGACTCAAAAGTCACATTATGGGTTGCCCAAGTCTGCTCTAAACGGAGGAAAATTCTCTAGTTTGGTGTAGATGTAAATTTTAGTTTTCTTTATGAAGTAATGATGATCTCAAAAAAGTATTTTCAGCTGCAATTTCTATTTTGATAATGATTACACTCACCAAGCCAATTGGAGATACCTAAGTACTTATTTTGCGAATGATCAAATTAAATCTAACAGTTGTTATAATCCCACAGTTGTTATAATAATTATGATTTCAAAAATTGATTTATTTCTTGTGAACTATAATCAGTAATGTAATGAATAAGTTTGTATTGGCAAAGACTTATGTAGCAATAAAATAGCTGCATTTAATCTTTACACTTTCACTTATTGGCACTAATAATATACCACCCTCATGAAATGATGAAGCTAATGAGACCAACTGAACTGATTTACTCAGTGCTGCACAATTCCTAGATTTTAATGCTGACTGAATTTCGATACTGATTCACTAATATTATAAATTCTTAACCCTTAGACGCTCAAGGTGCCGATATATCGGCTTCCCCTGGTCGCCTTAAAACACTCAAGGTGCCGATATATCGACTCTAGCTTTAACCCCGTTTAAAGATCTTTATAGATCGCACTTTGAGTTATAATTACTACTAAACTGAAGATGATATAAATGTTTATATTTACTTTTGAAATGGTATTCCTCTTTACGATTTTAGTATTTTACATAAACAAAAGTAATTGTCTTTTCCCCCATCCGCCTGACGCAGCTAATTCGCAGTGAGTCATCATCCAAAATATTTTTTGTCCTTCACGGCCGTAGATTACGCACGGTCTTTCTCTGTTCTTTCATAAGCGTACCTGTCATTGCATTTTCATCACAATGTTATAATCCAAAAGCTGATGCATCATATGAGACGAAATGCTTACCGAAATTTTCTGAGGATTTTTTTCTCTTGATTATCAATCTCGCTCTCTGGTAACATAACCTACAGCACAACTTTGTCTGAGGTCTCTTAAAGCTCACTCACTGGTAATATGGCACAGAGCAACTTTGTAGAGTATTTTTCATTGTATATTCATTTGATATATACTATCACATTGCCATAATTTTTTCTGTTCATGCATTTTCCTTCATTCCCCCTTGCGGTTGAAACTATTTCTTTCAGTTGGTTGTGTAGATGGTTACCCAGAGGATGTGTTGTATTCCTCGTGTGTATTTTATTTGGTGAACCCGTATTCTGTTGTCAGTAATTTCTTTTTGAGTGCTTCAGAGACTTTTTATCAGTGTAATAAATTGTGCTACCTGGAGCTGATATAAATTGTGGGAGCGGGGAAAACGATCTCAAAAAGGACCTGTTCTGCTTCTCTCTAGTAAAGCAACTGCATTGGATAAGGAAATAAAGTCTACCATAAATGGGAAAGAAAAAATTACGCTGAAACCGGAAATAATTTGCAGTTACAATAAATTTATGGGGGGGATTGACACTTCTGATATGATGCTGTATACTTACATGGATGAAAGAAAGAGTGTAAAATATTGGAAAAAAGTTGCGTTCAATATAATTTCAAGGATGATTTTGAATAGCTATATTCTATATAAAGAAAATTTCAAAGGACCTGGGAAACTGCAATCGAGGCTAATATATGTAGTAAATATAATTGAGCATTTAGGTAATGAGTGGGTTTCAATGAGGGAAAAGACAGCTAAAGTGGGTGTTAAAAAACTTGATGGAAAAAAGAGGCTAACTGTTGTGTTTGCAACGCTAAGAATAGAAGAAAAAGTTCCCGAACTGTTTGCATTAGATGTAACAAAGGCTTACATGGGGAGTGTTTGGTCAAACACAAATGCTGACTTGGTGAAATGTACTTTTTCACATTGTTTTATATCTCATGAATAAAAAGGGAATATTGAGTCAAATTTGGGTATGTTAGAGTACATAATGCAATATTTCATTATATATGTGCAAATCTATGATAAATGTTGAGGTTATGAAGTTATATAATTTTGAAAAGTATTTTCTTTTTCATAAAACGTTTTTTGTTCAAACTTTTTTTATAAAAATAAATGTTGCTTTGTTTCATATAAAACTTTTTTGCTTTAAACTGCAATTTGTTTTCAAAACCCATTAAAAATTTCGATATCCTAGACCAAAAATTAGGCTCGCAAAAAATTATTTAAAAAACACTTGAAATTTTCAAAAATTAGACGCGAGCTTTCTGGGATTAAAAAAGGCAAATGCCGTGAGAGCGAAAGGGTTAATTTCTCCTAATCTAGTCACCAAGTTAATTTATTGGCAATTTGATAACTACCTATATTTTTGTACTGATTTTAAACACTGAATATCTGCATGTGTAATGTAAAATGTTTATTAATTGAATTAAATGAATCAGAATATTTGTATAAAATAATGCAATAAATTTTTCTAACTAGTAAAGTTGATACTAAAACCTATAGAAAAATGTTTGTACTGATTCTCCCATTTTTCCTGAAACAGTAGCTTTTTATTGGGAAGACTAACATAATTGCCAGTCAAATATGACGGGTATGCGTGAATTAAGAATTAGGCAAGTTCCAAGTGAAATAAAAATTATTGAAACTAACATTTATACACACTAAAAAGTAAACAATAAATATAAAATTCACATAATTGAGTGTTCCAGAGAGTAAAAATGAAAAAGGCATACCGCTAAAAATAAAATTTTTATAATGATAGCTCTTTTTCTCTGAATGGAGACACCTCTAAACACAGCGAAAGTGAGGAATGAAAAACACTTCCACCAACCTACCCAACCCGGTGGGGATGCATAAAATGTTCCAATTTCCCTTCCTTGGCCCATCCGAGTTCCAATGAAGTACTGCTCCACGTAATTCTAAATCTCGCCACATTCAGCACCTTGTAGTTCCATATCTAGCCTCTAGATGGGCGCTGCAGAGGTGGTGCTGCATTAACCACAAAGTACCAAGAATTTTATTCAACTAACCATAGTTATTACGGACCAATTCCAAGAATAACTAGGTTAGCAAATGAACTTCCGGATTTCATTGCCAGTGATACCTCTCGTTTTTAATGAGCAATATTGGTCAAGGGGCTAGTGCAAGTTCTTAAGCACCTATACACTAATTATTAGCATATTTAAGCTTAATGGCACTTAGATTTATTGGTTTTATTTAATTTTGTTTTACTATACTTTGTAATTTAGTTATTTGTACCTTACTAACAATATGTATTTATTGTTTATAAATCGGTTTATTACTTATGTACTTTGATTACTTATATTTTTACTTTTATTATTATGTTTTATATTATAACATATTAATTACAAATTATATTTTTTGTACTTTTTTATTTCTATTATTATATGCATTATGTATCTACTTATTATTAGTAGTAATAATTATTATAATAACTTTTATTGGTAATATGATGGTATATTTGAACTATTTTCAGTATATTATTACATATATTTATAAATTGTTATTATAGTTTTTGCACTATTATTATTTATATTATTGTGTATCATGTAACTACTTATTATTAGTAGTACCTAAAAATTGTTATTATAACTGTTATTGATAAGTTGATGGTATATTTTAATTATTTTTAGCATTTTTATTTCTTACCTTATTTTTTGACAATTATTATAACCTTATGTATTTTGGGTTTGCCCATTGAAATAAATAAATTAAAGCATTCAAAGCATGCATTCCTTATGCATAAATATAGTATAAGGATTAAGGCAACAATACAATCTCGAGATTTAACAATGACCCGGTCGGCAAGCCAACATATCATTAAAAAGCTTAAATTTTTCAAATAAATATGATTAAAACGTAGAACTTGAGTGATTCTATATCCTAGGTAAAATGTTACGATAAAAATAACAAACGTTTATTATTATTTAAAATGGTCCAAGTCTGAAGATGGTAGGTCAATTTTAATTTCAAAATAGAAAATGCCAGTAAGTCGAAAAATCTATTTTTATGTGTTGTCTTATGGGAAATGGCACCTTCCTCCCACCAAAAATAAAAATTCTGGCCCCAAGGTGCATATCCTCATGGTCCCATTAGTAAGTGTACCAAGTTTTAAATCTCTAAGTTTCTTGGTCTTCGAGAAATGCTGTCCACACACATTGCCTTATATAATAGATATTACCAATTGTACTGATTTGACCTAAAAAATTGGTCATTGGTATGGAACTTTTGTGGACAGCTAGAAAAGTGGTTTGACAAGGAAAAACAACATCTAAGTGTGGCTGGAATGCTACATTTGTTCCATGCAGATATAGGTTGGGCATTTGCAGAGTAGGAAACAAACAAAATAGGCTTAAGTTTGAAATTATTTGCAAGGCAAATACAGGGTGTTTGTTTAATGTGAGCCCTACCCTGACTGACTACGTCAAGAGCGACGTATCGGCGGCTGACTGTGCTGTGCTCTTTATCAAACTTGTCATATGCCCATATTCATTTCAGGCTGAATCTGCCCCTAAGTGTCAGACCTCAGCTCTCAAGCACTCTTTGCAGCAACTTTTAAAGAGGCTGCTGGACATGTCTCAGCTCTTCGATTATGATGAAACTTGTTTGTGTGTATTTCTGCCTAATCAACTTCTTGGATTGTTATAGCGATTACTAATTACACACTCAACTCTCTTAGAAGGGAGGAGGAAAATCCAGTGTCTGCATTAGCCTACTCTTAACGAAGAGCACCAAGGGGGCCAACTACTTAATGTGCTTTCTGAAGGTCGGAGCATTGACTTGCACGTCTCTTCAAATCACACAAGTAGGAGACGGGGCAATCCCAGGTTAAAAAATCTGACCTCCATCAGATTCGAACCTAGGACTGCTGCATGGAAGGCCAATGCTCCAACCATTCGGCCACCATCACCCTGATGCTTGAAACTGTTTGACGGATATTTTCTTTCAATTCTTATTTTGGGGAGGGTTGCTTTGATACACTGTCTTTCATCAAACGAAATTAACCATCAGTCACTAGGGGCAGACTCAGCCCAAAACAACAACTGGAGGATGACATGTTTGCTAGCTGGCACAGCACTCTGTTGCCAAGGCATCACACCCAAAAGTAACATATCAGAGCAGGAACCATGATAAAATGAGCATCCTGTAGAAGTTGTGAAAAAGTCAGCATGATATTAAAGCAATTATATGCCAAAATACTCTTAGGAAGTAATGGTATTAACACAGAAATACAAGATTTTTATAATGTAGAAGGTATTGAGAAATTGTTCTAAATTCATAACATTTTTCACAAGCTGGCTCTACAACTCAGTTTTTCAATTTGATTGATGAGCTAAAAACCATTTCCCAGGTCAGACTCAAAAAATAAGAATATACTGAGCACACAATACAGCTTAAATTTAATAGATGAAATTAGTAATTTTTTAACCATAAAAGTTTACTCAGTTTTCAGCAGTCAAAAGAATTATCTTCACCACTCAATATTCAGATATATTTTAACAGCAGAAGACACAAAATGTAGGATTACAAAATAAGAGATATATAAGACTGCCCAATATTTTAAGAAATTGTAATGGATTAAAAAAGAAATTATGAATAATCAGATTAACGATAAGGTAGGCATATTCACAACTGCTTTTAAAAAATCACCATAAAATGTACAAACACAAACTCTGGTACAGTTAGCGATTCAGTAAACTGGGACAGTTCAGCAATATGCTGCACTTCTTTTCTGTAGTTGTTGAGGCTGCTCTGTGTACAGTGCATACCTTGCATCCGTGGTAAGCACGGCACTGATCAAGGCTAAATGTAAAAGTGCCTATGAAAAAATTGGAACAGGTAGAACAGTTCTCTTACTCGGGCA